>OX422220.1:47660897-48088397 GCA_949130495.1 Sambucus nigra | reverse complement strand
GGTCTATGCCGATGGCACCCCCTTACCCTATAAATAGAAGACATGATCTCACTCCCAGGATAGACCTCGGATCCATCGAAATCGGTGATCTTAACAACATTCTCTTGCAATCAGCGAAGTTTCCTTATGTGAAATTCCTTTTCATATTTCATTCCCATCATTTTTATACCCAATTTAGCAAAATCTCATTCTATCTCATCCAACATTCATCCCAACATTCAAGGGAGATCATCAAAGATCAAGAATAAGATCAAGCCTCAATTCTCCAAAGAAGGTCCAAATATTCTCCTCTCTTTAAATTTCATTATTTTCATTCTCAATCTAGTTCATACACATTAATATCTCACATTTTTATTAATTATATTGCACATACTTCATTTTCTATAAAAATAAATAAAACAAAAGAGGGTTACACATATAAATTCCAACGGGATAATGCACTATAATTTTTCAAAACTAAAAATATATTTTCTACATACACACATATAATAAATTTTCATTCGAATCTATGTATAAGGACACAAATTTTCAATGGAGTCCATATATAGTTTTGGCTTAATTCCAGACAAAACCATTTGAGTCATAGGATAGAAGTTTGTTCCTATCAAGCCTATGACGTGTTTGAAGTGTTGAAGACATAGCGGCCCAGAATTTATAAGTTTTGTCATTGCCGGTCTTCGTGCCAATTTTAATGTCATCGACATTTGATTTTCCAAGTCTCCAAAGGTATGAATGCATTTATATATATTTAGGAGCTTGGAATAGTTATTTGGGTGTAATTTTATTTTAAACTTAACGGAAAAATGAATTTATATTTTTTTACAAAAATACATTTTTTCTGAAATGTCGTTCGAACGTTATTTCTTGTTCGAACGACATATCGGACGAGACTTCTAACGACCTTAACTTGAACTATCTGAATTCATGTTCGAAGTTCGTTTGATCGAAGTCATTCGAACGAAAATTCAAACTAACATCTAACAAGATTTGGCAATTTTGTTCTGAAATCTCGTTCGAAGTTTCGTTAGTAATCTTGTTCGAACAGACTCGTTCAAACGACATTTCAGTGTCGTTCGAACAAACATTCGAAATTTTTTGAGAGTTTTTCTTTAAAAACATCTCACTTTCCCCACTTATCCATTAACTTTTTACCTATTTAAAAAGTGGGCGAACATCAGACTATAGATAACTTTTGAATCACTTTCTTCTACACTTTGAGAGAAAATATTTTCTCTATCAAAAGTTCTTGTTTTTGTGTTTTTATTTTCATGGATTAAAATCTTGAAAACACAAATTACACCCTTGTTTGTTTAAATCCAAGTTTATATATATATATATATATATATATATATATATATATATATATATATATATAGAGAGAGAGAGAGAGAGAGCGGATCAAGTGAGGTCTCCTAGTTTGAGCTCCCTGAATGAGGTCCATTTGTTTAAAATAGTAAAAAAAAATATTTTGGGGCTGATTTTTTTTTATGATTTTTAAACATTTCAGTAGGACCAAAAAAAATAATCATCTCAAAATGAATTTTTTTACTATTTTAAAAAAATCGGTCAAACTATGTCAGTTTTTACCGGTTAAAAACAACTTAAAAACTAACACAGTTTGACCGATTTTTTTAAAATAGAAAAAAAAATCATTTTGAGCTGACCGTTTTTTTATGTTCCCACTTAAATGTTTAAAAACCTTAAAAAAAAATCAGTCCACAAATATTTTTTTTACTATTTTAAAAAAATTAATCTCATTCAGGGTCCTCAAACTCGAACATCACTTGATCTTTTCCCTATATATATATATATATATATATATATATATATATATATATATATATATATATATATATATATATATATATATATATATATATCTTTTCTTGGAGAGTTTTGGCACCGGGTTTTCTCTACACTAATAAGAAGAGACGTTTGGGTTCATTCTCTACCCATAAAGTAGAAGACGTTGTGTTGCGACTTTCTCACATGGTGAAAGATACCATGTGTGGTTGACGGTGGGTTGTGCCTCCATTGGTGGACTCCAAGATTCCGGTGGACTCCGAAGTTATCTACAAGGCAGAGGTTGAAGAACGAAGGAAGCGTTGGGGCTTGAAGGAGTGGAGTCGAGTGTTGTAAGTCTTCTTGTCATTGTCTTTGTAAACATACCGTACCTAGTGGATTTGTTAGGCCAGGGTCGTCCGAGATTTTTCCTATTTGGATTTTCCTCGTACATTGCCGCATAGTGAGATTGTTTATTTTTATCTTGCAAAAATAACCTTAGATGTATGCTAGGATAATCAAGATAAAAAAATAGTTTAAATCTCACACTTGTTTAATATGGTGATAATTTAAGTTTGGATAATTTGGGTAAGTTTAATTTAATTCATGTCCATAATTTTAATTTGATAAAATTTGGTTTGACCTATATTGAAAATTTGAATAAATCATTGTTAGTTACATTTTACGACTTGGGTTGAAATAATTGTTATTTAAGTGGAATTTAATATATTTGAGTAGATTAATTTCACTTTATGTTTAACTTAATTTTAATTTTGAAGAAATTAAAATTTTGAATTTATTTATGTCTTAACAAGTGGTATCAGAACCTGCAGAGCGCTAATTTATTGCATTAAGATCGTTAATTTAGTTTTGTTTTAAAATAAAAAAAATTCGTTGTCAAAATTTTCAATTTGTGATGGTTATAATTATGCTTACTAGAAAGCGCGTATGAAATTAGCACTAAAGTCCGCAGATGAGAGGGTTTGACTTTTTGTAGTTATCGGGTGGTCCCCACCTACATGTTTAGTAAAAAATGAACGTGTCCCCAAATTTGTAAAGAGATGGAGTGAGAATGAACTTAAACAAGCCAATTTTAATTCTCGAAGCCTGAATGATTTGTTTAGTTAGATCATACAGGATGAATTCCGATGTATCATGACGTGTGAAATCGCTAAAGAGGCTTGGGATATTTTACAACTCACCCATGAGGGAACTAGTGTCGTGAAGGCTTCGAAACTCCAAAACCTCACCACTGAATTCGAGACAATTAAAATGCTTGAAAATGAAACTTTTGATGAATTTTATGCTAGACCTTCAGATATTATTTAATCATCATTTAATTTGGGAGAAAAAAAACTCGACGACCGAGTAGTAAAGAAAATTTTAACGTCCCCACCCGATAGATTCATTCCTAAAGTGACCGTGTTGAATTCTTTACCCACTTTATCCTCTACAAGAGTAAAAGAGCTCGTAAATGATTTACAAACCTATGAACTTGGCATGTTTTCCTCTAATACCGAAAAGAACAAAGATAAGGGCATCGCTTTGAAAGCCTGAAAGGAGAAAAAATAAGTTTCGAATGATGAGAGTGATTTTGACTCGAAAGATATGGAAATGTTTGCTAGGAAATTTAGAAATTTTCTTAAGACTAATAAAGAGAGCCTAAAAAATGAATATAAGAAATTTGATAAATCCAAGTATAACAAGCCCGAGAAAATTCCTAAAACTCATAATGAAGATCTTAATAGGGACGAGTCAAATCGGTGTTTTGGTTGTAAAGGGTATGGCCTTAGGGCTTTTGAATGTCCCACTAAACTAAGGAGAGAGGGCAAGCAACCAATTTCATACAATGCCACTTTTAGTGATAGTGATAAGGAAGAGGGACACAATTTCCCCATTGAGCTCAATTTTATCGCGTTCACGAAAAGTCATGTCAGTGATAGTGAGAACTCATCCAATGATGACATTATAATACATGACACTTCCGAGGCCAAAGTTTGTGAATCCCATATTTTTTATGGTTGTGAGAGTGGAGATGAAAGAGAGAGTGAAAATGAAGAAGAGGTTGATGTGAGTGAGCTTCAAGTATCATTTCAAGAATTGTATGCCGAATCAATTAAATTAAAGGGGTCAAACTTGAAGTTAGAAGCTTATTTGAGAGAGCGTGCTAAGGTCATTGATGAGAGTGATTTAGTGGAAGACCTTAGGACACGTGGGAGAGCTCTTCGAGAGAAGCTTGAATATGTTGAAGGGGAGAAATATAGCCTTCGAGGTTTGATCGACACAGTGAAGAAATAGCTTCTCATGTTTGAAGAGAGAAAGGTTTTATTAGAGTCTAGGATCTTAGAATTAGAAGAAAAATTGAGAGACTCTAGTAAGGTCAAATTTCATTTGAAATGTAGGTCCTCTAAATTAGACAAAATATTAGGAACCATCCAAGTAAAAAATGACACTTGTGGTTTAGGCTTCGATTCTTATAATGCTTACTCTAATAAAGCCAAAACCACTATGTTGAGAGAATCACCCAGGAGCATTTCCAAAGGTCAATCCTTATGTACTAATTTTTTTCGGGTCTTTCTTGCTCACATTATGGTCGAAAAGATCATCTTATAAAATTTTGTTTTGATATCAAAAGGGATCCTAGGAAATCCAAGAGTAAGGTCATCAAGGTAACCAAGGTCACCCAATCCCGAGATTATCACTCTTCACACTACAAGAAAAATGAGTATTAGGGATGGTAAAAAACCGTCCCTAAAAGTACAAAAACCGTCCCTAAAGAGTATTAGGGACGGTTGTTGCAACGGCAAAAATCCGTCTCTTATACTAGGCGTCCTAATTATTTTAGGGACGGATTTTACCGTCCTAAATTTTAATTCATGGACACTCTGCATTTGACATTAGGGACGGATTTTACCGTCACAAATGGTGTTCCCGCGAAAAAATCCTCGCTCCCGCCAATAGTATTAGGGACGGTTTATCCGTCCCTAATACTACTGAGATACTGGCAACCCAATTAGGGACGGTAAAAACCGTCCCTAAAGGTAATTTAAATTGATCCAAAAATGGGTATTAGGGACGGTAAAAACCGTCCCAAAAGGTATTCTTAATTAATACAAATAAGTATTAGGGACGGTTTATAACCGTCCTAATTAATAAATAAAAAAAGTATCGTAAATAGTTATATTATTGTATGTTTTATGTTGCAATAATAATTGATGCCTAATATGCATTACAAATCAAATCATCCGATCAAAAACACAATATATCAGCCACATTCATTGAAGCACGAATCCAATAATAATTTCTTCCATTAAACTACATTCAAGTCGAAATATTTAAATGAGTACAAAATCATACTAATTAATAAGATATACAATTGTAAAAAAAAATATCATCCCTAAATTAAGATGATAAATATGGTTGTCACGCTTCAAAAACTTCTCTTAGTGCCGCATATAATAAACACACTCAAAATCACGTCTCTTCAACTTCTTGTGCACAACCTGCAATGAATAAATAATCATTTTATCAAAATAATATTATAGTAAAATAAAATATCCAAATATATTAGTTAATCGTACCAACAACTTTTTACAAATTTTAAAAAAATTTGACAGAATGTCCTTTGTTTATACATGAAAACCAACATGTTTAATCAATAAAAAAGCCCGCACAGCTATAAGAATCACGCATATCAACGATTCTATACAATTTTTAAAAAAATTCGACAGAGTCTCCTTTGTTTATACATGAAAATCAACCTGTTTAATGAACACAAAAGCCGAACGACTTTAAAAAAATTGAAAAATCTCCTAAATCAACAATTCAATACAATTTTTTAAAAAATTCGGCAGAGTCTCCTTTGTTTATACATGAAAACCAACCTGTTTAATCAACACAAAAGCCCGTACGGCCAGTAAAAAAAATAAACCAACAATCTCGCATATCAACAACAATAATAAATAAGAAATCTACCAGTCGCAAACCATTTCTTTGTTCATGTGTTCCACGCGAATAAAATATAACCCAAAAATGTTATCCTGCAAAAAAACACAAGAAACAAAACAAAAAAGATATCAGTAATCAAATAATATGCTTAAGTCAAATTTTATGGATGTTTTACATATTCAACTTTCGATGCCATGTTTCTATGCTTAAGTCTAATTTTTTGCAAATTTACGTCGTACACACCAACCAGGAGCTCCGTGACTACACGATCGATTCCTACGAGCCACATTGATCCCGTGCGAGGTGTTCGTGACTCTTACGGGACCGTTTTATGGTTGTTTTACGTTTTCACCCTTCGATGGCATGGTTTTATGCCTAAGTCTAAATTTTTGCAAATTTACGTCGTACACTCCAACCGGGAGCCCCGTGACTATGCGGTCGATTCCTACGAGTCACATTGGTCCCGTGCGAGGTGTTCGTGTCTCTTACGGGACCGTTTTATGGTTGTTTTACGTTTTCACCCATCGATGACATGGTTTTATGCTTAAGTCTAATTTTTTACAAATTTACGTCGTACACTCCAACCGGGAGCCCCGTGACTATGCGGTCGATTCCTACGAGTCACATTGGTCCCGTGCGAGGTGTTCGTGTCTCTTACGGGACCGTTTTATGGTTGTTTTACGTTTTCACCCATCGATGACATGGTTTTATGCTTAAGTCTAAATTTTTGCAAATTTACGTCGTACACTCCAACCGGGAGCCCCGTGACTACGCGGTCGGTTCCTACGAGTCACATTGGTCCCGTACGAGGTGTTCGTGACTCTTACGGGACCGTTTTATGGATGTTTTAACTTTTCACCCATCGATGGCATGTTTTTATGCTTAAGTCTAAATGTTTTCAAATTTACATCGTACCTTCCAACCGGGAGCCCCGTGACTACGCGGTCAGTTCCTACGAGTCACATTGGTCCCATGCGAGGTGTTCGTGACTCTTACAGGACCGTTTTATGCTCGTTTTATGTTTTCACCCTTCGATGGCATGTTTTATGCTTAAGTCTAATTTTTTGTAAATTTACGTCATACACTCCAACCACGAGCTCCGTGACTACACGGTCAATTCCTACGAGTCACATTGGTCCCGAGCGAGGTGTTCGTGACTCTTACGGGACCGTTTTATGGATGTTTTACGTTTTCACTCTTCGATGGCATGTTTTTATGCTTAAGTCTATTTTTTTGCAAATTTACGTCGTACACTCTAACCGGGAGCCCCATGACTACGCGGTCGGTTCCTACGAGTCACATTGGTCCCGTGCGAGGTGTTCGTGTCTCTTACGGGATCGTTTTATGGTTGTTTTACGTTTTCACCCATCGATGACATGTTTTTATGCCTAAGTCTAAATTTTTGCAAATTTACGTCGTACACTCCAACCGGGAGCCCCGTGACTATGCGGTCGGTTCCTACGAGTCACATTGGTCCCGTGCAAGGTCTTCATGACTCTTACGGGACCGTTTTATGGATGTTTTTCATTTCCACCCTTTGATGGCACGTCTTTATGCTTAAGTCTATTTTTTTGCAAATTTACGTCGTACACTCTAATCGGGAGCCCCGTGACTACGCGATCGGTTCCTATAAGTCACATTGGTTCCGTGCGAGGTGTTCGTGTCTCTTACGGGACCATTTTACGGCTGTTTTACGTTTTCACCCTTCGATGGCATGTTTTTATGCTTAAGTCTAAATTTTTGCAAATTTACGTCGTACACTCCAACCGGGAGCCCCGTGATTACGCGGTCGGTTCCTACGAGTCACATTGGTCCCGTGCGAGGTGTTCTTGTCTCTTACGGGATCGTTTTATGGTTGTTTTACGTTTTCACCCATCGATGACATATTTTTATGCTTAAGTCTAAATTTTTGCAAATTTACGTCGTACACTCCAACCGGGAGCCCCGTGACTACGCGGTCGGTTCCTACGAGTCACATTGGTCCCGTGCGAGGTGTTCGTGTCTCTTACGGGACCGTTTTATGGCTGTTTTATGTTTTCACCCATCGATGACATGTTTTTATGCTTAAGTCTAAATTTTTGCAAATTTACGTCGTACACTCCAACCGGGAGCCCCGTGACTACGCAGTTGGTTCCTACGAGTCACATTGGTCCCGTGCGAGGTGTTCGTGACTCTTACGGGACCGTTTTATGGATGTTTTAAGTTTTCACCCATCGATGGCATGTTTTTGAGCTTAAGTCTAATTTTTTTCAAATTTACGTCGTACCCTCCAACCGGGAGCCCCGTGATTACGCGGTCGGTTCCTACAAGTCACATTGGTCCCATGCGAGGTGTTCGTGACTCTTACGGGACCGTTTTATGGCTGTTTTATGTTTTCAACCTTCGATGGCATGTTTTATTCTTAAGTGTAATTTTTTGTAAATTTATGTCATACACTCCAACTAGGAGCTCCGTGACTACACGGTCGATTGCTACGAGTCACATTGGTCCCGTGCGAGCTGTTCGTGACTCTTACGGGACCGTTTTATGGCTGTTTTACATTTTCACCTTTCGATGGCATGTTTTTATGCTTAAGTCTATTTTTTTGCAAATTTACGTCGTACACTCCAACCTGGAGCCCCATCATTACGCGGTCGGTTCCTACGAGTCACATTGGTCCCGTGCGAGGTATTCGTGTCTCTTACGGGACCGTTTTATGGTTGTTTTACGTTTTCACCCATCGATGACATGTTTTTATGCTTAAGTCTAAATTTTTGCAAATTTACGTCGTACACTCCAACCGGGAGCCCCGTGACTATGCGGTCGGTTCCTACGAGTCACATTGGTCCGGTGCAAGGTCTTCATGACTCTTACGGGACCGTTTTATGGATGTTTTTCATTTCCACCCTTTGATGGCACGTCTTTATGCTTAAGTCTAATTTTTTGCAAATTTACGTCGTACACTCTAATCGGGAGCCCCGTGACTACGCGATCGGTTCCTATAAGTCACATTGGTTCCGTGCGAGGTGTTCGTGTCTCTTACGGGACCATTTTACGGCTGTTTTACGTTTTCACCCTTCGATGGCATGTTTTTATGCTTAAGTCTAATTTTTTACAAATTTATGTCGTACACTCCAACCGGGAGCCCCGTGACTTCGCGGTCGGTTCCTACGAGTCACATTGGTCCCGTGCGAGGTGTTCGTGTCTCTTACGGGACCGTTTTGTGGCTGTTTTATGTTTTCACCCATCGATGGCATGTTTTCATGCTTAAGTCTAAATTTTTGCAAATTTACGTCGTACACTCCAATCGAGATCCCCGTGACTACGCAGTCGGTTCCTATGAGTCACATTGGTCCCGTACGAGGTGTTCGTGACTCTTACGGGACCGTTTTATGCTCGTTTTATGTTTTCACCCTTCGATGGCATGTTTTAATGCTTAAGTCTAAATTTTTACAAATTTACATCGTACACTCTAACCGGGAGACCCGTGACTACGCGATCGGTTCCTACGAGTCACATTGGTCCCGTGCGAGGTGTTCGTGACACTTTCGAGACCGTTTTATGCTCATTTTACGTTTTCACCATTCGATGGCATGTTTTATGCTTAAGTCTAATTTTTTGCAAATTTACGTCGTACACTTAAACCGGGAGCCCCGTGACTACGCGGGCAGTTCCTACGAGTCACATTGGTCCCGTGCGAGGTGTTCGTGACACTTATGGGACCGTTTTATGACTGTTTTATGTTTTCACCCTTCGATGACATGTTTTTATGCTAAAGTGTAATTTTTTACAAATTTACGTCGTACACTCCAACCGGGATCCCCGTGACTATGCGGTCGGTTCCTACGAGTCACATTGGTCCCGTACGAGGTGTTCATGACTTCTACGGGACCGTTTTATGGCTCTTTTCTATTTTCACCCTTCAATGGCACGTTTTTATGCTTAAGTCTAAATTTTTGCAAATTTACGTCGTACACTCCAACCGGGAGCCCCGTGACTACGCAATCGGTTCCTACAAGTCACATTGGTCCCGTGCGAGGTGTTCTTGTCTCTTACGGGACCGTTTTATGGCTGTTTTACATTTTCACCCATCGATGGCATGTTTTCATGCTTAAGTCTAAATTTTTTGCAAATTTACGTCGTACACTCCAACCGAGGTCTCCGTGACTACGTGATCGGTTCCTACGAGTCACATTGGTCCCGTACGTGGTGTTCGTGACTCTTACGGGACCTTTTTTTGCTCGTTTTATGTTTTCACCCTTCGATGACATGTTTTAATGCTTAAGTCTAAATTTTACAAATTTACGTCGTACACTCCAACCGGGAGACCCGTGACTACGTTGTCGGTTCCTACGAGTCACATTGGTCCCGTGCGAGGTGTTTGTGACACTTCCGGACCGTTTTATGCTCGTTTTACGTTTTCACCATTCGATGGCATGTTTTATGCTTAAGTCTAGTTTTTTACAAATTTACGTCGTACACTCAAACCGGGAGCCCCGTGGCTACGCGGTCGGTTCCTACGAGTCATATTGGTCCCGTGCGAGGTGTTCGTGACACTTATGGGACCGTTTTATGACTGTTTTATGTTTTCACCCTTCGATGACATGTTTTTATGCTAAAGTGTAATTTTTTACAAATTTACGTCGTACACTCCAACCGGGATCCCCGTGACTACGCGGTCGGTTCCTACGAGTCACATTGGTCCCGTACGAGGTGTTCGTGACTTCTACGGGACCGTTTTATGGCTCTTTTCTATTTTTACCCTTCAATGGCACGTTTTTATGCTTAAGTCTAAATTTTTTCAAATTTACGTCGTACACTCCAACCGGGAGCCCCGTGACTATGCAGTCAGTTCCTACGAGTCACATTGGTCCCGTACGAGGAGTTCGTGACTCTTAGGGGACCGTTTTGTGTTTGTTTTATATTTTCACCCTTCGATGGCATGTTTTTTCTCTTAAGTCTAACTTTTTGCAAATTTACGTCCTAAACTCAAATCGGGATCACCATGACTACGCGGTCGGTTTCTACAAGTCACATTGATCCCGGGCGACAAGTGAATAAGATGGGCAGTCACAAATTACAAACCCAAGAATAACTTTCGAACCATTACTAATTTTTATTCCCATTTTCACATCTCTCCTATTCATCGCGGACTAATCAAGAATAACTTTAAGGTAATAAATAAATGGTTACCAATTAGTTTAATGTGGACCATTGCATAGAAATTGACACGCCTTAAACCTAGAAAGTGGTAATCCATTGGATAATGCCTTCTTCTTATAATGTTCACCCTAACTATTCTTTGTTCAAAAGTTATGTACTCCCCCGCCCCTCCCAGGAAGTGACAAGAAACAAATGCGCCAACAATACCCCCAAGAAGTGACAATTATTTCGTACCTTTACTCCAATTTGGTTCTACTTGCAAATTAGCACATCTCAAACATATTGGGCATAAATAGGATCTAAACCCAAAAGAATTAAAATTATGGGGTTTAGAAATAAATAGGATCCAAACCCAAAATAATTAAAAAAATTGAATCAACGCATATTTAACCTTATAATAAAGTTCATCATAGGTTTGTCCATTACCTGAATATTTTATTACCCCCAACGCCAATCAGAACCTTCCTTATGCCAGCAGCGATGCAATTTCAGATTATGCTTGATAGTAGTTCATCCCTAACATCAATGTATCCTATGACAGTAAAAAAAATAATGAATTTTATGCAAACAGTTTTGTTCAATTAAAAAAATGGTAGAACAAAAAAAAACAAATTCAAAACCAAAGGAAGAAAACCATAGCTTTTTCAAAAGGGGGGCACACACACACCTAACTTCTTGATATAGCGCTAGAAATTGTGAACTTGAAACAACATTAAAAAAATTGTAGTATCTTAAACATCTAAATCATTCAGTAGATGCCAATAAATTGTTTCCACATCACTACCAGATTTATAGAACTCAATCCAGCGCTGGGATTACTATTCTCATCTACAAAGAAAACACACAAATTTTGAGGTTAAACTAATTTTTGTATCATGATACTTCATTTCAACCTGAAAACCTCTTATATAGCATCATGCGTTCAAAAAATGGGGAGAAATAGATGAATATACCTGATTTGCTAAACCATATAAATTCAAATATAATCACCAAATCAGTACCTGCAAAACCAAAACACAAAATATGAAAAATGAACAACTTTAAATGAAAAATCCATAGCCCTAAAAATTTTCAACACAAAATAACCTTACCTTTGAGGAAAATGGAATTACTGCAATCATCAAACCTTTCTCATACTCCTGTAGAAAATAAATTCCATTTGAGGCAAATGGAATTTCTCATACGCCAGTACAAAATAACCCTACCTTTGAGGCAAATGGAATTACTGCAATAATCTAAACTACATAGTATATATATATATATATACATATATATATATATATATATACATATATATATATATATACATATATATATATATATATATATATACTATATATATATAGATAGATAGATAGAGAGAGAGAGAGAGAGAGAGAGTACCTGGTTTGGGGAGCTCATGGAGAGGAGGATGGGGGATGCGGCGGGGTGGGGCGGAGCAGGGGTACAGCGGGGTGGGCGCAGGGGTGGGACGGGGTTGGGCAGCGCAGGGGTGAGGCAGGGGTGGGCGGCGCAGGGATGGGGCGGGGTGGGGCGGCGCAGAGAGGGGAAAAAGAGATCGGGATGGAGACGATTTGAGAGCTGAGAGAAAGAGAGAGAGCGGGAGTGAAATGTTAGGGAAATTGGAGGAATGAAAATTTTTGAGGGAAAAATACACAAAAGGGTCGAAAACATCCGTCCCTTTTAGTATAGCAAAAGGGTCGGATTTTAAAAACCGTCCCTTTTGCTATATCAAAAAGGACGGTTTTAAAATCCGTCCCTTATTTTTGTTTGGCAAAAAACTAAAGGTTTGGGATATACCAAAAGGGATGGATTTTTAAACCGTCTCTTTTACTATACAAAATGGGACGGATTTTAAAAATCCGTCCCATTTGGTATAGTAAAAGAGAAAGTTTAAAAACCCGTCCCTTATAATAGCCCGCAAAAAATTAGTGCAAACAAATCCCATATACTTTAAGGGACGGTTTTAATTACCGTCCTATTTGATACATATCAAAATGGACGGTTTTTAAAAACCGTCCCTTTTGCTACTATAAAAAAGGATGGTAATTAAAACCGTCCCTTTTGATATAGCATAAGGGACAAAATGACACGACCGTCCCTAATACTCCCGTCCCTAATATTCATTTTTCATGTAGTGTCACTTGATTGGGTTAGGAGATCCGACTTGGTAACTTTACAAAAAAGGGTTTATGATTCACATTTACTATCACGTGAAACCTCCCATGCTAAATTAAAAGGTTAAATGTGTTAGTTTTGTTTACATACTCTAGCTTTTGTGCTTTATGATATATTTATATACTAGTTGTATGTATGTTTGTCATTTTCTAGTTTATGCTCCATGATTAATCACATGCTAGAATTATGGTTTGTGTATATCTTTAGTATTTATTTTTATTTGTTTGTGTCTTATTGAGAAAAATATAAAAAGATTTTCTTTGTTTTTCTTTTGCGTTGGATTTTTCTGTGTTTAGTGAAAATTTTTGAAAAACTCAAAAAATATTTTTTTGTGTGTATTTTAGTTTGACACACTTTATGTGGCATACACTTGTGTTTGAATCCTTTCCCTTTCCGCTTACATGTGGCTAGAACTTTTGGTTAAGATTTTCAATCCTTAAAAATGTTCTTTATCAAGGTTACATGGAGTAGTTGGATTTTGTGTTGCTTAATGGATTCTAATTTTATATGCCTCGTTTCACACATGCACGAGCTCATTTGAAATTTAACTTCACATGTATATTTAAGATTTGTAAAATGTTATCCTACCAATCTAGTCATCTATATATTTTGTGACTTAGGAGTATTTGTGCAAGTTAGAACCGTTGCACGTGAGATTATTGTGTGTTTAAAAAATAATATATGCTAGTGCACGGGGAAGGGTTGCGAAATGATCAATCATCCTTTGCGATTAAGCCACCATTTGCAATGGACCTAAAAGAAATACGTGGTCCAAAGACCTAAAAGAAAAATATGGCATTCAAAGAAATATATAGCCAAGGCCTAGTTTTTTTGGATTGATATTTTCGTCAAAAGAAAATAAAAGAAAATATTATATTTGAGGGCGTTTGGATGGAATATCAATAGCTTTGCACAATGACTTTGTATCCTAGTTGCTCTATCTTGTCATGAATCAATTGCTTTGTAGAATCATAAAAATTCTAGGCCTGTGTGCATTGTGTATGTTTGCTAACTGAGTTCAATTTAAATTGTCACATGAGGCTATATCTAAATGTGATAAAGTTTTGCAATGAAATGAGAACTTCGTGAACATGTTTTAAGTGATTGGCTCTATATTCATTTAGTATCTAGTTCACACCCCTTCACTTTCGGTTACCATATGTATTTGGACACATTTTTGTCATACGAGTGTGAAAAGTTTATTATATTTTGTGTCGTGTGTGGTGTTTATACATACACACACACACACACACACACACACACACACATATATATATATATATATATATATATATAGGGAAAGGATCAAGTGAGGTCCCAGTTTGAGGACCCTGAATGAGGACCATTTTTTTAAAATAGTAAAAAAAATATTTCTGGGGTGATTTTTTTTTATAATTTTTAAACATTTCAATAGGACCATAAAAAAATAATTAGCTCAAAATGAATTTTTTTGCTATTTTAAAAAAATCGGTCAAACTTTGTCATATTTTAAGTTGTTAAAAACTAACAAAGTTTGACCCATTTTTTTAAAATAGTAAAAAATTCATTTTGAGTTGATTTTTTTTATATGGCCCTATAGAAATGTTTAAAAACTATATAAAAAAAATTACCTCAAAAATATTTTTTTTACTATTTTATCAAAATTGGTCCGCTCCAGCGGTATGCAAACAAATGTCCTCATGAGATCCCCCCCCCCTCTCTCTCTCTCTCTCTCTCTCTCTATATATATATATATATATATATATATATATATATATATATATATATATATATATATATATGTGTGTGTGTGTGTGTGTGTGTGTGTGTGTGTGTGTGTGTGTGTGTGTGTATGTGTGTGCTTCCTTAATATCTTGTGTGTATAAATATATGGTATTTTGTTTGTTTTGAGTTTTGCCTTGCTAGCTAGTCCATAGTTGCTTTCAATTCATAATTGTTATCTATCTTGTTGCGAATTTTGGTTGATATCGCATGATTATGTTTAATAAATTTTAGTTGGTATCATTTCTCTTACCATCACATCACAATTGGTATCCTTTGTTATTATGTGGATTAGTTGCATTTTATTTCCATATGCTTTATTGTTCCTGTTTATACACCATTGCATGTTTAACTTTTTTCTTCTTAGTTCATATCCCTTATTTACACTTTAGGGGGCGATATAGTATTTTCTTTAAATAAGAGGGAGAAATAAGTTTGTTGATAATTCTTTAACCTTTGTCAAATCCTGAACAAAAAGGGGGAGAAATGGTACCTAACTCTTTAGTTTGGGAGATCTAACTTAGGGGGAGTTTCGCAATCTTCTTAGGTAGACATTAGTAGATAAAGGGAGAGAATTAATTAAGAGGGGGTATTTATTTACATTGCATTTAATATTTTGTTATATTCCCTATACGTTTTAGGGTGTGCTTAAGTGTGCAGAAAATTCCTTTAGCAACATATTTAAAGCGACAAAGCAGTTTATCCTTAGGTCGAGTCATAGAATCTATATTTTTATTTATTTTTGGATGGGATGTTGTGTCTATATGAGCTTGATGGCCCTTAGGATTTTTAGTTGGATTTTGTCCCGGAATAGCCAAAGGGGGAGATTTGTAAGGAAACAAATTTCTAATTGAGTCCATATATAGTTTTGGCTTAATTCCAAACAAAACCATTTGAGTCATAGGATAAAAGTTTGTTCTTATCACGCCTATGACTTTGAAGTATTGAAGGCGTAGTGGCCTTGAATTTACAAGTTTCATCATTGCCAGTTTTCGTGCCAAGTTTGACGGCATCAAAATTTGAGTTTCCAAGTCTCGAAAGGTATGAATGAATTTATATATATTTAGGAGCTTGGAATAGTTATTTGGATGTAATTTTATTTAAAACTTAACTGAAAAATGAATTTGTATTTTTTTAGAAAACTACCTTTTTTCTGAAATGTTGTTTGAACGACATTTCTCGTTCGAACGTCATATCAGACAAGACTTCTAACGACCTTAACTTGAACTCTCATAATTCTCGTTAGAAGCTCGTTCAAATGAATTCGTTCAAACAAAAATTCTAACGAACATCTAACGAGAACTGGTAATTTTTTTCTGAAATCTAGTTCGATGTTTCGTTAGTAATCTCGTTCGAACGAACGTTTGGAAATTTTTGACATTTTTTCTTAAAAAACTTTCCACCTTCCCCACTTGTCCACTAATCTTTTACCTATTTAATAAGTGCGGGAACATCAGACTTTAGATAACTTTTGACACATTTTCTTCTACACTTTGAGAGAAAATATTTTCTTTATCAAATGTTCTTATTTTTGTGTTTTTATTTTCATGGATTAAAATCTTGAAAACACAAATTACACTTATGTTTGTTTAAATCCAAGTTTCTCTCTCTCTCTCTCTCTCTCTCTCTCTCTCTCTATATATATATATATATATATATATATATATATATATATATATATATATATATATAGTCCTGCTCTTGTATGGACTAGTCTGCATTTTTAGAGTGCGGACCGGACATGTGTCACCTGGCGGAGAGCCCAGAAAAGAGAGACATTGTGCCTATAATTTAGGCGTAAATTTCTAGGCTCACCGTTAGGTGACACATGTTTGGTCAACATTCTTAAAATGTGAACTAATCCGCACAAGATCACATATATATATATATATATATATATATATATATATATATATATATATATATATCTTTGCTTGGAGAGTTTTGGCACCGAATTTTCTTTACACCAACAAGAATAGAAGTTTGGGTTCATTCTCTATCCATAAAGGAGAAGAAGTTTGTGCTGTATCTTTCTCACATGGTGAAAGGCACTATATGTGGTTGACGGTGGATTGTGCTTCCATTGGTGGACTCCAAGATTTCGGTGGGCTCTGGAGTTATCTATAAGGCAGAGGTTGAAGAACAAAGAAAGCTTCGGGACTTGTAGGCGTTGACTCGAGTGTTATAAGTCTTCTTGTCACTGTCTCTATAAACATACCGTACCTAGTGGATTTGTTAAGCCAGGGTCGTCCGAGGTTTTTGCCATTTGAGTTTTCGTCGTACATCGTCGCTTAGTGAGATTGTTTATTTTTATCTTGAAAAAATCACCTTAGATGCATTCTAGGATAATCAAGATAAAAATTGGTTTAAATATCACACTTGTTTAATTTGGTGTTAATTTAAGTTTGGATAATTTGGGTAAGATTAGTTTAATTCATGTCCAGAATTTTAATTTGATAAAATTTGGTTTGGCCTATATTGAAAATTAGAATAAATCATTGTTAGGAAAATTTTAGGACTTAGGCTGAATTAATTTTGTTTAAGTGGAATTTAATATATTTGAGTAGATTAATTTCACTTTAAGTTTAACTTAATTTTAATTTTGAAGAAATTAAAATGTACAGTTTGTTTTTGTTTAAAAGTTGTATTGATATTTTTGTTGGGAACTTTATTGAACCATCACAATAATTTTAAGTATTTAAAATGTTGGGGATCTTTGACTATGGGATAAACCCCACCCTTATTTTGCACGCGAACTACGTGGACTTTGATGCCTTTATAGGCTACGTAGGCATTTCGGGTTAAAACTTGAGACTCAAGTCCAATTTTCAATTTTTTTTAATTTTACCATTTGTCACCTTTTCATCTATACATTATTTTATTATATATTATATTTGTGATCCTTATTAGCGTTTCATCCAACACATACTATCGTTTCATCATAACGATCAATATCTCGATAAACGCATACATCGTATTTTCTAAATATAATTTTGAGAACATTCCTATGGATGACCCCACTCTGTATTTTCGATGGTATGAGTTGGGTGATTCTGATCTCCACACACACACACACACACACACTTTCGGGAGAAATTAAGAAAAATAGTAACACAAGCCCATGAGAGACCGGAAAGGCGGGATGAGTGCCTAACACCTTTCCATTCAGTAACTTAGCCCTCAAACCTTTGAGATATTAGTTTCATAAGCATCAATTTTTCTTTGATGCTACTCTCTCGAGGCGGCGACATGTTCTTTTTCCTGTTTTGTGCAAAATAGGTTGGCGAATCCATCTCTTTACATTCACCCCACACCGATAACGACCGAAGCGCTCATAGAGAAAGTGGGTACGAGACCTTTTTCTCCCCCTCCATCCCCCCTCCCAGGGAAAGATAAGATAGGAGAGAGAGATATCGGGATGGCCACAGTGGCGACTCCATCGGGGACAATTTTCATAAGAGGGCTAGACTTTATTTGCATGGGTGTCATTGTTTTCTGTTTGTGTGCGTATGCACCTATCTCTATGTTCCCTTTTTTCTCCTCTATTATTTTTTCCCGAATATACCTTATGCTTATATCACTACTCAGTCACACACTTGTAGATACTTTCCATGTACACTTCACACTACTTACACATAGGATCACTTATATCCATATGTTGCACACACCACTTAGAATATTCATGCTTAGGTTTCACTATCACACACCTCCACTTATCACACTTGTATATATTCACGCTCACTCGGACTTATCACACACCACTTGTAGTTTATTTATGCTTAGGTTCACTATCACACACTCACTTGTAGATATTCACACATCACTCACCCTCACATATCCATGCTTAGTATAATCTTCATGCTTCATGTTAGATTTACTTGTTATACTTGTACATTCTTCCTTATTAGTATAGTGCTCATCATGCCAAATAAAATACTCTCTTTATAATATACTAATAGAGAATCATGCATTTTTCACACTACATCACCAAAGAGCATGGCTATTGACAAAATTTTATCCCTGTGACACCCCGTCTAATTAAATACGGGGTGATCAGTCCTTTATTAAATTAAATCGAAGTGACCGGTTGGTTCATTCTTAACATCACTGTCGAAAACAATTTTATTTTACTTATCACTTAATAAACAATTAAGCTCAGTGTCAAAATATTTAATTTTAATTATACCCAAATAATCCGTTAATAAATTTTTATTTTTAAAACAAAAACTATCTCCATTCCACCAGAATAAAATAAATACTGAACAGGAAATAATTATTGAATTAAATAAGAATGGATAAAACATTCCAGTTCAAAGTCTTACACCAAAAGTATAATACTACTCAATCTAACAGGAAAAGAAATGCTAATAAGAAAAGTGCAGTCTTTGAAATAACTAAGTTGGGAATGGGCGACACTTTCCCTGACTGAAATGCCTGAACTAGAAACTGAATGGAAAGATGGAAGCATCTAATCTCAATGACCTACATCTTCCACAACATCTACAATTCGCCAAATGATCCACGCGTCTAACTCTGGTGGTAACCTTGTCCTATAGTATGACCAGTCCTAATTGGCGTAACATGAGTTATCACCCATATAGGATCGTAACCCCCTTCTCAATAAAATCCTTGGTAATATTCTCCCATTACTACTTAGGAATACCTAACAGTTAAAGAAACCCCTACTGGTTTCGGATGGTCCACCCGTTTTAAACAGACAGGTGACCCATTGCAAAACGAATTTAGCCATATTTCTCCTCCTTAAATCCCATCACCACTGCCATCTCTAACATAATACATCTAATATTCTTCTCAATTGTACCGTTAGCCTTGATCCATGTGACTTTGCCTCATTGCGTGTCACAGGTCCTTCCCTTGCTCTAAAAATCAATTTCTCATGAAACGTAAGCCTCTTACAAATCTTACGGAATATACTTCAATACCCTGGCTAAATATTATCGAATTCTCGTGACAATTACAATCTACTGCCTAATACAATACCATTATTGTGAGCGTGCAATCAAGTCCTAATATCTCCTCTTCTATCTCCATTTACCTCATTCCATATGTTCTGAACGAAAACAAAATCAAGATTCAATAACCTACGGCGCCTATACTCCTTATGCGTTGCACATTTTTGCACAAATGAATTATATTCTCACATTATAGAGGAATTTTCCACTCCCAGTTATACTTTCATAAATTTATAGCTACTAAGGTACGAATCCCATGTACTATCATCTAAACTTCTCTCCAACTCCCGACGTTCTTTATTTTCATGTGTGGGATATCTCACAAAGCGAAATCCAAACAGTGAACCCTCCAAATACACTACTACCTAACATTATCAGTCATCGAGATCCGTAAGGGCCCTTGTCCATAACATGTTAATTCTCCTAATCTCCGTATGTTGACATATTAATCTACGTATGTCCGCAAAAATAATATGAAACATGGAGCTCTCACTATCCCAAGTTTTCGTGCTATATATAACAAGTTATCTATTGCTGTTTGATAAACAACACAATGTATTCCGAGTCACATCAGTAAATAAATTCTTACACATCGGGGTCATGTATATCTAGGCGACATTCTCACTAGAGTCTATTGTATCATGAAATTTTCATATACAAATATATAGGCCCATCCCTATTTCATGTGGCACTACACATAAGTAGTTTTACTCACCCGGAGTATCTAGCACGATAGTCTTATCACTCAATCTACTATCATTCAAACATTCAGTAATTATCACTACACATTCCTATAATAAGCCCGAATTTTCTAACTCAGTCAATAGTAAATTATAACAATAAATTATGTTTTTAGGGCCCACCTGGATCACTCACGGGAGACATCAAAAAACCCCGTTACCCATGATAAATATGTTTGTAACCAGACTGTTAAAACTAACATACCCGCTAAACTCGAATCGCACGCGAACTTTAGTGTTACCAATTCATATATGTATGGTGACACACCCATGTCACCTGACCTAATCCTTTCCTCGCAAGAATGAAAAAAAACTTCATCGGGCTCACCTGGTTGTAGGGTCCCAGCACGTAGATGTCAACATAACCCATAAGCATCTGTAATCTTTATACATCTAGTATTTCACCCAATAGTTACCCCCTTCTCGCTGTTGGAAAAGTTATTCTGTTATTCGGCCTACACACCCACCATTGAAACATTGGCCTAAATATTGAGACCTCAATTATGGCCTTACTGGCCACCCTATTTAATCATGGGCCTCGTCAATCCAAAATACGGTGGTAGACCGCTGTTACCGACGACTCTACTGGTTCTGCCTGAACCCACCACTCTCAGGTTGTAATTTCTTCGGCTCAATTCTCTTGACACAATTCTTCCTCTGAAAATCTCACTCCTCCAATTGTTATGCCTAAATTTTCATGATTTACCATTCTCAAATTTTATCCGTTGCACTTTTCAAGGTGGACACATTCAACATTGATAGTCCAACTCTCTGCATATAGAGAACTTCCCTAGCCATTTCCCGTCACTGGTCCCACTCACTATTTTCAAATGTCCTTCCCTCGGACTGAGAGTCTTAGCTCCCAATCATTCTCCCATTGTCCCTTTAGCTATGTAGACCTTTCATAACTATTATTGGCCTCTACAAATCGGATTGACTTCATCATTACTTTGTAGTAAATTAGTCAATTAAAATTATCTAAATGATTTCCCTATTGGCATACTCTCATGTGGTGTTTCATTATCACCGTTAGGTTGAGTTTTACTTTTCGGCCAAATTCTCCAACCCTCTTGGCTCACTTCTTCTGGAAGTGTTGAAATAACTTGCAGAGATATAACATTGATGACATCAACATTAGTTATCCTAGCTGGATTTCTCATCCTTCCTCGTATTTTACACACGGTCCTTTATCAACTATAAACCCTTTTTTATATTCTATGTCCTTTTTCTAGGTATGAAATTCGGTATGCAATTTAACCTTTCTCTCACGATCGGTATTTAGACTCCCCAGTGTGCTAAGTTTCAAAATTCCACTTGACTCTCTGTCATAACATCGAATGGAAGACCTCAGGATCAAATCGTACCAAAATTTCTCTTTAATTCTCAAACACACTTCTTTATATGTGGCAATTGAATCTAAGCACTTTATGTCGCTCCTAAGAGCTAAAAATTTATTTCCAATTTTAATTTGGAGTGTCGCTGCACTCCACTCTACACAATTGCCTTTGATTTTTCTACTTCCATTTTCTTGTTACACCTCTCTCTTTCTTCTCCGCATCTTCACCGATGACTTTTCAAAAGATTCCCTCTGATTTCCCCTTGTCGACTACGCTAGAAAATCCTGAAATCGCTCCACCGTTACCTAGGACTGTGTCAGTGAATCCTTTTGTTCTCGAGTGATAATTCTATTATCACTTGCACAAATAAAACATATCATGACTTTTGTCACGTCCACCCTTCCTAAATTACTCTACATCTTCTGTCGGTCTTTTTCTCCTGCCGTCCTTCTTACGACCCTCGATGGTCGTCCTATAATGTTCGGTGCTCGATGTACAAACAATTTCTTAGAATGAGTCACATTAATTATAATTCATAGAAGATGAACTTAAGTCACATGCTTCATGTACAAACGCCTAGTAGTTTCTTGTTCCACTCCTTGACCTTGTTATTCCTAATTGGTTCTCTCCCTCTTCCATGCTTGATTATTGCGACCCTTATTCTAATTTTCTTGTCCATTAGACTCTTGTCTCTATCTCAATTTCTTTTGATAAATTGCCTTCTCTTGCCTTAACAATATTGCGAGATCCACCACCTGAGCATAGGTAGTGTACGCCAGATTCCCCAACACCATCTGCCTAGTCGACTATGACAATCCTTTTATAAAACACTCAATTTTCTTCATCTCAGTATTAACCTCCTCCGGTACAAACATAGATAAATTAGTGAACTCGTGTTCATACTCAACAATCGACTTTGAACCTTGCTCCAAGTCCATAAATTCCCTCTTATTTGCATTCCTAATGGCATACGTAAGTACTTATTGTTGAACTATATTAGAAACTCGTCATAACCCAATTGATCTCTCTCCTCTGATGTGGTGTCACTCTCCCACCATTGCAATGCATCCCCTTTCAGCTTAAATGTTTCTAACATATACTTCTACACATCCATACAGTCCACCATCCTCAAATTCCTCTCCATGTCTCTCCTCCATTGGTGAGCAACCGTTGGGTCAGATCCCCTGCGAAGGTGGGAAGATTTCCCTTAAAAAACTGGTCCTCACCCTATCCCAAGCTGAGACGGGTGTACCCTACTGCTATGCCTCTAAAGTCACCCCTCTCTGCCTCCCCATCTCCAAACCGGATGTCGTGGCCTCACGAATAATAGACGCTAACTCATCAGCCTCTAAGACAATCTGACGCCGCCTCTCCTAAGTCGCGGGACCAGAAACAGACTCCTCTCTCCTATTTCAAGATCTCCTTGCGTTCGCCATCTGAAAAGATATAAACAAAACAACATCAGATTCGAAATGACTAGAAGTACAAATCATCAATAGAATTAAATAAAAGCAACGTGGAAGCTCAAACGGACTCATAAGCTACGAGACCTAAGACCATGCTCTGATGCAACCTGTCACACCCTGCAAAATCCAATAGAGGGGTTGGCCAACCACCGCCGCCAAACTATGCCAGGCGTGAACTAAATAAATATCATTCTTAGCATGAGACATATATGAGATATAAATACATCAGTCCATAAGATAAGTAGTTGAATCAATCCCAAATGATCATAAACGACTGAACGTCATTGCCATCGGATGGGGGGACGAGTTTGATTGTTCAGATAAATAGTAAAACCCAAAAAAGGCTATCCTAATAGTGATCATATGTGGAATGATATCATTTGAGGATATACTAGGAGAGATACACAAGGTGGTTGAATAGCCCGGGGTAGATGAGGAAACGGGGTTCTATTTTCCCCCTCTTATGTGAACCATATGATTAGATCAGGGAGGTATTACCAAGTTACAAACCCTAAATCATCAATGGTCGACAAGGAAAAAGATGTTGAGAATCTTCCTATGTCAGAAATCACCCTCGAGGAGAGCAAGGTCCTCGATTAGTTGAAGAAAACCCAAGCTAACATCACTATGTGGGGACTCTTTATGTCTTATCAACTACATCGAAATGCCTTGATCAAGTCACTTATCGGGCCCACGGTCCCTCCTTCTTCCACGCCAGAAGAAGTTGTGAATTTAGTCAGATCTCTAACCTCTACTAGAATGCTCTCCTTCTCTGAAGAAGAAATCCCTAAAATTGGTCCAAGCCACAACTATGCTCTTAATATCCTTATCGATGTCATGGGAAAGACCATCTCACTTTCCCTTGTGGATAATGGATCAACTCTTAACATTTTCCCATTGAGAACCCTCGATTGCTTGGGACTGAAAGTGAGTGACCTTGCTCTAACCTCTGTCACGGTGCGTACTTATGATAATACTCACCGGGAAGTGAAGGGACCCATAAAGCTTACAATAGAGGATAGCCCTATCAATCCCGTCACTGAATTACAAGTCATCGACATCCTGACTTGTTTCAATATACTTCTTAGACGACCATGGCTCTATAGTATCAAGGGTATGTCATCTTCCCTACATTCACTACACTAAAAATAGGAATCTGGAACAATTTAAAACTCTGCCAGATCAAATCTGGCACGATTTTGAACTGTGCCAGAATCAGGTGTTCCAAAATGATCATTTTTTTTGCACGGCTCAAAAGTGTGCCAATTTTGACCAAACTGGAACACTTCTGGCACACTTTTAAACCGTGCCAGAATTTGATATTTCTGGCACACTTTTGGCACAGTTTTGAACTGTGCCAGATTGAGCACAGCTTGAAAAACTTTTGGCACAGTTCAAAACCGTGCCAAAAGAATACACGTCGTGGAGGCATTCTGAAATAAGAATAAAGTCTATAAGTTCGCAGTTATAAACTTGAAATAGCTGAAGAACGTAGCATATACAAAAGAATACAACAGTCCTAAAATATAGGGCTCTACATCAAAGAAAGCTCAGCGGAAACGTAATAAGCCGTTCAGATCCTAAAGGACACTAGAACCTGATGCTCTGATACCACCTGTGACACCCCGACTAATTAAATACCGGGTAGCTACTCCTTTATTAAATCAATACAAAATGTCAAGTTGATTCAGTTAATAGCATCACTGTCGAAAACGTTTTAAAGATTACTAACCACCTAGTATTTAAAAAGTAAGTTACCAAATTTTAAGTTATATGATTAACATGCAAAAAGAATACTGGAAGTACAACATAAAACCATTCACCATAACGAAGTAATGAAATAACCAACAATAGTAATAAGTCCGGAGGAAAACTCCTCACAATAATCCCACAACTAAAAATAATAAGACAAGTCTGGATTCTGAATTAAGTACAGGCCCGAATTCTGAATAACTGAAATAAATGAAATGCCTCTAAAAGAAATGGGCGACATTCCCAACAACTGATAAATACTGAGTATAGAGTCAAGATAGATGAAGCGTCTATAATCAATGTCCTGTAACTCCCACAAACCGCTACAGCTCGTCACCTGAATGAGGATCCTAAGCATGGTGTCCTTGTGGCTGGGAACCTAAAATGGTTTTTACAAAAAGATAGATTTGAAAGCAAACGGGTCAGAGCCCGAATGTGGAGAGTATTTTAAAAACGACAAGTTCTTTAATAATAATTAAAACAAGGAATGCAAGATACATGTTAGGACGTGCTCTCACATGAAATGCTCACCTATCGTCTAACTGTGCACTCCTAACGTCCCTGTACCCATTCATGTGTTTTCTCATGACTAACTAATTTCAAAGAGTTTCTAACACTCCTACTCGGTTCACGTTTAATTTCCAACCTTTACAATTAAATAGAGAGTTCTACTTTAATTCTCGGATTCCCAATTATTAATAAAACCATTTATTGATACATGTCCCCTGTTATCTTTTCATATTATTACAATTACTATACCCACAATTAACATAGCAATTTCCTTTTCATTTAACCGTATATTATTCACATCATAAGTATACTATACAAGCACCCAAAGGCTAAGCTGCGGTGCACACATACTCCGCTATCCATCCCGGTACATCACGTACATAAGGATTACAAATTCCGAATCTCTCAGGAATTGTTGGAATAAACACCACACACAAAAATGGAGGCGAACATAATTCAACATATCCATGGTCACGTACATACCTACGCTCCATAGTCAGCTGGCTTATTAACTCACAAATAAGTCGTTCTCTTGAACTATGTCCCCGAGGTACCAATTTAAATCCGGGCAACACAAGGATAAGAAGGCCGTAAGTGAACGTAACCTCCCGTGATAGCAAGTATGCTAGGTATGTCATACATATAGAAATCGTATACTAAGCATCACACATCTTAGATAATTCAATATTAATAAAGGTATACTCTACATCTTTATACCATTATTCCAAATTTGTATATTTTACGTCTCCCGATAATATAAAAGTTAAACTGTCGACACGTCTCACGTCGTAGTTTCTTATACTTAAAACCTATGTAAAATAGATTATTAAGTTCCTATTATTCCCACGTATAGCATCTTTAATTCTAAGGTCCTTACTTCTGCCCCAAACCTCATTTCATCAAAGTATTCAAATTTACACTATTAACCCACATATATACTCACTTATCGAATTTCATTAGTTTTAGAATAATTCCTCAAATTGAATTCTAATTAAGGTCCAAATCTCATAATCAAGCCTACTGGTCTTCCTTAAGGTTAAGGGTATTCATATGGTCTCCAACAATATTAATCAAGGGTTAACATCATTAAAATTTAAATAGGGGGAAACTTTACTCATTCTGGGAAGGTCGATCGATCGACCTTTTCCTTCGATCGATCTATGGTGGTCGATCGATCGACTGATGAATGTCGATCGATCGATTGCACCAGGTATGGTTACGGACTGCTTCGTTTTGCAGTTTTCCAATCAACCCAAAACATACTTTTAATGCATGAATCTATAATATAACGTTATAGCATCATCATATAACCATCCTAAAACATTAATAACGTTCTAAAACCAATAATTCATCATTCAAGGGCTTTGTATGGATCAAATCTTCATCAAGAATTCCAGATTGCTATTTCTTTCAAGAACATTAACAAACTTCTTCAAAAATCCATTTTTAAATCATCAAGGGTCATAATTCTGAGTTCATAATTCATCCAGATTGTTCCTACATGCAGTCCCTAACATAATTCGTAGTTTTAAACTTCCAATTCATGGGTCTATATCATCTTCCAAGATAAATTCGATAATTCCTAAACATGGAAAAGCATAGCTTTGAATCAATTGTAATTAAACCACTTGACTTAATCTTTCTTTGAATTTGATGTTGAGTCTTGAAGGCTAAGTTGTTCTCCCTCTCTCTTTTTGCAGAATTCTCTTCTCTCTCTCTCTCTCTCTCTCTCTCTCTCTCTCTACCAGTTTCTCTAAGGAAGATGACAATGGAGGTGTGGTTGGTTTTTGGTAAGTTGGGATTATAACTTAACTTCTCCCGTAGCCCATTAAGTCCCTTAGTGTAAGTAGTGGGTTTAGTGGATAAAGAAAGAGTCAAATTTTTATCTCTTATTTTCGTGGGTTTTAATTCCCAAATTTTTGAAATTACCAAAATGCCCCTATAAGTTACCGGTATGGCCCAATAATGCCCCGGAACTCAAACTTAACCCCCGGCTAGTGTTTTCTGACTATTTCGACCCTTCCAGACGCGTTGGCGAACTCAAAATGACCATACGGGTGATAAAAAAATTCACTTTTTAATTCAAATAATTATATTCTTGACGCGACTGTCATGCGCGTCCCAACAAAGTTTCCCAAATTACCGTATTTCAATCTCGCGACAATTTCAATATTTCCAATATTCATATATTGCCAAGTATACACATTATAATCAAATTCTAACTCACATCTCGCTAATATTTTTATCCGGATTAATTTCCAATTAATACACATTTAATTCAATTAATCCCTAAAAATAAATATCATGAAAATACGGGGTATTACACAAATCTTGCACGCTGTTGATAAATTAATGTACATACGAACTTCAAAATATTACAAGTCTTTAGTAGTTCACAAACCAAAAAAAAAATTGGGCAAAAAATTTCCTCTATTTTTTGGAGATTCTAAAACCTGCTAATATAAAACATGCGTAACATAAAGCCCGCACGACCACAAAATATAACAATAAACTTACAAAAGCCCGCACGACCATAAAATTATGAATAAAACTACAAAAGCACGCACGACCATAACACAAAAAAATATAATCATGAATAAAACCCTTGTTGTAAACCATTGAGTTCTCGGTGTGTTCCACGTGAATAAATGATAACGATAAAATTTTATCCTGCAAAAAAAAATAGGATACAAAAAACAGACGATATTAGTAACCAAGTAATTTATAAAAAAAGATTACTAAAGCTAAAAAATTACATATAGGAGTTGCAATTATTATTATATTCTAAAATTGAAAATCTTACGCAAGTTATGACTACCTGATCAGTTCCTACGAGTTACATTGGTCCCGTGCGAGGTGTTAGTGCTTCTTACGAGGCCATTTGAGGGATGGTTTAGGTTTTCACCCTCAAATGGCTTGTTTTCAAGCCTAATCTACGTATTTTGAAATTATCATCATATTCTAAAATCGAAAGACCCGGGACTACGCGGTCAGTTCGTACGAGTTACATTGGTCCCGTACGAGGTGTTCGTGCCTCTTACGGGGCCGTTTGGTGGCTAGTTTTGATTTTCACCCTCAAACGGCTTAATTTCACGCCTAATCTACGTATTTTAAAATCTTCATCATATTCTAAAAATGAGAGACCCAGGACTACGCGGTCAGTTCGTACAAGTTACATTGCTACCGTGCGAGGTGTTCGTGCCTCTTACAAGGCCGTTTGGGGGTTGGTTTGGGTTTTCACCCTTTAAGGGATTGTTTTTAACCTTAATCGATATATTTTGAAATTATCATCATATTCTCAAATCGAGAGGCTCGCGACTACGCAGTCAGTTTGTACAAGTTACATTGGTCCCATGCTAGGTGTTTGTGCCTCTTACGGGGCCGTTTGGGTTTTCACCCTCTAACGGCTTATTTTTAAGCTTAATCTATGCATTTTGAAATTATCGTCATATTCTCAAACCGGGAGACCCGCGACTATGCGGTCAGTTCGTACAAGTTACATTGGTCCCGTGCAAGGTGCTCGTGCCTATTACGGGGCCATTTGGGGGTTGCTTTGGGTTTTCACTCTTTAAGGGCTTGTTTTTAAGCTTAATCAATATATTTTGAAATTATCATCTTATTCACAAACCGGGAGACCAGTTACATTGGTCCCGTGCGAGGTGTTCGTGCCTCTTACAAGTCCGTTTGGGGGCTAGTTTGGGTTTTCACCCTCCAACGGCTTATTTTTAAGCCTAATCGATATTTTTTGAAATTATCGTCATATTCTCAAACCGAGAGGTTCGCGACTATGCGGTTAGTTCTTACAAGTTACATTTTTTCGGCGCGAGGTGTTCGTGCCTCTTACGGGGCCGTTTGGGAGATGATTTGGGTTTTCTCCCTCAAACCGCTTATTTTTAAGCCTAATCTACGTATTTTCAAATTATCGTCATATTCTCAAACCGGGAGACCCATGACTACGCTGTCAGTTCGTACAAGTTACATTGGTCCCGTGCGAGGTATTCATGCCTCTTACGGGGCCGTTTGGGGGATGGTTTGGGTTTTCACCCTCACACGGCTTGTTTTCAAGCCTAATCTACATATTTTGAAACTATCATCATTATCTCAAATCGGGAGACCTGTGACTATACGATTAATTCTTATAAGTTACATTGGTCCCGTCTGAGGTGCGAGGTCCTCTTCCGGGGTCGTTTGGTGATTGTTTTAGGTTTTTGCAATTTAAATACCTGTTTTTAAGACTAAGTCTAGTGATTTGGAAATTATCGAGTTCCTGCGAGTCACATTGGTTATTATTTTTGGAAATTGGTTTGTTTTCTTTATCAGCGCATTAACCAAATGTTCAACTTACATGTGCGTATTCAACCCAACTATAAACTACCTAAGTCATTCAATTAGTTATACAAAAATACTAAATATCTTAACAAATTCATCAAATAGTACCTTAAGTGCGGCCACTTCTAAAGGTGCTTGCAAAGAAAACTTCCATCTTTTACTTCCTGTTATGATAACATATAAAAATAGAAAAATGAACATTAAACGTTTGAAAATTAACATTGTCGAACCGACATCCTATTTAACCTTAAAAATGAAATCGAGCAAAAAACATGAACATAAACAAAACAATAATATATCTAAGGGATAACAAAAATGAAATGGAGATGAGACTGACTGAGATTGGATAGGAAACGGAGTCGAAATTGAGGAACGACCCATCTTTGGCACATGACAACGATGCTTTCGTCTATTAATTTCTTCCCATTCTTATCAGTCACATGAAAAACTATACATTAAACATTCATAGGCCCCAAGTCAATACGAGTTGCAAGACAACACATATATAATACTAATGTGCGCATAAAGGAGCGTAGCTAACCATCCATGAACCCTCTTCACTACTGCTGCTGCCACCTCATCTTCACTACTGGTGCTACCACCTCATCATCACGATGTTCTAAATATTAGTCTCAAACAATGTATGTTTGAATCAGTAGAAACATAACAATACTCCAAAGTGTTCCACAACTTACCATTCCCATGAGCTACTGTAGAATCCAAAACCAGTTAATCCAAAACACGATAAGAATCAGGAGACCAAAGATAATGAACTACATTCACGATTGGCACATTGTGTATGCTAATTAGGCATAACATAAAAAACTACATTCAAGACCTCACTCCTCATAAGATTAATGGACCAAAATATAAAAGAAAAAAAATTAACAGTCCAGAATTACAACAACACATGGCATAGTTCAGCAGCAGCCCCCTAGGCACAGTTCAACAGCAGCTGCGCAGCCCCCTGGGCACAGTTCAGCAGCAGCCCGCGAGGGCACACAGGGGTTTCCGTGAGGGCACTAGTTTTAGTTATAAAATTAAATTCAAGAGTCAAGTATGTAAGATATTGGATTGATGAACGAACACACCAAATAACAAATGAAATACATCGATTAGAAGCTTGGTGAATCAATACAACAAATAAAAAATCAAATACAATTCATAATCAAAATAATTGACATTATCCAAAAACTTTTCTGTAATTTATTATGGGGCTCCTCAAAGGAATATGGTTCAAAACATCATTGGATGAATTGGTCTCAAACTAAGAGGAGAATTCAGGAGGTCTCAAAACACGATATTTTACTATGACATCAATAACTTACTCGGTGGTAATATTTCGTTAATACCTTGTTCAATGTCCTAATAATGAAATTGTATTTTAGGCATTGAATGCTAAGATGATGCAGTGTACTGAACAAGCTTGAGAAAAGGAAATTTAGATCATATCCAAGAGAGCTACTAAACTAATTTTACTAGAGAAAAATGAATAGGGGTATAAAAAAGCTACAATTTAATAATTAGATACATCTTGTGATAGGTCACCTTACAAATTCATTCTCTGGCAATAGGTCACCTTACAAATTCATTCTGTGGCAAAAAATCTAGTGATTTTGAGAATTTTTGCGTTAAAATGTGTATAGATACATCAATAGAAGATGTTTCACTTGGAAATTCATTGGACATGATACTTGATGTGAATTTTCTAAAGAGAAACCAAAGGAATCCAATACAATACCTTTTTGCGATACTAGGGAACTTTCTCTTCATAACTCTGGTGATGCAAGCAGGTCACTAAGTTGAGCCACATAACGAACGTCTGCAGGTGAATACAATAGTTTAGATAAGACTTAAATAAGAAATGTTATGCTTGGAAGTATAGAAAAAAACTTGAAGCAAGAGGGAAATGAAAAATTAAGAAACATAGTGACTCTTAATTTGAGTTGGAATGTTTACAATAATCAAGAAACACTAATACATATATGTTTACAATGATTGTTGCTTGCCAGTGAAACATGTCTTCGGTAACAGGACCTGAATAGACTCGGACTAAAAATAACGAGTAAAGTTACAATGGCTTTATTAGCACACAATTTCTCAACAGATAATATATTGGTTAGGTTTATATAAGATAATACAAAAATGAAACATGCGGTAAGTATACACATTAGAAATTCTAAATCTGAGTCATTGGCCAGACCAGTTGATAAGCCGTATAGTATAGCACTTACCATGATTGATATCTTGACTAGATTCTTGAGTTAAACTACTCAATGAGTTCATCTTATCAAAAATAAATAGTTACTACTAATAATAATAACAATCCTAATAACCCATCCCCCTTGTGTATATATATATATATCAACATTAAAAAGCTATGATATGATTACATTTCATCACAAAAACTGACCAGAAGTGCAGTTGCGTGCATAATAATAATAATCTTAGACCCCGTTTTTCATGGCACCACCACTACCACATTATTATGAGTTCATCATAATCTTAGACTCCATGCTCGACTTCATCAATTGCAAAATTTCTTCGATTTTAGTTCTCTCATACACTGCATAAATGAATCCTACATCCAGAGTGTGGTGAACTTTAAGCGCATTACTTATACAAAGGTAAATTCTAAGACTGTTACATATGAAACATAATCAACAGGAAAATAATTTTCGCTAATTACAAAGGAAATTTTATCAGATGTTACTAAAATATTCATATAGATAAAAGTCTAAGATCTTGCACAAAAGATTTCAAATTCACTACCTATAAAAACATCTGACAAGTAGACTCAATTTCACTACCTGTATAAATATATGGTAATCTTGTCTTTCAATTTTAAGCCATTTGTTCTTCCAAATTTACAATCCCTCAATTTTATTTTTAAAAGCATGTATTTTCTTTCATTCAGGAACTCAGATGAATATTTATATGAAAGTTTAATGGAATCAAAAAAATTGAATTAGAATTTTGTTTTTCTGTTATGCATTTAATGGTGTCAATATTTTTAATCTCAAATTGCTAAAACTAGCAAACGGAGAACTATTTATTCAATCCTCATAATTCATTTCAATATGATCAGATAAATCATAACAAAAGACAAAGCACAAAGTAAGGCTCATATAGGAAGTAATTCTCAAACACCCCCAGAATGATTTAATCATTCATACCAAGGCTAGCTTAATTGCGAAATGTATAAATTTAGCAAAAGATTACTTTGAGTATTGAACTAAGAGTACAAAGGCAGGGGAGTGTTGTCAGTTAAATGAGGTTGTATTTAGGAAGAAATATGAATCCTGGTCTAGTAGAATTTATAAAACGATATATTTATAAATATATGAAGAAATTCAATGTCATTCGAACCATGAAAATATATGAAAAGTGGCATTAATCGTTCAAAAGGCATTCATAAATTATTTTTCCAAATGAGCTTGGTAATTCAATAGCTAGATCTAGTGTGTGTGTGTGAGTGTGTGTGTGTGTGTGTGAATGTGTGTGTGTGTGTGTGTGTGTGTGTGTCTTCAAGCACTCTCAACCCAAATTCACCAACTTTTAATTGTGTATGAGATATGAGATGTTAAATTTTCTATGGTATAACTTCTCATTGAACTCGCCTATTCAGTTCTAAAATATGATGGGATGGCTACAGGTTTCAGATGACTTCGAAACTAGCGCTCAAAGAATTGAGTAGTAAACTGACCTCTCTCACATCTCTATATTTGGGAGATGTCCAAGGCTCAATTTGTAGTGGATGAGTTGTTGGGAAATAATAAGTCACTTAGAAAGTTGGATATTTTTTATTGTGACATATTGTCGTCGAATCTCAAGGATTTAGATATAGTATGTTCCCCTCAACTGGCTTGTTTTTGTTATATATGTAGTTTTCAAAACTGTCTTGTAGTTTTGAAAATATAATACTCTATGATGCCACTCAATTCAAGTCAGTTGAAGGGAACATATATAACTAAAACTCCCAAGGATGGAAATAAGAAAATAAAATTCCAATTCAATTTGTAATCCAAAACTTTATGATGCCACTCATCTTCACTAAAAGTCACCCTTTTCTTCCTCATAGAAATATTCATTTTCTTTGGCCGATAAACCCCCCGTCGAATCAACATGTTTAACCCATCACAGTAACATAAAACCATACCCCATTTGAGCCTATATTCCCCCTCTGTAACTAGCCTTCACATGATCATGTTTATTAGTGTGGCATTCAGCAATTGGTCTTCATGCGGACTAGGCTATCATATGCAGAGCTATTCACGGACTAGGTTGTCACAGGAAGAGCCTATATTTCCCCTCTGTAACTAGCCTTACCCGTGGTTATATTGGTTATAAAACCTTAACGGTGTATAGAAGCTTCCGTCTCAAGCAGAGCTATTCATGGACCCTATAACACATGTAGAAGGGGAAAAATTCTATACGCTTAGATAAAAGAAATGAGTTCATTGAAAAACCTCGATAGACAAACCCGGGATCTATAGGATAGATACTTGAGTCGTCACACAGGTCCACTAGACATTACACCACTTACAAGTGAGCAAAAGCATCAACCATTCTCACCACCACAGAGACGGGTAGCTATACAATAGAGCCATTAAATCTCAGTGCATTTGAGGGGGTTTGGCATGTATTGAATTTAATATTTTTGTTCCTAACTCAAAGTATAATGATACGAATCAAATCCCTAACGAAATGTGCTATAGAGCTTTTTCCACCACTATGTTTGGCTCTGCTAATGTGTGATACACAAGCCTCCTAATAGGCTAGTTGAAAACATTCAAGTAATTAAATCATTATTTTGTGAGAAACTTCTAATTTGGCACAATGTCTGCCAAGCGAGTAGCCGAACTCATGTGTTAGTAAGAGGGAGGATGAGACCACTCGAGAATACACCATGTGATTTAATGATAAGAAAATGGAAGTCGACCATTATAATGAAAATGTAGCCCTATCAAGGAAGGTATTGGGACCATACAAAGGAAAGTCCTACAACTACGGATAAAGTCCAGGCCAAGGAAAGTAATGAAGGCCAACAACAATGGCTAATCTATAAATGGGGTAGGTAGAATCTCATATAATAAAGACAAGCCTATTAATCGTTCTCAGTAGAAGCATGAAAAAATGTTTAATGAATATACCTTTGTCACAATGGAGTTCCACTAAATTTTTAGTGACATTTTGGCAGCACTTCTTGTATTCAAATAAAAGAAACTGTTGCATATATACACTAAATTCATAGAGTATTTGAAGGAGTTAAAAAGTATGTATACCTTGAGACCGGGTATGATTCCTCGAGCTACATCAAAACAAGCACTTGATATTTGTCCTTACTCACGTAATTCTGGGCTGGGAGCTTATCCTAATCTTCCCTCTAGATCTGAACCAATTTCATTGAAGTATCTGAAATTCTCATAAGAAAATAAAATAATATAAGTCTCTGCTTGTGTATGATTGCCTTTACATTCATTTTTTTATCCCTAATTTTATATTAAATTAAAAATGAAGACTTAGTAGAATATTGGAGAATTATTAGGTTTGAAGGGACCTAATAATACTTAATTCGATCAAAAGTGGTCTAACTTGGAAAATAGGAAATAGACATTTTTTCGCTCACTCTCTCATGGAATAGTAAAAAAACTATTTACCAAGTAAAAACGTGCCATTCATGACTCAAAATTCCATACCTGTATAAAGTCGGAATAAAATACCCAATAAAATCCTCAGATGACAAAAATATCAAATATAAGCCTATTTTCCCTAACAAATTACACGTTGACTTAAAGACACATGAAATTTCATCATAAGGAACACTTAATGTAGCAAGTGTTGATCCCCAATCAATACCTACAAAGCCAATAGTGGAATTTACCAAAAGTGTTACTAATGTACCAAATCTTGTTGCAACTGGTCTGTATACTTTGAAAAAATAAAATGATAAATTTCAACTTGCCATTGACTAAGGAAGACCAAGTTCATCACATGCATTATCTATGTACCGATATAGACACATGAGTACAATCCCCAATTGAGCCTTCACTAGCAAGGCCAAAGTCTAAAAGCTTCGGGTTAAAGTCCATGTCCAATCACCAACTCTAAAATAAAATGATAATATAGCATATAAATTCTATTGATAATTATTTAATATAGATAAATATAAATCATGTTAACAATCACCAACTCTAAAAATATTTCATCATTCAATATTTTAAAACACCCTAACAACCGATACTCAGCACTGGTGCCAGTAACGCATATACACATTATACTATACTGATCACTTACAACAACTAGCAGGTAGTATTAAATATAACAATTGAAAGCCCTAAAAATGTATATATAAAACCCTACAATCAATAAACTTATAAAAGCACATCGACAGCCAAATAGAAACTTAGGCAAATATATATATCAAACCCTAAAGATGAAAAAATGAGACTCCAAAACGTGTATTACCTGTGTAAGAGAGGAGCGGGACCAAAATATGGGAGACTCCAAAGTGATGAACTCTAGAGTGACCAAAAGTGACGAACTCCAAAGTGACGAACTCCAAAGTGATGAACTCCAAGAGATAAAGACACGAGCGGGACACTCGAAAGTAAGAGGAATGAGTGAGCGGGATACTCCAAAAGGGAGTAAGTGATTTTTTTTAGGGAATTTTATATTTTAGTAAGTGTACTTAATTTTGGCACACTTAAAAATAGTGCCAAATTTTGGCACTGTTTTAAAGTGTGTCAGATTGTCATTAAACCGTGCTAGAATTTGGCACCGTTTAAAACTGTGCCAGATTTTTAATATCAGGGTGTGCCAAATTATTGTATTTGGTGTAGTGATTAAATACTGAAGTTCTTTGCCAATCGACAGGTCATCACCATCTTGGGCAACGATGATAACACCGAGAATGCAAGCACTAGTAATTTGGTAATGGAGATACAACATGGGGCAAATGATACGCTTCTATCAAGTTTTTGAGTTGAACTGCTTCTGCTCCCAGCCAGGGACGATTTTAAAGACAAAGTTTGTCTAAAACACAGCCCTTATGACAATATTAATGTGATATAGATATTCAAGAACATAAACTTTATGCTTGGACTAGGGCTGGGACAATGACAAAAGTGAATACTTGAACCTAAACTATTAAAGAAAGATTTTCCTCCTTATGGATTGGGTTATCAACCTTAAATAGAAGAACTCAGTATGCTCTGCCAACCTCGATTGAAGATAAGGATAGAAAGTTCCAAGATAGTCTCAAGAGATTCCTTGAACAGAAGATTCATTATAGAGGGAAAAGATTTCCCCTTTTGTGTCTTTCTCGAATTGTGGTGTGATCATGTGGACAAGAAGATGAAATTGGGAATGGAGATCTTTTTCCAAGATAGCTACTCATGGACTGAAAGTTCTCAACATCATGTGCAACCACTCATTGAGAAGACTATAGTTGCTATCGGAGATTTTGAGGAAAGTAACTCAGAGGATTCATTCAACTTGCAGACACTTCGGCTGAAACTCTACATGATCAACTCAAGCACTACATCATCGTAACCATCCCATCTGATCAAAGCTGATGATGTACCACTCCTCAACTGGCATGCTATACTAATTCCACCCGTTGAGATACAACCCAACATTGATGTTTATCCCATTTCCTCTTTTTTTGTTCTTCCTTATTTTGATGTAATTGATACCTACTTTGATGAGGTTCTCATAGTGGTTTTTCCTAAAAATAAAATAAAAGAAGATTTTGAGTATCTTGTTGTGCCTTACATCAATTGTCTTTCATTCAAACCAAACTCTTGATGGTGATGATTTTACAAATGAAAAATTCTTAATTGATCTTAATAAGTTTAATAACAAGCAACATAACCGCATTTAAGTTAATAAAGATGAAATTGTTGTTATTAATCTGGGTTGTAGTAATCAACTACACCAGATTAGGATAGGGTTCACCCTTGATGAGATAGAGTGCGCACAACTCGAGAAATTTGTTGATGTCTTCGCATGGTCTTATAAAGACATGCCCGATACTGATCCTAAAATTGCTCAGTATGAGATTCCAACCTTCCCAAAATGTAAATCGGTTAAATAGAAACTGCAAAATCTCCACATCGAATGGTCGCTCAAGGTTAAGGAAGAAGTGGTTAAATAATTGAACGTGGGTTTCATTCATGTGATTGAATATCCCATATGGATATCCAACATCATTCCCATGCCAAAATTTGAAAGAAGGGTTTACATGTGCATTGACTATCGAGATTTGAACAAGGCCTCCCCGAAGGATGATTACCCCCTACCCGATATCAACATGATTGTGGAGAATACATCTAGCCATGCTATTAAGTCATTTATTAATGTTTTTTCCAGATATAACCAGATCAAGATGCACCCGGATGATTAATAAAAAATCGCATTCATCACTCGTGGGGAACCTTCTGTTACACTGTTATGCCATTTGTTCTAAAAAATGCAGGCGTTATCTACCAAAGGGATGACATAACCATCTTACATGATTTAATACACAAAGAAGTCGAGGTCTACGTGGATGATATGATTATTAAGTCTAAGACTAGGGAAGGTCATATTCTCGTTCTCCAGAAGTTCTTCGAGCGACTACAATAATACCAGATGTGACTTAACCCACATAAATGTCTATTTGGAGTTACTAAAGGAAAGATCTTGGGATTCATGGTTAGTGAAAAGGGGATTGAAGTAGATTCTACCAATCTGAAAGCTATACTCGAAATGCCACCACCCCCAATGAAGAAGGAAGTCCGAGGATCCCTTGAAAAATTGCAGTATATCAGCAGGTTCATCAGCCAGTTGACTTCTATCTGTGAGCCCATCTTAAAACTCCTCTACATAGATTCAACTAAGGTTTGGAACGAAGCTTTCCAGGAGGCTTTTGACCAAATCAAGAAATATCTAACCTGACCTCAGGTACTCATGCCATCATATTATGGTCTTCCCCTACTCCTATACTTGACCGTAACAGACAACGTAGTTGAGGCTTTGTTGGACCAATACCTTAAAGAGTCTCGCAAAGAGAGAGCCATCTACTACACCAGTCGTAATTTGGTCAGATATGAAGTTAACTAAACTACCTTAGATAAAACATGTGTCCCCCTTGTCTGGTTCACCAAAAAATTATGGCACTATATGCTTGTGTTTCCTATCAAACTTATGTCCCGAAGGGATCCTATGAAATACCTGATCGAAAAACCTACCCTGTTTATCCGAATGCCCCGATGGTTGATGCTATTAGCCGAATTTAACATTGTGTATGTCATGCATAAGACAATAAAAATAAGAGCCAACTTTGACTACCTTACTAACCACCCTATGGAAGAAACAGATGTTTGAATTTTTGAGTTCCCAGATGAAAATTTACTTTGTACCTCCCAAGAAGACTTCATGTGGCAAATGTTCTTTGACGACACCGCCAACAAGAAAGGATATGGCATAGGGATACTCCTAATTTCCCCTAATGACTCTCACACTCCCATTGCCAACAAGTTATGATAATGCGTTGTTGTGACGGGCGTTATCGATTTGAATAAATTCACAAACTCCAACTATCAACTTATTTAATTGGAGTTAATTTTAAACCAAACTAAATCAGCCCTAAATGAGCAACTACACGTGTGTGTGTGTGTGTGTCAAACCAATAAACACAAATAACCAACTCACAAATTTCTAAAAAAAAAAAACTCATTTCGGGTAAAACCTTTATTTTACTATAATACTTATAATTACAATGAAATCCACAGAAAACCCACATACATCATAACCTAGAGTCAGCCATAATCGTAGCTCCAATTCAGCCCAGGAATACCCATGAGCACTCCCTATGACACGCAGTCATCTTCAGCCCAGTACTCCCCTCTTGAGCACCTAGATCAGTCGTAGAAAACTTCTTAACAAGACAAAATTGACACAAAGATGTGTTCTTGGATTCCAAAACAATTCACACAAACTATTGGGATCTTGTGAATTGAAAAAAAAAGGTTTAAAACCCTAAAAGTGAGAAGACAAACTATTCTGTCAAAGCAGTTTTGTGTATGGAAAATTCGCAGGTCCTCTTATGAAAAATGAAGTTGGAAAACCAATTTATAGAAAATCTAAGACGGTGTGTCGCTCAAACGAAACAGGGTTGTTGTTTGAATGATGTTAGCTGTCGCTCGAACAACTTTGTGCGAGATGCCTCTATCGCTCGAACGACATGTCAATCTCGCTCGAACGACTGGAGCAAAAATTAATTTTTTATTCCAATCCGCCTCAACACTTAGAAAGAATATTTTGGCAAAAAACTCCGATCCAATACTTAGAAAAAAAATTTAGAAAAAATATCCCAACATCTTAAGTGAACTGTTAAGGGACTAAAACACAATCTTACCAAAATCTATCTCGCGAGAGCTTTTCTTATTGAAGAACTTGATATTCGGAATCGTCCTTGATGCATATGTGATCTTGAACATTCTTCGACGTTTGTAGCGGTATATAACATACTTAATTGATAATAGATGTTTATTAAATTATGTCCTTACAAATCTCCCCCTATGTCTATGCCGGTAAAAAATAAAAAACATCTGAATTATCAAATTAAAATGCCTATACAAATCTATTACCCTCTCATGAACCCCAAACTGAAAAGGTACTAAACATGTAAGTATCAAAGTTTTCTTCAAAATATTCAACTTCAAATCTTTAAGCTTTTCGTATTAGGGTGTGTATCATAATGATCATCAATCTTTATACCTACACACATGAGACAAAACAAATACCTTCATGACGCATCGAGTTTGAAATGATATAAGAATAAATAAATCAACATAATCAAATCTCCCCCATAATGCATTCTCCCCCTTTTTATTTGTCCGAAATAGACAAGGAAACGAATAAACAAAATAAACATGGAGTTGTCAGGATTAATATGTATAGCAAAATATGGATCAAACTACGCTTATGCCAAAAGTAAATCAAAAGCTTCCACAAACTATTTTTGATTTTTTAAACAAAAATGCAAAAAATAATTTTACAAAAATCACACACCGTGAATTTACACTAAGACAACCAAATCGTGAAAACGTAATGAACGGGTGTGAACAAATTCGATAGTCAAATCAAAGCAATCAATAATAACATATGTGCACAATGCATACATTTACTCTTAACGAATGAATCTCAAAAGCGTCCTTAGGTGTCAAAAGGAGTTGAATTTTAAATGACATCGACTCAATCCATCAACACATCAAAGTCAAGAATGATTCCCACACCACTAAAATTTGAACTATGAATGTTGTTTCATGACAGTTTCAGAATGTGAAAATCCGTGTTTCATTTCTTTACAACCAAACTCCCTCAAAAATAATAATCATTATATTTTTTTTAGGTGGCTCCTTTTTGGCATATTTATCTTTTTATTGCCTTTAAATTTTTTCGGGCTCTTTTAAATGGTGGATTTCACGACGAGTTAATTTTGAACTCTTGCGGACCTTTCCCGTGATTCACACATCATATTTTGTTGTAATTATATTCTTCCCAGTAAACGATTTTTATATGCACTACTTCAATTGTCATGTTTTATCACATATGGTTCATTTTAAAGACAAAATTGAGATGGCAACACTCCTACCAATATGTGATAAACAAGTACATTAATCAAACAAATCCGTGCAAGTGTGCATTAAAGGAACTTATGCGTCAAACATGTAGGTAGAAACAACTAATCACATCTCAATGACTCCAAACATTGTAAAGCATAAAATGAAATGATGACGCATATCATAAGACGATCAAATTATCACGTGGATATGGAATGAAATTGTGACTCGGTCATCCTAAATGTCCATTCATATGTGGTGTAAAAAAACTACAAAACTCTTTTTAACTTTTTCAAAAATTTTATCAAAAAAAAATCTCTTTATATTTTTCAAAAGAAACACTCTAATACAAAAAAAAATACATACTAGAAATAGGCCAAAATATCATCATGCAAATCATCATATGCTAGCAAACAAGTCTAAGCCTCAACCGTTAGGTGCGGTGGAGTTTTTCTAAAGTGGCGACATCCTATGAAAAAACTCCATCAAATCATGTGAAGTTTTGACCAAAAATGTTACCTACTCCCTAATATATGCAAACTCTCTCGTGTAATCATCTGGAGCATCAGGTGTGGGTGCACGTAGGTGAATACGTGTAGTAGAAAAACTTGACACATGACCCAACTTAAAACAAAACTCCCTAGGATGTCTTCTCTTCTTGTAGTGTGTGTAAATATAAATAGGCCTAGGTACACCTCTCTCAAAATGTATCCTACGGGATCTCCTATCAAGTACGAGACGCCTAGGTGGGTTGGGTTGAGAGACATGTGAGTCTAACACTAAAGTAGGAATCGGCTCATATGCAACTTGGGAAGTAGAAGCACCGTCATGACTTATTCCTAAACTCTCACTTTAACCCAAAACGGGATTGAGAACCATATTTCCATCCTTCTTAGATGTGTTCTATAAAGGGACTTTGACCTCCCAGGCATGTTCGAGATTACTCTCGAGTTAGGATACACGTGTCGTCAGACTAGACACCGTGTTGGTCAAATCACTCTTTTCCCGACATAAAGCTATCAATTGTTCAGTCAAAGAAACTTTCACCTTCTCGAGTTGAGTTTCTTTTGCCTCAAATACCCTCAGACTCTCTAACTCTCTCTCCAAATCTCTCACCCTAAGACTCAACTCCTTATTTAATTTTTTAGTCTTTAAGTTCTCAGCATACAAATCTCTAAATACAATCTGGAGCTCATTATCACCCTCACTAGCAAACTCACTCTCAATCTCGCTAGAAACACTCAAATCAACCTCGAGCGTCTCACGCGCACAAATATCCTCATCGTCGTGGGACAAAATGTGTGTGCTCATGTGACTAGCAGAAAACGCAACAAACTTCCCATGTGATGACTCATCCTCCGAATCTTTCACTTCTTACTCACCATCGCTAAGAGTGGCTAGCATGGCAATATTTTTTCCCTTTCTCTTTAGCCTAGGGAGACAGTCAAACGCTCTATGGCCTCTCCCCTCACACTTCTCTTCCTAAACTTTCTCACCCTCTTTCTCCCTGCTCTCTTTGGCCTAATTTTTATTTTTCTTAAAAAATCTTTTATTGGAAGAATTTTGTTTTGAAAACTTGAGAAACCTTTTAAAATTCTTTGCAATCATTGCCATATCAAAATCAAACTCGTCCTCAAACTCAGACTCATAAAAACTTGCTTTCTTTTTCTTCTTAGACTGGGTGTTAAGTGCTATCCCTCTATCCTTAGGCTTGACAGTGTTAGGAAACATGTCAATCTCATATGTCTGGAGGTCTCCAACCAACTCTTCTAATTTCAAACGATTCAAATTACCTAAGGTATTTAAAACAGTCCCTTTAGGGATAAAATATTTTTTCAACGATCTTAAAATCTTTTTAATCACTCATGCACGAGGTATAGTCTCATCTAGATTGAAATTAGTGTTGACAATGTCAGATAAACGTGCATAAAAGTCATCAAAACACTCAGTCTCAAGCATGGTTATCGTTTCAAATTGAGTAGTTAAATTTTGAATTTTAGACTCTTTGACTGCGTTAGTGCCTTCGTGAGTGAGTTGTAAAACATCCCACGCTTCTTTAGATGTGTTGCACGTCATAATACGTTGGAACTCGTCAGGGGTGACATGTACAAAAATTTCACTAAGCACACGTGAATTAAAAGTGCTCCACCTGAACTCATTCTCAGTCTAGTCAGACACAGGTTTTAAATTTGTGACATTATTCGCGGTGATAGTGGGAGGAGTCCAGCCTCATTCATAAATGACCCAAACTCTCTCATCAATTGCTTTTAAATATGATTTCATGCGAGCTTTTTAATAAGCATAATTAGACCCGTAAAAAATTGGCAACCGATTATATAAGTTTTCATTCAGAAACATTGCAATAATTTTTAAAATCAGATTTTTCAAAAAAAAATCAATATGACACAAAATTTGCAAAGAAATAGGAATACACGATAAATTAGTGTAACCTGCTCTGATACCAATTTGATAATTCGTTGTTGTGCCGGGGCAATATCGATTTGAATAAATTCGCAAATTCCTATTATAAACTTATTTAGTTGGAGTTAATTTTAAATTATATTAAATCATCCCCTAAACAAGAAATTATTGGTGTGTGTGTTAAACCAGTAAACACAAATAACCAACTCACAGATTTCAGGAAAAAACCCATTTCGGTTAAAACCTTTATTTCATTATAATATTTACAATTACAATGAAATCCGAAATGATTTATCCACAGAAAATCCACATAGCCCGCAGCCTAGAGTCAGCCAGAACTGTAGCTCCAATTCAGCCCAAGAATACCCACGATCACTCCCTACGACACGCATTCGTCTCTAGCCCAGTGCTCCCCTCAAGAGCACTTAGATCAGCAGTAGAGAAATTCTCTACAAGAGACACATGACACAAAGATGTGTTCTTGGATTCCAAAATAATTCACACAAACTATTGGGACCTTACGAATTGAAAACAAAAAGGTTTAAAACCCTAAATTTGAGAAGATAAAGTATTATGCCAAAGCAGTTTCGTGTATGGAAAATTTTGCAGGTCTTCTTATCAAAAATGAAGTTGGAAAACCAATTTATAGAAAATATAAGGTGGCGAGTCGCTCGAACGAAATAGGGCTATTACTTGAACGATGTCATCTATCGCTGGAACGAAATGGAAATCTCTCTTGAACGACTGGAGAAAAAATTAATTTTTTATTCCAGTCCGCCTCAACACTTAGAAAAAATATTTTGACGAAAAACTCCGCTCCAACACTTAGAAATTTTTTAGAAATAATATCCCAACATCTTAAGTGAGCCGTTAAGGGATTAAAAAACAAATCTTACTAAAATCTGTCTCCCAGAGGATTTTCTTGTTGAAGAACTTGATATTCAGAATCGCCCTTGATGCATATGTGATCTCGAACATTCTTCGACATTTGTAGCGGTATACGACGTACTTAATTGATAACGTTCATTTATAAAATTATATCCTTACAAGTTGGATTTTCCCTTCACTAACAACATTACCCAATATGAGGCATGCGTGGTAGGACTTAAAGTCACTCTCAAGAAAGGAATTTAATTCCTAAATATCTATGGGGATTCAACCCTTATCATCGATTAAGTACTCAGAAGATGGAAAGTCAAGGACGAGAAACTCTTGCCCTTCTATGCCCACCTAGAAGAGATGGCTTCCCAATTCCAAGATATCACCTTCCATTACCTTCCTTAACAAAAGAACAACTTATCCAATGCCCTTGATACCTTAACATCCATGATTGACATTCCCGAAGAAATAATGATGGCCCCCTTCCTAGTCCAAAAGTAAGCTAAACTCACCCACTGCTACCATATTGAGCTCATCACAGAAGAAGATCCTGGCAATGGTATTTGCACCTCCTCAAGCATGGTAGGTATTCCCAAGATTCAAACAAGAAAGACCAAGCAGCCCTTATGAAAATAATGGCCCAATACATTGTTTGTGATAAATCACTATTTAAGAAAAATTTTGATAGAACCCATTTACACTGCATCGTAGGGGATGACATTGAAGAGATGATGTAAAAAATCCATAGCGGGGAGTGCGAACCCCACATGAATGGCCATATGATTGATAAGAAAATATCCGACATGATTACTATTGGACTACCATGGTTCAGGATTGCACCGCCAATGTGCGAAGATGTCTTAAATGTCAGCAATTTTTCAACCTCCAACACTTACCTTTGTGAAAAATATATAACATGACTTCTCCCTAGCCATTCTCCACATGGGACATCGATATCATAGGGAAATTTACACCCAAGGCCTCCAACAGGCATGAATTAATCTTGGTTGCCATCGATTACTTCACCCAATTGGTCGAAGTTGAGTCATATGCAGTTCTAAATGCCAAGAAGGTGGCCAAGTTCATCTGGAAAAATATTATCTACTTATATGGGGTTCCATATGAGCTAATGTCAGATAATAGGTTACATTTAGAGATAGAAGTCACAGAGGTGATTGACGAATACGGTATTCAGAGACACGTATCTTCTCCCTAACGACTCAAACCAACGGTGCATTCAAAGCCATTAATAAGAACCTCAAAGCAATCATGAACAAGATAACTGAGAGTTTTCGAGTTGATTCGATCAGATACCTTACACCCTTCGGGGCTACAGAACTTTAGTTCAAGCATCTACTTGGGCTACCCCTTACTCTCTAGTATACGATATGGAATTAATCCTACCCGTTGAGCAGGAGATTCCTTCACTACGCATCATGCTTGAAAGCAAAGCCTAAAAGGAAGACTGGCATCACAGTCATCTTTACGAGTTATCACTCTTGGATGAAAAATGTTAAAAGCTCTATATCATATACAAGGGTACCATCATCCAATATAAAGATCATTAAATAAGAGAGTCAAGGACCGTGGTGTCCGAGAAAGAAACTCAGCCCTTAAATAAATAGTAGAACCTATTTGGAACCCCAGAGGTAAATTCAATCCCAATTGGAGTGACCCCTACATTGTGAAAAATATCCTATCCGGTGGCGCCTCTATCCTCACCGACCTCGATAGGGAAGAGATGGCCCATCCAATCAACCTAAATCGTCTAAAAAATTCTACCATTAGTTCGAAATCTCAGCGTCCTACGACTCTTCTCATCTCCCTTCTATTCTAAAAAAATTCTTCATTTCCCTTTACTTAGAACTAAGTGGGGCCTTATCTTCTAAAAATCTTTTTTCTTTAAAAAATGAAACTCAAAAAATTTTCAAAACCCCGAGAGGTACGTAGGCGGATCATACATTTCACATGAGCATGACCCCTTCTTTTTCCTAAAAGGCTATTCTTTTCTTATCCCCGAGAACGATGATTCATTTTTATCATTTACATGAATAAAAGGATTATGTATTCTTTAGCGATCGGAATAGATAATTCAAATGCAAAACTCATCAAGAGGAATAATATGATAATTAAATTTTTCTTTATTTCATTAATTCCGTTACAATTACATCGGCTTAGGGAGACATACAACTTCCCCCCCACCCCACACACACAACCTAACCTTAATCTCCTAAAACAAAACCAAAAACAAGCCAAACTATTATAAATAACCTTCCCAGCACAAAACAACTAGACACATAACTAAACACATTACAAAAGCTTCACATATAAAACTCCCCAGGGATCCTACCGACAACTGCGAGAATAACCAACCCCATCATCATCTACATTTTGGGGCTCCCAAACGTCCCCTTCTTGGATGGAATATCGAAGGTGCTTCATGGAATGGCAAGCCCGAAATAGCCTAGGGAAAGTAATAACACCTCCCTCCATGATGTCAAACATGGTGAACCACCTTGGCCGATCTCCTCATCCAATATTTTGGCAACTACCCTCCTCCATAACCACTTCATATAATCCTTGGAAACATGACAAACTCTGCCAATAGACCGGGAATGATGGTTTGACGATCGACGATTCTCCCATAGAGAATCCATCCGTACATGCATGCATTCTATCAAATCCTCCACATGAATGAAGTCCAATGTTTGAGGTGGCACAATCTTCTCCTAACCAAATTAACATAGAATCCATCAGGGAAAGTAGAAAGAAGTTTATCGGAGGCCAACCATCCGAACATACTGGCATTCCCCCAATTCTAGAATGGGCTACCCCTCAGAAAGTTTGAACGGCCTTCTCGCCAAGAATCTAGACCATTCAAGGTCTCTACCAGTATCACCATCGCATGTTTGCGATGGTATGACATCCACGCAGTTCTAACAGCCAATTGAGGGTCCACCATCAGGTTTTTGATTACTAATAGTAGCCTAAAATTAACGCCCAAAGTAACAACTTCATCATCAGTACAGTCTCTTCAAGACACTAGATTCAGCATAATCCAACGAAGGTGGCAAGCCCACTTTACAACCAATGTTTCTATCTCCTCATCCTACCAACCAAGCCGATAAGGCCTTCCTCTATTTAACAAAAAATACAAAAAAATCATTTTTCTTACTTCTTCTCAAAATAAGTCTCTTTAAAAGGGAAGCTCATTTTTCAACCAAACCTTCAAGGCCATGTTCTACTAAAACATATTCAAAAAAATTTAAAAACACACTCATTCTACTATTTCTAAAAAAAAACTCAGTAGCAAATTAAAGAGCATGTAGGGAAAGCCACTAAATTAAGATAATCAAACAAAATATGCATATATCTTTGCCTTTTTGAATATATTTTTAGGTGCAATGTCACCACATCAAGCATGTAATATGGTCAAATGCCAAGCTTCCAGAGTCAATGAGGAATCTGCAAAAAATTCTCGAAGGGAAAGAACTAGAATTGGATATCAGCCTATCTGCCCCACAATCCTCTCTCCTAGGTACTAATAGTATCCGAACTCATGCTCCGGCCGACGATGAAACTTTACATTCCCCTTGGTCACCCCCGTGTGTTGGATGACCATCCCATAAGGGTGAAAGGTCACCTGCAATATCCCTAGCGGAAAATCAATATCTGAAAAAAGGTCATCAAAGAAAAATGGTCTCAAGAGGAAAGAAGAATTTTCCTGTTCAGCATTGTCCCTTTATCTGTCCGAGGTAGTCCAAAAGACCATGCCACTGCTGTTTGGAACCTCCTACACCCTGTCGGTTGGCACCTCCATGAAATTTCGTACAAATTCCTTAAAAATGTCGAAAAATCCCCACAAAAATTCCTAAAATTACCAAATGAATTTAGAACCTTTTTCACCAAGAATTTTTTTTCCAAACCTATCAATTAATACCACATTTCCCCTAGAAGTATTTTCCCAAAGGAATTCCCAAATCCAATTGAATATCTCCCTATCAACGTCTCTAAGGAACACCGCAGAAATTGGAAAATTCCCCTGTAGGATGCATCCAATCCTCAGATTAATATTTTTTCCCAAGTGGAGTCTCTAAACTTTCCCAAGAAAACTATACCCCACAACCTACTTAAGCCGTCAGAATTAGCTTTGACCCTCAAAATTGGTCACCTCTACTTAACTCCTCAGAATTAGCTTCGACCCTCAGAATTGGTCGTTGCTACTGAAGCCCTCAGAATTGGCTTTGACCCTTATAATTGGTCACTCATACTTAAGCCCTCAGAATTGGCTTCGACCCTCAAAATTGGTCACCTCTACTTAAGCCCTCAGAATTAACTTCGACACTCAGAATTGTGTAATACCCCTCACTTTTGAGCATCTATTCTTAGTTTTAAATTTCTTTGTGAGTGTGATTTAATTTAATTGAGAATTAAAATAGAAATTTAAGTTCGATAGTAATTTTTAAGGAAGAGTTAATATTTATGTGAATCGTATATTTTCTACGACAGTTGAGTAAATAGGATCATATCTAGTGCTATTCCTCTATATGTAAGTATGAACGATGGGTTTTGGTTATTTCTCAACCGGGACATTGGTGTAAGTTATATAGAGTTAGGTCAGGATTTTTACTATCAAAACTTTGAATGCTAATTTGGAGTGTAGAAATGATTTGGTATGGGGAGAGATAGTCAAAATGGTTGTCCGGGGGTTTTATCTATGTTTCAGGGTCTTTTTGGCTAGTTGGACTCGAATTGGGGTATACGAGTCATTTTAAGGGTATATTATTATTTAGAGTTAGGTTTATTTAGAGAAAAGGGTTATTTGGGCTTGGTAGAGTTAGGCTAATCTCACTGTGAGAAAATCCTAGAGAGAAAGAGAGAGAGATCAAAAGAAGAAGAGAAAGAGAGGAGAAAACTTGGGAGCTTTGGGATTTCTGGCCAAATCCGTGATTTCGAGGAAGGTTCGGACTCTACAACTTTGAGGAAAGTGATTAAACTTACTAAATGATTATGTGTGTGAGTTATTTCATAATTTTATTGGTTATTTAGTTGCTTTTGAGCTTGAATGGTTACACCCTCGAATTTGTTGATAAATTCTTGAATTTGATGACATATATATATATATATATATATATATTGGTTGATGAAAATGGTGGGGATAATATATGGGATGGGTTTCGATGTTAGGATATTATTAAAGTGAAGTAGAATTGGGTTTTAGAGATGCAGGGTAAATCTTGTAAAGTTTAGAAGTAAGGTTTTGGCTATAAATCTCATAGGAATAAAAACTGTACAGCATCGGATCGGTCCAAGTAGGAGACCATCAGATCGGTTCATTATAGCAATGGACCGGTTTGTTTTAGAGAGGCATCGGATCGATCCGATCATAAAAAGATTTTGTAATTTTTACGGAGTCGGAACGGTTCATTTATTGGGACCCTCAGTTCGGTCCGGTCACTGCAGATTGTTAATTCTTATATTACTCCTTTTTAATTGGGTTTAGGGCTTGGAAACCCTCTAATATGATACAATAAATATGTTTATGAGATAAAAGGGGGTTCTATGAGATGACACAATGGTGGGCTTACATCGAGGCTATTATGGAGGTATATTTGGGAGTTTAACATATCGAATCCTTTCGTAAATTCTTCGAGTATTAGGAATTTACTTAATGATGGATATGGACGGTGTGAGAGAGGGATATCGTGTATCCTTAGTATTGTTGAATTGGGTGAGTATTCATATCATAGGTGTGATGGTTTAGAAATGTTCAAGTGAGGGGTTGAATAATAAAATGAATTGGAAATGTATGCGAGAATGTATCGGTTAGTGTAATGAGAGTTATATATATATATATATATATATATATATATAGTCGAATTTATTACTTTTATACATGTGGACATGAGATGGTATATATATATATATATATATATATATATATATATATATATATATATATGACGTGAATATATACCTTGTGTGTATGATATATTAGGTGGTACATACCCCTCTAGTGCTATCATGAGAAGTTGCATGATGTGGGTGAATACCCCTATCTTGAGGAGCAGGGAGAGTATAGTCCCCAGGTCATAGTGTCCAGTTTTTTACCGTGCACAAGGTAGGGGTAAGATGTATTGGGTATGATTCGTTGTGCCTTCAGGTGAGGAAGTATGGCCGCTTCCCATATGCTTGTGATTTGATTTATACCAAGTCAGTGTGAGAGTCCAACCGCTGGTAACCCAGGATGTTATGTGAGAAGTTCCCTAGAAGATGATAGCATTGTAGAGACTGTTAGTATACATATATTATGTGTGTTATGTATGTGTATTTGATAGAGAATGATAAATCATGTATAATATGCGCGAGTAATATTATACAAGCCTTATAGATAATGTGTGATATCTCAATATTATAACTAGAGAAAGTCATAAAGTTATGTATTAGTACTATTATATGATGTGTATTATGTTTTGTTCTTTGTAGCATGAGAGTGAATGAGTATACTCTTATGCCGATAGAAGGGAAGTAAGGGGTACATACTATGGACTGAGGGCCTAACGGATTCCCACAATCGATAATGTTAGGTGGTAGTATATCATGGGGTTCTTTGTTTGGATTTCGATTTGCGAGACGTCCCACGCACCAAACTTAGCGTAATGTTGAAAGTGGGGAAATGTTTGGTCATTCGTCCATAGGGTCACATACGATATTGAGGAAAAATATTCTTCAAGCATTAAAGATGATGTGTGATATATCATCTTATAACTAGAGAAAGAGAGTATATATGAATTTGTATAATCATAGATAATGCCATCCAACGACGACATTAAGACATAGATACGCTTATGGGAGTTGTGCTTAGGCTTAAGGGGGTATTATCCGTAGATTGAGTTGGCAAGATTAACTTAAGATAAATGTATACATTTAGGTGTGCGCTATAGTGGAGGGGGTGAGGTTGAGTCTTAAGATAGTGCGGAACCAATTTTAATTATGAAAATTTTCATTTATAATTATTATGCATTTTAATGCACTTGCAAAAAATCTTTTCAAAATTGGGCTCTGACCCGTTTATATCTTTTCCCTTTCTCTATATATTGTTATATATTTTAGGTGTTCCTCCACAAGGATGAAAATAATGTGCATTCATTCCAGGGTCTAAGGAGCTACATCATGTTGTGGGATTTTATTATAGTAGCACCTCATTTTTTTTTGTAATTCTAGCCAAGGATAAACAGTTGTATATCGGGTGTGTATTGCCACAGTTGTGCATCGATGTGTATACCATATGTTCCAGTCACATGATGTATTGTATGGTCTATTGTCTGACAACTTATTCAGGTATATCTTTTTTTGTTGTAATGTTAATATATACTTGTTCATACTTAATAGCTATTGTTATGGTTGTAATCATGATACATATACGTTACTGCTTCTTAGTAGAAGTTGATGGTTTCATTTGTTCTAGTTGGTTATGTATTTATTTATGATATTTTGGCATCCACTTTATTCATATTATGGGTGGCTAGCTATATCCTTAGTTAGAGCGGCAATGATCACACTCTACTTAGGTCCTCAAAATTAGAGGGTTGGCCCCTCATTTTTATAATAAGCGGGGTGTCACAAATTGATCACACTCTACTTAGGTCCTCAAAATTGTCTTCAACCCTCAAAATTGGTCACTCCATCTTAAGGTCTTCAGAATTGACCTCGACCCACAGAATTGGTCGCTTCTACTTAAAGCCCTAAAAAATGGCTTTGACCCTCATAATTGGTCACACTCTACTTAAGCCCTCAAAATTAGCCTTGACCCTCAGAATTGGTCACACTCTACTAAAGCCCTCAGAATTGGCTTTGACCTGCAGAATTGATCGCACTCTACTTAAGCCCTCAGAATTGGCTCTGACCCTCAGAATTGGTCGCTCCCATCTTAAGCCCTTGGAATTGTCTTTGACACTCAGAATTGGTCGCTTTGAACCCTAGGTCCTTCGAATTGACCTCGAACCATAGAATCGGCTACCCCAGTGTTTCCTTAAGTCCCTAGAATCGACCTCATCCTTTGAATCGGTTATCCTCATCCCTTAGGTCCTCAGAATCAACCTCTTTCCAAAATATCATGTGGTGTCTATTCGACGACTTTCACTTGTTTCAAGCTCACTTGTCGAGGGGATATATAGACACCACATTCTAGGGCCCCCTAAGTCTCTCCTTATGTCCCTATCACCTCCCTATTTTGATTCAAACCGTAGATCATACATCGAGTACTGAACTAGAGGCCATCGGACACTCTTGAGCCCCGTTTGACTTTGGTAAACTCTATCTATAGTGAAAAAGATCAATAAATATTCAAAGGGATATGAATCCCCTTTTCAATGGTCCACCTCGTGCACGAATCGACATAACGATTCTGATGAACGAACCATTTTACCATCGAAAATTGATCTGGAGGACACCGATCACTCCTAAACCCCGATTTGATCCCAATAAACTTCACCGTGAGAGAGAAATCTCTTTGAATCTTCGAAGAGAACTGAAACTCCTTTCCAACGGTCTACCTCATGCATAAAATGAAATAATCATTCGGATGAACGATCCATTTTGCCTCATAAATTGATCCAAAGTGGACACTCCCGGGTTCCATTTGACTAAGGTCAAATCTTCAACTCAAATGAGACTGAATCAATCTTTGCAGGGAACTGAATAAACTTTCCAATGGTCTGCCTTATGATGGAATCAGCCTTACGATACAGACTAATTACCCGTTTTACTCTGAAAGGTCACCGGGCACTTTTGAGCCACAGTTGACCAAGGTCAACTTTTCGAAAAGAGTGAAGCTATTTGGAATGTTGAATTACCTCGCACAACCTTTCTAACAGTATGTCCCGTGTATGATTTGGATCAATGAATTGATTTCTATGATCTTTTTCCAGAACAATCTACATGAGACTGTTGATTGACAGGTCCATTTCCCTGCCTATCGATAATGTGCCTAGGGTTACTTGCCAATTGGCAGGGTTAGGTTTATGCCGATCAAATTCCCCTTACCCTATAAATAGAGGGCATGGCCTCACTCCTAGGAGAGACCTCATATCCATCAAAATCAGTGATCCTAGCAATATTCTCTTACAATCAGCGAAGTTTCCTTATGTGAAATCCCTTTTCGTATTTCATTCCCATAATTTTTATACCCAATTTAGCAAAATCTCATTCTCTCTCATCTAATATTTATCCCAACATTCAAGGGAGTTCGTCAAAGATCAAGATCATGCCTCAATTCTCTAAACAAGGTTCAAATATTCTACTCTCTCTTTAAATTTCATTATTTTCATTCTCAATATAGTTCATATACATTAATATCTCAAATTTTTATTAGTTATATTGCACATACTTCATTTTGTATAAAAAAACAAAGCAAAAAAAAAAAAGAGGGTTACACCTATAAATTCCAATAGGATAATTCCCAAAACTAAAAATACATTTTCTACACACACACATATAATATATTCCCATTAGAATCTATGGGATAACCCCGACCTTATACTGCATGCGAACGACGTGAACGTTGATGCCTTTATAGGCTATGTAGGCGTTTCGAGTTAAAACCTGGGACTCAAGTCCAATTTTCAATTTTTCTAATTTTCCCGTTTTTGTATTTGTCACATTTTCATCTATAAATTATTTTAATATATATTATATTTCTGATCCTTATTAGCATTTCATCCAACATATACTATCGTTTCATATAACGATCAATAACACAATAAACACATACATCGTATTTTTTAAATATTATTTTAGGAATATTCCTATGGAAGAACCCACTCTATCTTTTCCATGGTATGAGTTAGGTGATTTCAATACCCATTTATATATATATACACGCATGCACACTTCATGGAGAAATTACGGAAAATAGTAACACAAGCACATGAGAGATCAAAAGGGCGGGATGGGTGCCTAATACCTTCCCATTCCATAACTTAGCCCCCAACCTTTGAACTTTTGGTTTCGTAAGCATCAGTTTGTCTTTGATGCCTCTCTCCCGAGTCGGAGACATGTTATTTTTCCTATTTTGAGAAAAATAGGCTGGCGACTCCATCTATTTACATTCACCCCACACCGACGACGGCCGAAGCACTCTTAGAGAAAGTGGGCACGCGACCTTTTTCTGCCCCGTCTCCCCCCATAGGGAGAGAGGAGAGATAAATATCAGGATGTCCATATAACCGTTACAAAAAAATACATACCTTTTCATTTGCAAGTGTTTATAACCACTGCAATATAAAAATGCTTACAAAGTTTGTAATAATTTTGAATACTTGCAGAACGGATAGTCGTTCCCAATAAATCGTTGCAAATATCATTTGTAAAAGTTTTGAACATTTGTAAAATTTTTGCAACCCACTAATTTGTAAGTGCTTTGAACTGTTGAAAATGCCATTTGCAAGTGTTTAACATACTTGCAACTTCCTTGTTTTGGTGCAGTGTGTATATGGTAAGTCTTCTTCGAATTTCGCCTCTCGTTTATCATGTCTTGTTAATTTTTTATTTTTTATCAAACTCCTCATATTTTAGGGAACAATAGTATCCACGATTATGCTAGAGAAAGTACTGAGCATCCAGGAGGCCTTTGAGTCTGAGAGGCAGACTAATAATGAGCTCTTGGCTCAAAATAAGGCTCTAACCAATAAGAAGAGGATGTACAAGTTCGACTATAATAAGGTTTGTACTGAGCTTCGAGAGATGGATGAGAAGGTTAGGGCCAATATCGAGACTCAAAATAGGAAATTAAAAGACTAGGTTTCTACTGATTATACCAAGATTACTAGCCCGAAAGAAGCTTTGAAGAAGATAAAAAGGCCCTTTTCATAGTAAAAAACACCAGTGCGAAGAAATATAAGGCTTCTACCGATTATTTCATTGACATGGTGACCATCTTCATAGATGGTTATGATGAAATAAATAAGAGAGTCGCCAATCATTATCCTGAGATCGTAAAAGTCATCCAGGCTTAGTAAGGGGATGATGATAAGGCCAAGGCCTTGATAGATAAGTAGGTGATGGGGGTAGATGAACCGACTGCTGAAGGAAATGAGGTTAGTGAAACTAACCAGGCTACAGCTGTAGATACTATCCTCCCTATAGTTCCAGTCGTGTTCCACATTCTGTCACCAGAGATGATGATGTTGCTGCAGTTGCCCAAGTCAACCAAGATGCTCAACCAACTCCTCAAACCATCCTAGAATCTAAAAATGTCCATTTGGCTTGGTACTTGGTATATTATGGTCTTATGGACCTTTTTGTATTTTAATAACGATAAATTGTAATAAATATTTGGCACTGTGATAACTTTTGAGATTAGAACATAATTTCAGTTCCTTGTCTGCATGCATGCGTTTTTACTTTTGGTCAATTATTTTGCTCGAATAAATTAATATTCTATTTGTAATAAAGTAAATATGGTCTTATCGAACAGACCTCCTCGTTAGTTCATGATATGGCCATGGTGGTATTTTATCCACATGTCATGTTGACTTATTAGTTATTTGGTATTAATGTAGGTTTATTGGGATTTTATACATACAATCATGCTGTCAGATCTTGTCAACCTAATATTACCTATTAGTAGTCAATTTTGGATAAACTTGAGTTGTCCTGACTTAGGTTCTACCAATGCTCGTGTCAACTTACTAGTTGTATGGACAGATCTTATCGTCCCGACCATATGTCAGCATTGGTTACTAATGTTGATAAAATGTGGTAAAATCTATCCATGCATTAGTCATTTATGTTTATATCTGATCATCCATGGGACTGCACTGGACTTCCTCAATTCGGTTAAAACTTATTGATCATGACCTCTCCACAGACGAGGTCATACATGAAGTGTTAAGGTAAGACTGTAAGTAGTTTAAACTTATCATCACGTGGTCAGTTCTTGTCAACCTAATCTCCCTTTTGATGAACTTGAGTTATCCTAATTTTGGACTTGCCCATGATTTTTCCATCTTACTAGTCGCATGGATGGATCTTTTCTTCCTGTCCAAGTGTTAACATTAGTTTTCAGTGTAGATAAAATTTACTAGGATATATACCCATATCAATCGTTTATGGTTGGATCTTGCTATCCATAAGACCGCCATGAATTTTTTTAATTGGTTAAAACTTCTTGATCGTGACCTATCCACATACGAGGTGATACATAAAGTGTTAGGATAGGTCTGTTAGTAATTTAGAATTGCGATTGCATGGTCGGATCTCATCAACATGATTTTCCTTTCTAGCGCCAACTTTGGACAAACTTGATTTATCCTGACTTAGGATCTTCCCATGCTCATACCATCTTATTGGTCGTATGAACGAATCTTCTTGTCCTAACCAAGTGTCAGCATTAGTTTCTAGTATCGACAAAATATACTAGGATCTATCCTTACATTAGACATTTATGGTCAAATCTTATCATCTATAATACTACACTCAATTTCCCAGTTTTAGTTAAAACTTTTTTGTCATTATGTATCTACATATAAGGTTATAAATGAAGTGAGGTTTTGAATCAACCGTCTTGATGTGCCCAGTTTTGAGGTATCTTTAGCCTATAATTTTTCATATATCTTATACTAACAAAAGAGACATTAGATAATGTATAAAACTTTGAAATTACAATATATGTAGATGATGAAGTTCTGAATCGCATTGATTACTATGATGAATTACAAAATAATGGAAATTTTCGTGCATATTTTATTTTTTCGTAAGTCTCCATATGTGGCCATCATTAATGATAATATTCCTCAGATGTACGGAGTTCTATGGGTTTTTGAACTTCTTATTTTCTAGAGTCTCAATCCTATAAGTTCCAGGTTATACAACCGCAAATACTTTGTACAGTCCATTCTAGTTAGGTTCTAACTTGTTCCCTTTCTTAATAACATTCTTAAGCACGTAGTCTCTTTCTTTTAAATTTATTAGTTTTACCCATTTTTTTGTAAAACCGAGCAGTCCTTTACGGATAGGCTGCTACTCGCAGTGCTATGTTTTTTCAGACTTATTTTACAAGATCCAGATCAAATCTTCTCATTAAATTTCTCCTTGGTGAATTGAAGTTAAGTATATAATGGCTGGGTAATTCGATCTTCGTGGGAACCATTACTTCGGTGCCGAACGCTAACATGAATAGGGTTTTGTTCATTGTCATTCTTAGTGTTGTCCTGTATACCCAAAGTACCTTTTGTAGCTCATTAATCCAATTTACCTTGGTGTCATCTAGCCTTTTATTCATTCCATTTAGCAGAGTTTTGTTCATCACCTATATCTTCCCGTTACACAATGAGTGACCACGTGTTGAATATCGTAATCCACAAAAAAGGCGTATGTCATCCCATAATAGCAAAAAATATTCTAGTATATACAGTGGAAATTTTTTTTATATGGCATCTCGAGCAGGGACTCTGTTTTACCCATTTAGTGGAGTTATCGAGTGCTACGACTAGACATTTGAATGTTCCCCTTATTTTCGATAGGGGTCTAACTAGATCAATCCCCCACATGGAAAAATTACAAGGGGATGTGATTAATGTTAATGAATCTCCTAGACTCTTGTGAATCATGACATACTTCTGTCACTTATCACACTTCCTCACATAGCTTGCACTATCCTCTTTAATTATGGGCTAATAATACCCTTGAGTGGTGACCTGTTTCATTAATAACCATCCTACCGAATAGGACCCATATGATCCTTCATGTATTTCTTTTATTAGATTATCAACCTCACTAGGTTAGACGCTTATGATTAGAGATATAATGAATCCCGTCCTGAAGAGAACCCCTCCATAAAAAACATACCATGTTGTTCTGTAACGTAACCTCCTTACCTTCTTTAGATCTTCTAGAGTGTTATCGATCTCCAATTATTCGCGGATGGGATTTGTCCATAATGGTTCCATATTTAATTTCATGATATTCACGCCTCCATCTTTTGTGCTTCACTATGAAATTTCTATCGAGACTCTTCTCCTTGGTTCGACTCTCACTGTTGATGCCAAGCAAGCGAGTGAATATTCTCAGGCATTTATAGCCCTTTGTATTCTAATTATTTTCATATTCAATAAACTTGATTGCGATTTTTTCCTTTGCTAGATATTTCCCCATTGATTATTCCCTAACCTCATAAATTCTAAGAATATTATCCACGAACAGTTGAGATTCGTTGTGTGTTGTCTATTGCTTGGAACTTAATGATAATGCCAATATCAATCCTGCTATGAGTTCTTCATATTCTTCTTCTTTGTTGGAGGCCTCAAAGTTAAGTCTGAGTGTATATTCAACATATATACCTTTAGGCAAGTTGATGATCAAATATGCCCCACTCCCATTAGCACATGACGAGACATCTACAAATATCTTCCATATCTTCATCGAAATATTCTTCTTATTAGAATCCAATTTTTGAATAATTTTTTTTATCTTATATACCTTATGGTCTTTCACACTTGATTGGACCGATGTTTCTGGCATGCCTCCGCCTCGATTAGCTAATTTTACTATTAATCTCTCTTTCTAAGAAGTCTGCTCAACTGTTCTCATTATCAAGATCTCTTTTGGATAAGTTTTCTCAAATATACTTATTACTGAGCTCTCTTTCGGGGAAGTTTTCTTGGCTATTCCAGTGGCTGAGCTCTCTTCAGTAGAAGTCTGCTGGGTCATTTTCTCTTATTACATGAATTCTATTATGAATTCTGCTACAGCCTGACCCTTTATTTTTATTTGGGAATCATAAGTGATATTGTTCTCTCTAAGCTCTACTATACATGCCATTAGTCTTCCTAATTTCTCAATCTTATGAACGGCTTGGGTGTGTGTATACCACGATTGCATAAGCTTAAAAATAAGATTTCATTCTTTGAGAAGCTTCAATTAAATCCAACGCCAAATTCTCCAACCTAGGACACTAGATTTTGGCTCCTCGTTATGCCTTACTAGAGTATTATACAAGTTTTTGTACTCCTTCATCTCATGGGACAATGGGTTAATTGAAGATTCTAACATTGCCAAGTATAAATAAAGTTTTTCACCTGACCTTGATAATAAAAGGGTTGATCCTAAGTACCTTTTTATCTCCAAAAAAGCTTTATCGCATTCCTTGTTCCATTTAAACAAGTTTTTGAGTATTTTGAAGAATAAGATGCATTTATCGATAGCTCTTGACAAGAATCGATTCAGTGTGGCTACTCATCCTGTTAATCTTTAGATTTCTTTCTTACTTGCAAGCGGTTGAATGTTGATTAAAGCTTAGATCTTATCCGAGTTTTCCTCCATTCTCCTCTAATTGATTATAAAACTGAGGAAATTTCCTTCTTTGACTCCAAAAATGCATTTTGTTAAATCCAATTTATCTGATACTTCTCTAACTAGTAAAATGTCCTTTAGAGGCCATTGATGTGATCGGTTGCTTTTTTACTCTTCGTTAGCATGTCATCTATGTATACCTCCATAGTTTCCCCGATCTTCTCCTAGAAGACTTTGTTCACCAGTCTGTGGTAGGTGGACCCTGCATTCTTTAATCTAAATGGCATTATATTATAGTAGTATGCTCCTCGTCCAATGATGAATATAGTTTTCTCTATATCTTTTGGCTTTATCTTAATTTGGTTATACCCTAAATAAGCATTCATAAAACTAAAAAACTCATGTCTGGCAATAGCGTCGACTAGGCAGTTGATCCTAGGTAGTGGGTAAAGATGCTTGGGACAAGCTTTATTAAGGTCGGTAAAGTCAACATACACGCGCCACTTATCATTTTTCTTCTTTACAATAATTACATTCAAGAGACACTTTAGATATATAACATCCTTAATGAAGTCTGACTTCACTAATTTTTCAATTTCCTCCTGAGGGGATAAATTCTTTTTAAAGCTGAACACTCAGCATTTTTATCTGCAGGCTTAACATCTTTCATAATGTTGAATTTATGACACATGAATGCTAGGTCAATTCCTAGAATATCTTCGTAGCTCTAGGATAATACACTTTTTTTGTCTTAAAAATTGTGTCAATTCTTTCTTAAAGGCTAGATCTAGCTACGATCCAATCTGTGTTTTTTTTAGGATGTTTGTCATCTAGAATCACAAGTTTAATTTGGTCAACGGCCTCTTATGTGACCAACTTATCTTCGTACCGAGGATCGATCTAGATTTGATAAGTTTTTATTAATTACTTTTTATCATCTTGCTCGATCGAGGTGTAATATCATTCTTGGGATTCTACTTGATTTCCCTTTACCACCCCAACTTCATAGTTCATGGGAATTTTAGGAATTGCTGAATAATAGAAGGTACAAACTCAAAAATTTTCAATGCGAATCTTCCATAGATAATGTTGCAAGTTGAGTGAACATTGTCATCAGGCACAACGAATCATATCATCTTTGTTTCAAGAAGTTACCACATTCCGACCATAACTTTTAGCACCATTGTTCCTAAAGGTAACACCTTCCCCCCTGAAAAACCGATAAGATGCCTCTAATATTCCTATAATATTTTATCTGGAAACCTCAAAATCTTGAAGTAATTATAGAATAGGACATCAGCTAAACTATTATTGTCAACCAGGATCCTTGCTACCCATATCTCATGCACCATGATTATGATGACTACAGGATCATCATGCCTGTAAAGCACTCCTGGCATGTCGTCTTTAGAGAAGTTAATAATGAGGCAATATTTATTTACCATCCTAGGGAGAGTTTCTAAAGCATCAACTAGGTTAATTTATCTAACATGAGCATATGCCTTCTCCTCATTGAGGTAGGCCTTCCTTTCTATTGGCTCATCTCCACCGCCAGTGTCATCTTAATCTATGATATTACACCCTAAGGAGATCATCTTCATTTCATTCATAGGTTCCTTGGTTTTTTGGGTTAGATATGGATCGTCTTTCATATCTCCATCTCAACTCTTATCAACCTTTTCACGAGGGGACTCGATTCAGTATCTGGGTTTTTGCTCGTCGGCTCGATCATCTTTATTAACAAACTTCATCATCTTTCCCCACTTGATGATATTTTCTATTTAGTTATTTAGATAAAGGTAATTGTCAGTATTGTGACCATGTTCTCTGTGGAACTCGTGGTACTTATCCTTGTCTGTTAGGTTAGGCATGGTCTTCACTTTACCCGCCCATTTAAGTTCGTTATCTCCTTGGATCCTGTCAAGGATGTTGTGTATGTCTACAGTGAGCAGGGCATATTCATCGTATCTCTTTGATTTTTAAACTTTCCTTTATTGAGGATTCTACTTTTTATTAGATTTATTATTAGTTTCGAATCTTGCGTGACTAGGTTCCTTTTCTTGGATTGCTTCTTGAGCATTCATAATTTTTCCCTCCTTGGCAAGGAGCTCAACCATCATGCTCGGAGGTTCTTTAGTTAATGTTTAGTATTGCTTTCCAAGTTGCAAACCTCTCATGATAGCGGTGGTGAAAATTTTCTCATCATAATCTATCATCTCAAACTTCTCGATATTCAATCGAGTGTTGTATTCCCTTATTATTTCTCCCGCTTTCTAACAGACATTTACCAAATGGGACACTCTTTTCCTTAGCCTTATGTCAAAATAGAAATTATTGATGAAGATATTGGTCAACTATTGGAAAGTCAATATTTTCCTTCTCGGCAGGCTATTATACCATACTTGAGTAGACCTAGTGCTGCTTCTGAAAAAGACTCTAAAGCACATCACATCAGAAACTAGATAAATATCTAAGGGATCTTGTTATTTTTTTACGTGTAGTACCAGATCATATTTCCCATTATATTTAGGAATTATGATTGGTGGTTGAACCTTGCAGGGGTTAGGTAGCCCACTACTGCGGCAGTGAATGAAAATTCTTAAATAAAACCCCTCTACAAAGGATTTCTTATTTCGATGATTTTACCCAAACGGTCTTCTAAGCATTGGATGGATACTTTTCAGGGTTTTTAATCTTTTTTATCGTTTGATGTGACGGTCCTATTTGATAGGCCTCAACTTTCGGCTGAGCTCTCTTCCTAAGAAGTCTGCTCAGCCTTTATCGACCATCCTACATTTGTTCTTAACCTCGATTGATGCTCCTTTCTTCTTGTTCCAAATCTTCTTGGGTCCTCTACGCCTTCTCCATGTCAATGTGCCTATATTACTCTTGGGCCTAAATGATCAAAAGACAGAATTTATGCTCAATCTATCTAACAGACTTGGGTGTTTTGAGGAATAGTTTTGTTCATTGTCATATCCTTATGAACGGATGTGGAGGTTTCTACTGGATGATAAGATATATCTTCCCGGCTTAAATCAAATATTTGGATATATGACATTTTCTTCGTATGTCCAAGCCCAATTGTTTACGATTTATAGTTGCTCTTCCACAACGAGCCTGCCTCTTGTCCTTATAGGGAGTTGGTGGTGACATGTTTAGTCTCCTTCCAGGGTTTCCACCCCTTGTTGGGACAACTGGGTATACTTCAAGAATATTTTTCACATTTAGAAGGCACCACGTCACTTGCTTCATTCTTTACTAGATTGTCTCTTAGCTCCTGACCAGGCTCATTAAAATTCCTTGTATATAGCCCATTCCTATAGACATTAAAGGGGGAATTCCCTTAGCGGTTTGACTACTTTCTGGGTTTTCTGCCATGTTCCAAGTATTTTCAGGAAAAAATGAGTATTGTAATACTAGAAAGTAGAGAACAAATGTTTAACAGAAAATTATTGAAAATAAGGTTTTTAAGGCTAAGAAGGGTAAATGCGTTGGTGAATTTTAAGGATTAAACGGCATGGAATGATGAATGATTGAAAAATTATTCTGGCCCATAAAAATTTATATGGATTGAAATGTAATCTACTGATTTTCTGGAGACGGGTATTTTTTAGCTTATGAGAGAAAGGCTTGTTGCGTTCCTACAGACGATATCAATTTGTTATCGCATAAAATTGGTATACTTATTTGATCTTAGCTAAAGTATATAAGCTCAAATGATAATAGATAAAAATATAGAAATTTATTGAATACTTGTCTAGAGATAGAGAAATGAGAGGAAAAGATATGAGACTAGATTTACGTGATTCAGCCCAAGGAGATGCCTACACCCACAAGTGCTAGTGTACATACTATTAGTTTTGTAGAATGAGAGTCTGTAGTCTCCATCTGGTTCTCCCTATAGCCCTCCTTAAATATAGATGTGGGAGTATCCATTTGTGGAATAATACAGTTGATCTACTGGGATATGTCAGGGTATTTGTATTTATACAATAAACAAATGCCCATTTTACAAGGTAGTGGGGAAGAATGTTCATATATTTCTAGCGTGTGAATGCTTTGATGACGTTATACAACTATTTAAACCATTGACAGTGGACACATAATTGCACGTGTATTGTCTAAAATGGCCAGGCCGAGCATAATACATAAGACTGATCTATCTCATGCGTGAGCTGATCTCATTATCTACTCAGGCCAGCCTGATATCTTCTATTGATCAGTTATTGGTGGTCCAATAGTTAGGGTACAATAACTCATATTTCCAAAAAGGAAATTTCAATCTAATAGCTTTGAATAAATTAATACTCGCCTAAAGATACAAATGTTTCTTGTGCCAAAAACATTCAAATCATTTATTTCACTCGTCTCTATCGATTAGTATAAAAAATCAAATGTAACAAAACAACCAACAGAATAGAGTAGCCTAAACGAATACAAGATACTCTAGGAGTAATAAACTGATCTTCCTCATAAACTTACATCGACACAAGTGTTTAAAGTCAAGGATTTACGATTAATTAAATAATAATTTATGTTTTTAGTTAAGTATTGTAAATTTACTTAACTTTGGTATGTACAATTCAATAATTATATGTGCATACATAATAAGAAATCAAAGAATCCTAAAAAAATTATATTTAATACATAATTAATGATCAATGTTTACATTTTTCACAATTTACTTTATAATGGTATAACCATAGATCTTCTATTTTTTTAACACAACAAGGTGATAAAGTTATAAAAGTTTAGAGGCGGGCCAATAAGATTTTTTTGATGGAGTTCGATAACATATTTTTCAGCACTCAGATTTCCCATCCCATATTGTATACATTATATGTTGGAATATACATAAACTTACACATGTACATTATATATATTCATACACAAATTATACAAATTTACGTATACATTATAAAAGTTATTCACGTATTACAAAATTTTACATATAAATTACTGAAAATCAAGTATACACGACACAAGTGACCACAATGAAAGTAGTGGGGAATGAATCCAAAATACCTTTTTTTTCTTTAAAAAAACAAGTTAGGGTGGCCGCTTCCTTCACCCCGTGTGCATAGGCCCTTGTGTGACGTAATATACTTAAAGAATGTAACAAAAAAAATATTTTTTTGTAATGCATATGGTGGGGATGAAGCCAAGAATTGATATCACTACAAAAAAAACTTTTTTTTGAGATGGTACTCCAACCATCTCAAAAAGTCCTCTCGCTATCTCAAAAGTCTTTTGTGAATCCATTTGATACGGCAAAGGAGCGTCATATTAAACCTCCATTTTAAAAGCATTTTGAGATGACAACAATCGTCTCAAAAAGTTTTTTTGAGACGATAAATATGCTGCCTCAAAAGGTCATTGCTTATAGGAGCCTTTTGAGACGGCAAAAAAGCTATGTTTTAAAGTTACTTTTAGAGACTGTGTATGCCGTCTCAAAAGGTCCCCATTTATGGAATCTTTTTGAGATGGCAAAGAATCCATCTTTAATAATTTTTACACAAAAAATAAAATTTCATCCATTCCATAATATGCTCAATATACTTTAAAAAAACTCTTAAAAATAATATATGACATATTTGGCATCCCATTTCAACAAATATAACACACAATTTTCCATCCAACTAAAATTAGAGTTGATATAAAGATAAAATAAAAAAATTATAACATCGTGTCCACCAACCTAAATATCTCAACACAAATTTACTCGTCTCATTAGAAAAATACATAAAATCCCATCTCCTCCAAAAAAAATGACGTAAGCAAAATAAACTCGCAATCTTGAAGCATACGACCTCCAACAAAATGACTTCAATATCTTTCATTGTACACAAAAGGTTTTCACATGCAATAAAATTTATTTAGTGTCAGTTACCTTAAACAAAGAAGTAATCTTTTTTAATAGTTCCTATAGACGGAAAACTTTAAAAACCTTATCAAATTTGTATATCTTCGTATTATTTACTTTTAAAAACACTTAATATTTTTTTTTTAAATCAGCAAGAGTCTCTTTTATTTATTCATGAAAAAAAACGTTTAAACATAAAAATTAACTAAAAAACAACAGAAATAGCCACAACACTATAAACAACTGCATTTAATCCTAACAAGTCAATACATGCAAGTTTTGTAAACCTCAAATTGTACGAGTGCATCATAATAATATAATTTCATAATTTCTACATGTTTGTAAATAGATGGCATATATTTTATTTGTTCATTGTATTTTTTAATATTTTGTACTTTCTTCCTTCTAAATTAGACGATTTTAATTTATTGATATTCATATATAAGATGATGTTACAGTACAATACTCTGTTATAGTACTAAGCACATACAGTATCGTAACAGTATCAATGTCATTTATAAATCGTTCTTGTTCATAGTACCTTCTAGTTTGGAGATCTTCAACACACTAGCACCAATAAAGTCTTTTATGTACACGCATTCTCTTAATAAAAGCTCAATTATTTCTTGTTTTCATTGCAATATGAAAATATCATATTTGTAGTATGTACGCCACCGTGACATGTTAAGATCAATATAAATTGTGTTTGATATCAAATAAACAAAAAATCATGTCACAATGCGCAAAATCCGACAAGCAAGGTGGCCAGTCACTGCCATCGAACCATGTCGGGCGTGAGCACATAAATACCATTCTTAGCATAAGACATATATGAGACATAAATAAATCAATCCACAAGATAAATAATTGAATCAATCCCAAATGATAATAACAACTGAGCGATAAAAGATCCATCACATGTTAAAACTCCAAGTAAAACCAATCTCCAATAAGGATTAAATCAAATCTGAATAATCAACCAACCGTAAACAGTCCAACTGAAATCCTCTAACAACTTTACAACCGAATGGCCCAATAAAACCCAAATGAAGTCTCATAATGAAATACGACTAAAAATAAAGTCTAACTGGATAAATTGATAAAAGAATAAACTCCAACTTCACCTCCAAACGATATCCAATAAATTCTATTCAGCTACTCCATCACTAATACCTAAAAAAGTTAGTCAATGCACGAAGTCAGAGCCCCGAGCATGAATACACACTACTCCCCTCAAATAGGATACTTGAATCCAGACAGTAGCATTATACGCAAGAAATATCACAATAGAGTATTTTAATTAAATGAAATAATTAAACGCGATAAATATAAACTACTAACTACCCTCAGAAATGTCCATTTCAAAAAGCACACCAATATGATTTTAAATTCTCAAGTCCCATGATATTAATTTAATTAAATTAACCCAATTAATCATTGTTCTCACTTTTTATTATGGCGGTCCTTTCGCCCCGGGTGGTAATTGTTACCAAAGTTTAACACCTCCCTTTTTCAAAATGACCGTTGATCCGTTTAAACTGTTGATCCCGCAATTTGATAAGGTTCCACACATGACATGAATAAGACAACGGCTGACCCATTTAAACTCTCGGCCCTCACTATTTATGTCACCCATATTTTAATACCCATTTTTATCTTAGGCATTAATTCTCAATTTCACAATTAACAATATACCCCACCTTTTTTTTCGATGTGAGATCCTCAAAATATCCATTAGTCCCATAACTAAGGGTCCCCAAGTCACCAATACATCCTACCCTATGTATAGGATGAATTTCGAACATAAATCTCGACCTAGTCTCATGCCTAGGCTAGCGTAACAACGATAAAATATAAAAAATTAGTCCACCCCCGGCATAATAAAGTCGTAATAATCTACCCTCACTAGTCCCATACTTAGAAGGCGTAAATCATTAAAAGGCCTACCCATCAATCCCATACTTAGAAGGCATCCTACAATATAGGGAGAGCGAAAATTCCCAATAACTCGTGTTCACAATAATAGTTTAATAATACTAACAAGTCACACAAAAAAGCATAAATAATCAACATATAAAACTATGCATAATAGTCCAATTCCATTAAATCTTAATTTAATTATCACATTGTCATAAACACCCAATTAATCCCATTTAATTATTTTAAATTAAATACTCCGAGATTTCATCATTTATACATCATATTTCCAACTTCATTATCTCTACAAAATTTACATGAATTATAAGTCCCCAAATTCATTTAATTCAAAACAAAGGTTTTTCTACATGCAACCTACACCAATAAAATCCAAAATCCACTCATCAATCCTACGTACCCAAGGGTTATGCATATTATTTAGATTAAAAGATTTAATAAAAACAGGTCCATAATTAGTGTTCACTTTTCCTGATTAAGTCACTACTTTCTTTTACGAAAAACGTGATTAAAGGTTTGGGTAATACTTAAAACGCATAATACCAAAGGAAAGAAATAGAGTATTCATGCCTGAGATTAAGTTAAAGAAAAACTGGTAGCACGGTTGGATTTCTCTCGAAAAATTAACAAAGAAATGTTCTTGAACAGTCTTGATCAAACCCCAATTAATTCTTCTAAAACTTGTGACAAAAAAACTTGATTATGTTGGAGGTTGATGAATATGGTGGAGAGAAAAAACTTTTGGAAGAGCTCTTTGGTGAAAAACTTGGAAGAAAATGATTATGAGAAGTCTCCCCCACGAATTAGAATGGTTAAGTAGCAATTACGAATCCTAACCCAACTCAAACTCTAAAATATAACTCATCAACTCAAAATCTGCGGATACTCGATCGATCGACTCCCAGGGTCGATCGATCGACCCTACATGTCCGACGATAGTTCCCCCACAAAATGCCTATAAGGCAAAAATAATTAAAAACTCAATTAAAAATCCATTTTAAATCCGATTTAAATTACGCTTGAAGTTTTATTCTTCTAAATCAAACCAACATATTTTACTAATAAAAGTTATTAAATCCAAAAATTTATTTTTCTCGAATATTTCAATTATTTAATTAAATTAATTGATAAGAACACGACGTGTTACAAATCAATAATGAATGAAATAATATGTTTAAAATGCCAACTGATGTTTTTTATATTCAAAATATAATTTCTCACATTAACATCCTAATGATAAACACCATCTTGGACATCTTCAACACTTAGAGGTCCTCACACTCAATATTGGATCCTTTACTATTCATCTCCAAAAGGAATTCTTCTCCAATCCGTTTTTGTCCAAGAAAATCTCTCAAATTTTTCTGTCAAAATCGAACCGAACCCATGACACCAAAAATGAACCGGTCCGGTAACCCAAAAACGAATTGAACTGATGACCAAAAAAACGAACCGATCCATTGATCTGATCAATTCGGGAGTTCATCTTCTTCTCAAACTCCAAAATTTATAGTTTTTACCCTCACCAACCAATTCTATAAACATCTACACACTTAGGTATACCCAACACACCAATGTATTCTTGGGATTCATTAAGTTAATTAAGATTTAAACCCCATTTTAATTAAACCCTAGTTTTTTTCAACCCTTCGAATATCTCACCAAAAATTTTACCATTAACATGGAATTTAACTTAGATTTCATGTAAGATTATTATCACATCAAAATCATATGAAAGCATCTCCCCAAAAACTATTTTTGTGCAAGAATACCAAGCCCAAAGTATTATAGTTTTCATCACCAACTATAATATGGATTATAAACACATTAAAATAATTAAAGCAAGTTAAACATTTGCCTCATTGGATAAATCCGACGACCTCATGCCGAAATTCGTCGGAGCTTGGCCGGGAATCTCCTCTTCTCCCCTTTTATTTCCTTCATTTGTCTTCTTCTTCTTTTGTTTCTTTTTTTCCTCTTTTCTCTTTCTCTCGTGACTTATAAGAGAGAAAATAAGGGTTATCCACTTATTAAATCCAAAATTGACTCGTATACATAAATGTGAGTCTCTATTAATCCAAAAAGTCTCCGGAACCCAAACACTACCCCTCGGGTACTCTATTCTGGCTATATCGACCCTTTCAAGACCAACCGTGTACTCAAAATCTCCATTCGAGTCACTTATAAAAAAATCACGTCTTAAACCCAACACATCTCCACAAGTGTTTTCTGAATAAAATAACACCACTTGTCGCTTTTATTCACTTGCGATATGAAATATAATTACTCCATCTCATTTACTTTAAATTCTCAAATTATTAAATTACACCCACTCATATAATTTAAATATCCATAAAAGTACGGGGTATTACATTCTCCCCCCCCCCCCCCTTTACAAGAGAATTTCGTCCTCGAAATTCGAATAAGACAGGTACCAAAGACTTTGGAACTCAACCATACCACATGATTTAGTACCCAGAATCAAATCATACTAACATAGGGGTCACTCCACTATATGCCCGCTAGTGGTATCCAATAGGCTACTCACTATAGCCCAAGCTTACCCCAAAATTTTCACACCGGTATTTTCCACCAATCTTAAGGCCACACCTCAATAACGGCACATCACACATTGTTCTATACCAACGACATCCAAATAAGACGAGCCCATACATCACTAGCTCTATCGCCTCAATTCTATTGGAAGGTTTCACATCACTAAGTGCCAGCTTCATGTGTCCATCCTAACACAGAATTTCCATCCTGAAAGAAACCACTAGAACATTTGACCACTCTAGTCATTCTTTAAATCTCGATTAATGGTGACGAAACTCTTACGATGCTTAAAAGTCACCCAAAAACAATTTGTGGTTAATACACCTCTTGCCAATGGACTCCAAATCACGTTCGATCCAAAAGTTTAGTTATTCACTCACCTCTAAACAACCAAAGGGAGAATGACCAGGCTTTCCCACACAAAACCTTAATAGGCACTTTGTCCACAACCAATAGGTACGAGTGGTTTCACACAACTCTACCAATCGGTAATTTCTCCTCCAATTACGGTACCATGATTTACTTCAATTACAAGCTATGTCAGTTGCGAACGTAAACTAACTGCAGTGACTCCAGAATCACATTCATACCACTTTACTAGTCGTCAACCACCTACCGTCTATTCATCCGGCCATAGGTGACACGACTTGACCAAAACAAAACATTTCCCCACTGCTTCCCAAAAATCTCTATCGAAGGTGGGGTTCTAGGATCTCATCCTAATTCATAACAACATTGGGCGACACCTTGTACCGGTGTAATCCTTCTTTACCAACCTGTCTGCCCATTCTGTCACTGAAATCGTCGGCTTGATACAAAATTTTCTAGTTGATCATCTCAAACCAACTTATTTTTATCTGTAAATGGTTCACCCGAAGACAAATTCACTATATCCCGCTCAACACCACTTCTCACTTATAACTTCTTACATTAGGTGGTACTTTATACTCCCCTTCTTCCCCCAGGGTACCTAAAGTCTCGCCCTGTGCCCTATAATCACAACGCGCACTTCAGGGTCCTTTTTCCTTATAGACATCAACATTTTATTTATGCGCACGCCACTCTTAACATTCAACTGAGTAGGAATCCGCTATTCTATCCCACAGTAGTTAGATTTTTCCCTTCTTAAGAGATATCCTTATAAATGCCTTCCCATAGCCTTTCAACCCATCTCGGGTGTGCTACTCTCATTGCACGTCTATACTTTGATCATCGTCCTTCTCACACAACGTTCAATCCATCATACCATTCAGCTTTATCTATAATTGCCCCGTAGGCATATATTCCACATATTTATTCCTACGTCCCTCCATCTCGGATGATTCAAAATCAGCTAACCAAGGCCCCCATACACCCTATAATCTGTGCATATTAGCACAACATTGTAAATGTCACACACTTTCCTTAAAACTGGCCTCGCATTCTCGGCGTGGCTATAACACATGGGTATTCTCAATCACCCCATAAATCAAAATTTAATTCTCCTTAACATCGTTCCACCCTTCAACTCGCAGTGAAAAGAAAGATTTTCAGTGCTCTCTCACAGCATTTCCGGCTTCACATGCCTTATACTATATAATAGCTATCAGCTCAGAGTGTTTTCTCTACACTTCCATTAATAACTGTTCAAAATCGATGCCCTGGCATCCATCAACGTCTTTGTATTCAAAACTTTCATCAAGGTCCATGCGTATCTCATCCTGCAATAACGTCCAAATAAGGAACTTCCCCCCAAATGCACTATCACTCAACATTGGCAGTAATCAAATTCCATAAACTTCAAATACATAACCATGACTCTCAAAAATCCTACCCCTAGACATATAAATATAAATCTTAACTCCCACATCTCTAAAGGAGTGATATAACAATGCGCTCTCCTTATCACCAATTTCTGAGCGCTAAAAATAATAACGAGCTAAGTCTCTCTGCTCGATAATAAACCCAGTGTACCTCAAATCACCTCATAAAGTCCGCACACACCGGGATCAGATGTCTCTTATTATGCGACAAAGTTCTTATTTTGAAGTTTTGACCCCTAAATCTCATTTAAACCCTATAACACGCATATATTAGTTAACTTCGACAACTAGGAGCCTGGTGAGGACACGATCCTTTCCTCAGGTTACTTTGATACCTTTGGAGTTATTAGTGACTCTTTCAATGGCAGTCACTACATTTATGTTTGTCACCACCCAAAACGAATGTTTACTAGTAAATTTAAAAATCGAGTCCAATGAGAAAATGGACATTTCCCACCTAAGAAGCATGAATTCTACTCTGAAGGTACCGTACCCATGTCAGACACTCCAATACTCACACGACACTCCGCATGATTTGACAAAATTGTTTAGCATTAAAAAAAAGGTGGACACTTCACGAACATGGCCCAGACATTTCGTGGATATGACGGGGTGCCAAAATTAAAGAACACTAAGAAATTTTAGTGTCATCTTGTAAAATTAAATCATTTAAGGGTGTATGGATAATAAGAAGAAAGATTAAAAGAAAAAAGTTATTATCTCGCTTAATTTAAAGGTATGTCTTTAACTTACGATTTAACTATCGTTATGAAATACTGAATCATGTTAATTATAATAAATTAGTTTCACAACTATTTTTTGTTTTTGAAATGCAAAGTAGATGAAAGTATATACACACACACACAAGTATAAATATATATATATATATATGTCGTCGTGTTTTGTCGTGTTGTGTCTTGTTTTTTAAGGTTTGTTGTGTCGGCGTGTCCGTGTCGTGTCGGACACGACACCCGTATTCGTGTCCGTGCTTCATAGTTCCCATGAAATACTTAGACAACATTAGCAATTTTTTCAACGGTAATACATGTTTGAATTAATTTTATCACAAGATAAAATTATATTCGAATAGTAAATCAAATTAATGCCATAAAATACTTCCAAAGAACATGAATTACACAAACAAACATATCAATAATTTAACTAAAATTCATAAAAACAAGTATATAAATATTTTTGTAAATTAATCTTAAAACTATACTACAACAATCCATTGACAATCCGGATTTTTAATTGGGCCACCCTCAACCTCCTATCACCACTACAAATAAATCTAATACAAAAACTATTAAAATTACCTTTTATCCGTATCAATTCGGCGATACTATAACTTGAATGCTCGGAGATTAGATCATATATTTAAACACCAATGAACCCTCTCAAATAACCATCATTAAAAAACATATGATTGCCATTGAAAGAACATAATTATGATATAAGGCATAAAAAATAATTATGTGATTATAAATAATTTTTATTATAAGAAAAACTCCAACTATCACCATAATAAAGCAATTACTTTTCCACCACCCTTCATATTATTTTAACAACAACCAAACAAGAAAATTTACAATCAATAGATAACAAAAATTAATTTGATGTCTTAAACCATAAAATTCCATTTTTTGAAAATCTATCTAGCTAGCCACCTACACCAACATAATCCCACCATAACAAAGAAAGAAAGGGGTGAACTTATCCTATCTCGTGAAATCAATCAGTGGCGAGGGACAGTACTAGGGTTAGTGAGAGTGAAGGATGAGGGTTGGGTGGGAGGCTAGGGTTAAGATAGATTTGCCCGTTGGAAGAAAGTCGTGATGGGTGGTGTAGGGTGTTGGTTAGCGTTTTTTTTTTATTTTGTGCAAAGAGAGAGAAACGAGAGATAGAAAAATAACGAGCGCGGGAGCTATTTTTGTTAAGAGGGAACACAATTTGGTTTAGCCATCTCATAAACTATAGCTTTTGAGATGACTAATAATTTATTGTCCCTTTATAATTACTTTTTGAGACGGGTAATAAAAGGGGTCTAAAAAACTAATAGTGTTAAGACAACAAATTTTAGCGATCTCAAAAAGTGAGTTTTAGTGACTCAAATTTTAACCGTCCCAAAAGGTTCCATCTAATTTTTTTTTTTTTTGTAATGTATAATGTTTTAAAGTATGTAAAAATGATTGAATAAACTTAGTAAATTTGTCTACGATTGATATTTCAAAACTTAGGTTGCGTTTGATTTTTCATCTGAATTTGAACACTGAATTTCAGATTTCAGATTCAGACTTCAGATATAGCTTTATATCTTAATCATTAATAACTAAATATAATAGTTAATCTCTTAATTATTTAAAAAAAATACTTTTTAGTACTTCTTAAATTTAAATTTAAGCGGTAAAAACAAAAACAGCTTAAATTACATGATGGGCCCTTACCACTGTCACGAAACAAAAGGATGATGCAATTTGTTCTCCTGCTTATGCATTGCTGGTCGAATAGATCCAGTTGGTGACATATAACTGTCAAAGCTCCTATCATAGTACACCCCACCACACAAAATCATCCAAGATGTACTTTCAGCCATTAGATTTTTATGTCTTTCCACTAAATATTGCCTAACTTTTAGCAATAGTAATACAAAGGAGTAAAATTGTGTCAAATTTAGATGATAATTACATAAAGACTAGTTGTATTTGTTACAAAAGTGGACAAATCAGTTTGATAATAAATTTTACTGTGAAAAAAATTGTCATAACAAATTTTATAATTTTTCAAGTAGAGTTGTTTGATATCAATTAGTTTTTAGGTGGCAAATCACAATAACAAAACAAAAGCAATTTATAACGAAAAATAGTTTATAACAAAACAAAAATAGTTTTTTAAGAAAAAAATATTTTTAACAAAAGAAAAAAACATTTGGACAAAAAGTAAAAAAAGCAGCTTTAACGGGAAAAAAACAGCTTGAAAAAAAAAACAGTTATTAACAAAACAAAACATTTTTTAACAAAATAAAAATAAGTTATAGCGAAAAAAATGTTTTAAAAAAAACAGTTTTTAACAAAAGTAAAAAAAAAAATTAACAAAACAAAATAATTATTTAAGAAAGAAATATTTTTAACATTTTTTTTACAAAGTAGTCTCGTTTACTAAGTATGTAGTTCAATACGCATACAATCTTTTTTTTACTTCAACAAATTCCATGAAAAAAGATTTTTGATCCAATATGCTTCGTTTGTAAACATATCGTCTACATGTATAAATAAGACTTATTGAGAAAAAAATATTTTGATATGATTTAGTAGGAAATGTCTTTTGTAAATATGACTTATTTGTCAAGCTCCCTCACTTCCAGACCCCCCCCCCCCCCCCCCCTCCCCAAAAAATAATGAAAAATATTTTTTTAACAAAATATAAATAGTTTTAATGACAAAAAAACATATTTTAACAAAAAATGAAGTTTTAAAAAGGATGACAAATATTGTGAATTTTTTTTGCTTTGTTATATACCAAAGAAAATTTTGTCAACAAAAGTGAAAATATGACTAATTTATATGTGGACATGAGTATTCAATAATTTTTTTTCATGACAAAAAAAATCAATCAAATACATAAAATAGAGAACAAATCCTTTATTTATCACCATTTAACATATTTATCATGACAAATAAAGATTCTAAAACACACCCTAAAATGTAAGAAGCACCATATCTTTGATTGTTTTGTACATTTATAACCGCCCGAAAATCCCTACAACCCACTAAACAATGCTTCCTCTTACAAATACCCTTATGTGATATTTTTTTAGAGTATCATTATTCTGATAGACTTTTATACTCATTTCTTATATTCGTTTAATAAGGTAAGACAATAAAAAATTATACTTTATCTCCTGTCGGAATTCACAATAACAAAATATAAAATTTTAATGTACTGAATATGAAAAATAAATTCCAAAATAGATACACATATCTTTATCCATTTTTTTTACGGTGATGTTATTTTAACAAGGTACAGGGGATATGACGACTTAGTGTTAACATAAGGTAAGCATGCTTCACATCAGGTCCTAATTTTATTGTTAAGTTATCATTAATAACAAATACAACATAATTGAATATCATGTGTAAATTAATGGAATATAATTTTTACTTCACATTAATATTACCAACTTAACAATACTGTTACCATTACAAATAGAGTTGCCCCATGAATATTAGAATCATTTGGCTTTTGCTCTTATTTCGTGGCATAAATTTAACGTATTATCATTTTTGTAAATATACTTGTTAACAACAATTTACACGATTTTTTTTGTGGCTATGTCTTTATTTATAAAAGCGACACATAAAATAAAAATAGTATCCAAAATAATGATATATTAAACTTCTACATTTGAAGTTATATGTAACATAACAAATGAAGATAAAATGTCAAAAATCCCAAGACTTTATGAGGTTTGTGTCAAAATAATTATTACACAACATGTTTTTGCCAAAATAGTTTACTCTAAAGTAACGTACCAAATCAATCAATAATGTATAAACCATTTGTAACATCTTTCGGATTATATTGCAAGTGTTTCTCGAGTAGGAGTCCTAATTCTGGATCAATATGGAAATCTTTTGACAATCTACATCGATTGAAATTTTTTGTGGAGGTCAACTTTTTGGTATTAAATGTGATCGAAAATTATGATTTTGTAATTTTTCAAAATCTATGCGTACTTAGCATAAAATGTAAATGTAAATAGTATGCCCTAAACATATAATTTAAAATGAAAAAGAAAATATAGGCTAAAGGGTGCCTTCTACGATTGGCACACATTATTTGCTTAGGGTCGTCTTTTGTCACAAAGTTATTTTAATTAGTAGGTCATCATTGGTCACTCTTAAGCATGGGCATGGATTAATATAATCACAATTGGTAAACTAGATCCAACTAATGATGTAGGTGTCCATGAGATGAATTATTGTATTTATTTGTATAGGTGTGAGCTAAACTAGACCTTGGGTTCTTCCCAAATCACTTTGCTAGGACTGCAAGGAACAAAAGGGAAGGGCAAAAAAAGTAGATTCCCATTTCACATGTCATGTTTTGTAGCATGTTTAGTTTGTCTTGGCATGGGCTTAGGTTAGGGCCCAGGCATGAGGTGAGTTGTTCTAGCTCCTTATGATTACCTTAAGCAAACCAAATAAATCTTGAAATTTATATAATTCGTATTGTTTGTTCTCAGCTGTATTTGCTAAATGGATTGTGGGCCACCATGATAGGATATAAAATGGATATTACTATATGATTATGAGCACGTTATCTTAACATGACCCTCAAATCTATGCTAAGTTAATGAGTTTGGGTTTAGGAAACTCTTAAAAATAAGGAATACACTATTTAAATACGATATGACACATATATACATGTTCATCTACATCAATCATAAATGCAATACATTTGTTATGACATATTGACATGTTGTATTTTTATTGATTCGTGTTCAAATTCAATATTAGTAGAGCTCATATATATGTTAATATAAATTTGACATGTCAGTGTATCACATTATTTTGTATCGCAATTATGAATTTGATGAGATTGCACGAGTGAACCTTTCTAATTTTTTTTTTTTTGTCTAGAGCGACATGATCATTGACAGGTGAAATGGAATCATTATTAGTCTACAATTTTAATGTTAGGTAAATTTCACACAAAAAGTATATATTTACAGTAAAGCGGGCTGTCCCGCATTTTAATAGTGTAGACTGAAAATGTGACATCTGGCGATGAACCCATAAATTATCGATTAAATTATAGGCACTCTTTTTTTTTTGGATTCATTGTCAAGTGACACATATTCAGTCCGCACTATTAAAATACACGATAATCAGCACAAAAAAAGTACAAAATAATATATATATATATATATATATATATATATATATATATATATATATATATATATATATATATATATATATTATTTTGTACTTCAATAGGTTATTTTTAACTTTTTGTGCATATAATAGAAAGAGATTGATGAGATGCAAACAGATACTATAATTTTGATTATAATAAATTGTAATTTGGGTTGAGTATAATCCCACAAACATTTTTTAAAAACATAAGTATTACAGTAATCATATATTTAAATAATAAAATATAGGGTTGTTTTACTTTTGTAATAATTAATTTGTTTTGAGTTTGCTACCTTCAATTAATTTTTATTTTCTTTAGTACATTTTTTATCGCTAAATGCGAAAATTTTACCTTAAAAAGTGGTTTGTGGTGACTTTTAGCAACAAAAAAATGTACTAAAATCAATAGATATTAGTGAAAAGTAACATACTCAATACAGGTCAATTATCAGCGTATTAATTTAAAAATAACACAAAATAAAATAATTTAGCATTTTAAAATAAAGAATCAATTAATATGACAACGTATAATGAATGCATATAGTGCACGTTTATTTTATATTCTGCTGGCCAATATTATTAACGCTACTATTAGAGCACACCACAAATATTTTATACTAAGATAAGTTTTTAATGAATTTACTTAGAACAGTGCACCAGCGCAGCCATCACCACCGCCAAATAAGATACTAATATAAGTTTTGGATAGGTTGCCACTTGCTTACATATATGGGCAATTTGATAATTGTTGTAAGAAAATGCATTTAAGTAACTACGAATGGGGAGGGACATTCTTTTTAATCCAAGATGATAGTAAAATGTGGACTCTTTAACTTTTTATTCGTTTTTTTCCCCTCACTCCTCACTATAAAAATAAGGTTCAATGATACTTAGAGTTAGTGTATAACTAATTTTATTACTCATATATATGTAAAAATATTAATTACTTTTTGTTCAATGTATATATGAATTCAGTAATATATATTGCATACATGAATTTTTGTTACACACGGGTTAGGACTGTGTATATATTAACGTATAGAGGTCGTACTTTGGTGCGATAGTAAGTACCATCATTCAAATTATGATTGGTTTCGAGTTCGAGATATGGGGGCAGTCTCTCTCTATATAAGGGTAAGATCAATCAACATCCGTCTCTCTCAAATCCTACAATTAAGCAAGAGCTTTATACTCTAGGTATGACCTTTTTTTTATTAAGAGTGAGAGACATTGTTATCAACAGAAATATGTTAATGGGTTAGAACCAAAATGTTGAGTCAAATAAAAAATGTGATTATCTAATTAATTAACATATAATTATTAAAAGAGTGAAAAAAAATCTGAAAATGTAAAAGGCACCAAAGAGCCCATCCAAGACCCTTGATGTAATGATGAGCTCAATAGGTTTAAACCCCCGCCAACAAAGGCAAAACCTCCACAAAGCTACGACTATAAGACTTACCTTAAATCAATTATTTTTGTTGATATACATACAGAGAGAGCGGTTCTCATATATATTACATATGACGTCTATCAATATGAATTATTTTTTAAATAGTAAAAAAAATAAATTTGGATCAATTTTATTTTATAGTATTTAAATATTTTAGGGGACCCGTAAAAAAACATCTCAAAATGATTTTTTTTTTAATTTTAAAAAAATCGGTCAAAATATGTGAGCTTTTAAGCAATTTAAAACTATCATATTTTGATCGATTTTTTTAAAATAGCAAACAAATTCACTTTGAGATGATTATCTTCTGAAGTTCACTTAAATGTTTAAATACTACACATAAAAAATCAACTCGAAAATATGTTGTTTACCATTTAAAAAAATTGTTCGCACAGATGGTATGTATAGGTGGTATGTAGAATTCTTCCCCACCCCCCTCTCTCTCTCCCCTCCCACGTGCATGTAATAACAAAAAATTGCATAAAAAAACTCTTTAGAGTAATATAAGAAGTCGCATAGACGCTAAGGTGCTACTCGACTTGAATATTTTCTTAGTGATAATATATCGACTTTATCGATTGTGAACTAATGCCTTGAGCTATTACGGCATAGTTGTAAACTTAAGTCAAATAAATAATCAAATGACAATGAATAATAATTATCATCGATTTTGTCATCGTTGTACTCAATTTGGCCTTGAGCATTACGATGTATTCTTGAATGCCTTATAGCATCAACCTAAATCCTAAAAAAATGACTTTACTCCCCCACTCGTATAGATGTTTCTATTAAGCTCGTACCGTATCTCTACACCCACTAAAGAACATTCATAAAATGCATTAGGATATTATATTTTAGCCGCTCATCAATAAATTGGTACTTCCACATGATAAGAATGGATTTAAATGAAAATTTCTTATAATATCCCCTCTAAATCAACCCAAATCTTAGGATTTTTGGTATGGGTTGGGTTGATATTATAGTTGATTTTTTTTTTATAGGCTTTAGCCCTATTCCCCTTAATGTTTTATAAATTAGCTTTTAGCTAGCTAGTTAGTTAGTGGATCAGCTAGATTCTCCTTTAACTTGACATAGTCAATTTCTATAACTCAATATTTCGATAATTGTCGCATAATGTTGTGTCTCATCCTCATGTCTCTAAACTTCCCATCATAGAAATATTGTATCCCTTGTCATCATTATTTGGCTGTCACAGTTTAAAGACATAGTTAGAACTAACTTATGCCATCAAGAAACATATAAGAGGAAATGTCATAGTTATTTAACCTATTCTCTTGCTCTATGTAATGCTATGAATTTTGATTCCCTGGAGACCTTGTTATCCAAGTTTGTTTTATTAATTTCCAAGGTACTTCACCTCCTGCTAAGGTGCAAACATATCACTAATAGACTTATACCCATTACCATTTCTTTAATCATAACATGATATTTAGTATAATGAGTACAATAGGGTGTATAACATATGTCTCAAAACATTAATTAGTGCATCACAATGATCATTATTTGGATTACATGTACATTTACTAAGTCTATCAATACCATATGTAATATTAGGTTCAGTGTAGTTCATAAGATATATTAGACTAGAATATTCTAATAATGATACCCCGGGACCTAAATGTCTTTGTAGGTGACACCTAGGGTCATTAGGTGTCTTAGATGGAATATAAATAAACTGATATAACTTTTTAAGAACATTATCTAGTAATGAGATTTGGTTAAAATAATTCCTTCCAATTTTTTTAATGATTTTAATTTAAATAATAAAAAATCAATACTCAAATATTTCATAGCGAAATGTTTCTTAAGAAACATTTCGTATTATTAACTCCGTATGTATTAATATGAATAAATTAACCATATCATACATGCATAACCATATAATCACATAAGATTGATTAATGAACTTACGATGTATGCATTTATCCACTTCAATAATGACAAATTCATAAACATTATTACTTGATCAAACTTTTCAAGTCACTATTTAGTAGCTTGTTTTATTTCGTGTAATGATTTTTAAGTCAACAACTCTTTAATCCAAACCTTAGACTACAAACCCTTAGTGTGAAACCCCATAAATTCCATATTTAGGGGGATCGTCCCTAAATAAACAATTCAAGATAATCAAACAAGTAATAACATTATAAGCATATGGAATAACATAAAGAGTGCAAACAAGCATGGAAAATCTCATACCATACAATTTTGACGATAAATAAGCATCCAATTGTCCATGATCTCGTTATGGAATGGGAATGCGATAAACTTATACAATTGCAATAATGTAAATAGATATAACTACTATTTAACACAATCCTCTTGATGAACACAAAACTATACAATTGAAATATAAAATAAGTCCTCTAGGATGCAATATGGGCAATTGATTGACACCTGAACGAAGCAACATCACCATGAAAAAGCCTCTGGTCCATGAAAAAACCTAAAAATGTTAGTCAACGAAATGCGAGTTAAGAATAATGTGAAAAATCCTCTACCTAAACCAAAACATAAATAAGAATAGATTATAGTAAAATCATTATATCCTTAAGATGTATAATAAGAAGCATCTCCAAATGAAATATAACGACAACTAGTTATAAATATTTATTATCTAAGCAATTCAATGTATTTACAATTATTGTACATAAAGTTTCCATAATATTTGTAAATATATCCTTAAGGATGATAACTAAGAAATATCACCCCGACATTCTAATCTCAAATCACAATGATTAGGACTATCACTTCTTATCCCACATTCTTACCACTAACCACCAGTAATATAATCATCCTTCAATGTTTACATTGATCCAAATGCTAGTAAGGTCTACAATAAGCGTCAATGCCACATCACCATATTATCTATCAACTTCCAGCTAGAACTAAAATCCATACATGGGACATAAAATTTGAATAAGGAACTCCCAATTACATTTCCTTTTTATCCAACTGTTCACCAATATTTAACGAGTATTGAACCACCAACACAATCATATAAGCACCTCACCAAGGTATTTCATTACCCACAACTGTCAATATTTAAAGATGTGATACAAACATATTATTTTTTTTAATCCCTCTAGAATTTAAACCCAACTTTCTATCATCAATAATTAAGGGTTCACTCTCTCATTAAGCACATGATACATATATCGAAATGTGGAGTTCAACCATACCAATTATGACACCTCAATTAAATGGATACACCTGATGTTACGTCCGATTTTGTTGAATTAATAAAGTCACATTATGAGAAATTCATGGTATTAATTTAAATAGATTATTTTAATTAAAATTAAGGTGAAGGAGAAAAGTTCAAAAATATCGTGTTACGCGTGTTAATTAAACCCCGTACTTTAAACGGGATTAAAATAAATTAAATGTAACGAATTATATATAATTGTATTTATGTTATAATATCATTAAGATAAATAAGGAATATATATATATATATATATATATATATATATATATATATATTAGAATAAAAATTTGCACCTGTTAAATGCAAATCGATTCGGGCTAGGGCTGAATCAATTCGGCATCTACATAATAAGTTCCTTTAAGCTTCCAACTTTTTGGAATAATTGAAGTGTAAAAGTGACCGGCCCTCTCCTATTATCTGGCTTCCTACACCATTAGGCTGAGTGGTAATGTCATTGAGGGATGGGGGATTAATAGAATAGAGTTTAGGGCATTATAAAATAGAGAAATTGAAAGAGATTGACATTCATTGTCTCAATTCTAATGAGTAATTTCATTCAGTCCCAAAGCAAGACGACTTTTGTATTCTTCTTAACCTATTTCAGTAGCCTAAAGTTCTCATATTATCTTTATACTTCAAGCTTTCAAGACCACCTTTTAATCCTTCCATTATCGAGGGTTAAAAAGGGCGTTGAAGGTGTTAGTTTGAGAAGAAAGCTTGCAAGTACTACACCAAAAATAGCAATCTAGAATGGTTTTAAACCGTGCAAAATCCAATCTGTCACGATTTTAAATCGCTCTAAAATCAATCCGGCCAAATTTTTTGGCACGGTATAAAACCTTGCCAGATATTAAATCTGGCATACTTTTAGCACAATTTAAAATCATGCAAAAATTATATTTTCTATGAACACTTTTGGCATAGTTATAAAGTGTGATAGTTTGTGTTATAGGTGTACTCATATTTGACATTTTGATATGATTTTGGCACGATTTTAAATCATGCAAGATTTATCAATAAAGAAAAAAATATTTATTATTTGCAAGAAAATCAGGAGAATAGGAAAATTGCAAATCTGGCAGAAAAAAATATTTATTATTTGATAAAAAAATAAAGAAAATCCACAAATTATGAATTTGGCACATTGTTGATAAACTAATATACATTTTAAACTTCAAAATATTGCAAGTCATAATAGTTCACGAACAAAAAAAAATAGGTTGAGTTTCCTTTGTTTTTAGACAACCTAAAACATGTTAATATATAACATGCTTTAATGTAAATCCCGTAACGATCATAAAATTTAACAATAATATTGCAAAATCCGGCATGGACATAAAATTAAACAATAGAATCACAAAAGCCCATATGACCATAACACATAAAAAACAACAATCCCAATGTCAACAACAATAAATAAACAGTCTCCTTGGTCAAAAGAATGACTTGTTTGTGTATTACACGTGGATAAAAACTAATGCTGAACTGTTATCCTAAAAAAAATAGGATACAAAAAGAGATGATATCAATAATCTAATAATGTTTAAAAAATTGTATTTAACTAAAAAAAATTGCATATTCTTATCATCATATTTAAGTCTAAGTCTAAATCTATACAAATTATCATCATATTCTCAAACTGGAAGTCTCGTGACTCCGTGGTCAGATCTTACGAGTTAAATTGGTCACGTACGAGGTGTTCGTGCCTCTTACGAGGCCTTTTAAGGGTTATTTTGGCTTTTCACCTTCTTATGACATGTTTTTAAGCCTACGTCTAGATATTTCTAAATTATCGTCATATTCTCAAATCGGGAGTTCCATGACTACGCATTCAATTTCTCTGAGTTACATTAATCCCATGCGAGGTGCTCGTGACTCTTATGGTGCTGCTTGAGGGTTGTTTCGAGCTTTCACCCTTGGTCTAGATATTTTAAAATTATTATCTTATTCTCAAATTGAGAGTCTCGTGACTACGCGGTCAATTTCTACGTGTTATATTGGTCTCGTGCTATGTGTTCATCCTGTTACGAAGTCGTTTGGGGGTTATTTTGGGGTTTCATCCTCTAAAGACACGTTTGTAAGTCTAAGTCTTGAGATTTTAAAATTATTATCATATTCTCCAACCCGGAGTTCTGCAACTATACGATCAGTTCTTACGAGTTACATTGGTCCCATGCCAGGTGTCCGCGCCTCTTACGGAGCCGTATTAGGGTTGTTTTGGGTTTTCTCCCTCTGACGACGTGTTTATAAGACTAAGTCTAGATATTTGCAAATTATCGTTATATTCTCAAACCAAGAGTCCCGCGTGAGAGTGCGCTTTTGTTCAAACAAAGAAACTATTTAATTAAACTCAGTTTTTTTTAATTAAATCCTAAAACATCCATCTAGGTGTGATTGAAGACAATATGATCATACAAGAATATTCAATCACAAACAAACACACAAATGAGGAAAAATCCCCCAAAGGGATAAAACCTTTTTTATTTTCAATATAATTTGTAAAGAACGGTTTACACGGATTATACTGAAAACATGAGTGACATACGAAATACCCTCAGGTGTCGGTTCCGATGTCGTCGACTGGAATCTCCCACAAGAACTCTAGATGGGTAGCAATAGAAAATATTCGGCTTCTCCATAAGTTACTCCTGATGTGTAAAATGATCCTTTGAAGGTTTAAATATTCACACACATATATGAGAATGATTTTGTGAATCAAAAAGGCATGAAACCTTAAAAACATGAAGTCTGTTTTCTAGACTTGGAAAATCGTGCAAAATGTGTACAAATTTTTATACAAAAATTAAGGCGGTGGCGTCGCTCGAACGAGATAGGCATGTTGCTTGAACGAGGCCACGTGTCGATCGAACGAGATCGCACGACATCCTATGTCTCTTGATTGACAGAAAGATGTCGTTCGAACGAGCTCGACGACCGAGAAAAGTATGCTTCTACACTTAGAAAAATTTCTGCTTTTTGTTAAAAATAAATCAGACTTCGAAAAATATTTTTTAAAACATTCCCAAATATTTATGCAAATAATAACAACTCCAATAAACCATTTTACCAATAATGCGTCGTGGAGTAGTGGGAACGGTTGAGCAGCACGTCGCATGTAGCATGATGCACGTATGAAGATGGTGGATGCATGGATTCAGATCAAGGCCATCGTGGATGATCATGTTGACATGTCGAATGTAGCGGTATCAGACATACATACTCTAATCTTGGACAAATAGAAAATTCCTATATTCTACCCCGGACATTTATAAAATTATGTCCTTACAAATCTCCCCCTATTTCTATGCCGGTACATACATACAAATCCGAATTATGCAATCTCCAAAATGCAAATGACTATAAGATAATATCCCCATAAAACCTTTAAACTAAGAATACTAACTGACATGTTGTCAACCATACTTCAACATCTGCATATCTTCAGTCCTATACCAAATTAAACCCCGCCTAATAAAATACCGGGTGATCAGTCCTATACCAAATTAAAACAGGAATCCCAGTTGGATCATCCTTAGCATCACTGTCGAAAACTTTTTAAAACTTACTAACCACCTAGTATTCCAAAAACTGGTGCCAATTTTAACTTTTTAATTAAACAAAACAATACATGCGGAATTAAAATATAAACCATTCACACAACTGAATGAAAGTAAATAGAATAATAATTACACAACTTGCCGAATAAATCACCGGCCACCAAATAAATAATCCAATACAAATATTCAACACCAGAATGAATTACACCTGAAAACTGTACCGAGAAGTCTGGGCTACAGGCCCTAAATAAAACTGAGACTGATACAAGATTCCTACTCTAGGAATGAATGATTGATGCGTCTAATCCAAACTCCTGCTAGCATCCACATATGCCGCAGCTCCGTGTCCCTGGAATAAAATATCATTCCTGGCAACCCTGTGGCTGGACACCTAAAAGATTTTGAAAATAGTTTTATAGCAAGGGTTAGAACCCAAAACATTTTGAAAATATTTAGCAAGTGAATTAACTGCAGTAATTTACAATGCATGAATGCGCTTCATATTTAAGTTAGTGTCGCACTCCCTTGAGGACATTCTCACCCCTCCACTATTGTGCACACCTACCGGTTACCTTAACCCCACCTAGTTGTACTACCCCGTCCAACTAGTCCTGGTATAACCTTCCCTTGCTGTACTACTCTAACCCGAGTATAATGATTCTTGAATTATAAGTTATTTCACAATTAACTTAATTAATTCCTCTTAAATAGCAGCATATAACCGTGTCACAAGTTATATAAAGTACATACACCACGCACTCTATTATTCCCACAAATGATTAACTTAATTAATTTCTCATTAATTAACTACATATAACTATAACCCGAGTTATATAAAGTAAATACATCACACACTGTATTATCACCTACATATAATATTTACTACCATATTATACGTACCTTTAATAACATCCACACGTATATCATACGTGTATCCATCCTTCCGAGTTTACCCTCACCGGATGATTCCCTCTAGAATGCTATATCACTAGGTGTGCTCACAAAACCTAGTTTCCCCAAGTTAGAATCGCTCACCAACTTAGACCAAAATATAAACGAAGTGGAGGCGGTCATATTCCTTCCCTGAAAGTGAGATAAATCCCTCACCCATATATATACCAGACGCTATGACCTGGGGATATACTCGCCCTACTCCTCAAGCTAGGGGATTCACCCACATCGCGCAACCTCCCTTGATAGCATTAGAGTATTTAAATTGAATAAATATCTAGTCACTGATATTTACTATCACACACAATATCTACATATATATATATATATATATATATATATATATATACTATCACTACCCGTATATATATATATATATATATATATATATATATATATATATATATATATATATATATATATATATATATATATATATATATATATATATATATATATATATATATATTATGAACCCCGATTTTACCGTGTACTCAAAATCCCGTACACTGCCTGTAATTCCCGTACACTATCTGTAATTTAATGTCACACACAATACATACACGTATATATATATATATATATTATCACCACACCGTATATATATATATATTAATAACCCCGGCTTTACCATGTACTCAAAATCCCATACACTGCCTGTAATTTCCTGAGTCTGTGGCCCGAATCAATGAAATTAATTTTCTCACATAATAACTTATCCTCTTCCCGAGTCTATGGTCCGACTCTAATATAATTAATTCACACCTCGATTAATATAATACTTTCCCCGAGTCTATGGTCCGACTCTCCTTAAATTAATTAACACACATTTTAATTTAATACCTCCCCGAGTCTATCGCCCGACTCTAATTAAATTAATTAACACACATATTAATTTAATACCAATCCGAGTCTGTGGCTCGACTCTAATAAAATTAATTTACAAATTAATTAATCAACCCAAATTCCGAGTCTGTGGTCCGACTCTAATATAATTAATTATCACATTAATTAATAAGTACCCTTCACGAGTCTACAATCCGATTCTGATTAAACTAATTATCCCACCCATTAATTCAATCATACCCGAGTCTACAAACCGACTTTAATTAAATTAATTAACACCCTTATTAATTTAATCCTACCCGAGTCTATAAACCGACTCTAATTAAATTAATTAACACGCTTATTAATTTAATCCTACACGAGTCTACAAACCGACTCTAATTAAATTAATTAATACACTTATTAATTTAATCCTACCTGAGTCTACAAACCGACTCTAATTAAATTAATTAATACACTTATTAATTTAATCCTACCCGAGTCTACAAACCGACTCTAATTAAATTAATTAATACACTTATTAATTTAATACTACCCGAGTCTACAATCCGACTCTTATTAAATTAATTATCACTCTTATTAATTTAATATTACCCGAGTCTACAATCCGACTCTAACTAAATTAATTAACGCATTTATTAATTTAATAACTTGGTGTCACCCAACCATTATCCCCGGACTCACTTACTTGGCCCGTATCTTAATATTTCTCGAGTCTATATCCCGATTCAAAATTATTTAGTTTATCTCTAAACTTAATTCACTACCTTGGGGTCGCATGACCAATATACCCGGATTCACTCACTTGATCCGTACCTCACTATTTTGGAATAAAATCTCTCAAATTCATCCATTAAATGTCCAACATAAATTCATCCTAGTCCCAATTACTTTCTCCCATAATTGCTAGGAATATTTGTTTCACAATTATTTATCACTTTTTAATGTATGGGAATTAATTTCTAATTAAATCCCCCCCTTATATGCAAATTGGGCGAACTGCCCAGAATTCTGAATCATCGATCGATCGAACCCCTAAGTCGATCGATCGATCGTCCCTGACTTCGTCTTCTTCAACAGGCAGTTCCTCCATTAACGAAAACCTCCAACTTTCATTCTTTCCCCTGGACTAACCCAAGACCAATCAACCCTATTTCTACATAAGAATAGGATCAAAGCACCTTATAGAACATCAAACTGAAATTAAATCTCGCGATTTCCTACTTTTTTTTTCCGATTTGGTTATTATCCTGGTTTCAAATCCCCAATACGAATTTCATTCATTTTATCGGTAATTAACCCTCTACTATTACTGATTTTAACATCTAATTCAGTTCTCTACATTCTAGAATCATAAACACGATCAATCTCCCCCCTTAATCTCATTAAGGTATATAAATTTACAAAAAACCAATTTAGATTTTGGTGACACACCCAAAACGAATTTTCATACACACATCATTATGATATGAATTGATTATCAATCTTTTAGAAATCACAACAGTTAACCACTTGCCTGTAAGTGTTTGTAGTGTCTGATCCGTTGGCGTAGTCCCTCAATTTGGCTCCAATAACCTCTAATTTGTTCTTGATTTGCTTTCCCCCAAATCTCCTCTCAAACCCTAGGTTTAGAGTTATGTTGGCTGCCATTCTTTAATCTCCCAATTAGGTTAAAAACCCTCCATCCCGTTTTTAGCCTAACGGGCTTAATTAAAGTGGCCCAACTCACCCCGTGTGGGCCCGGCTATGCCCAAAATTACCCCGAGACCCAATTACTACCCCAGGATACTCTTTTCTGACTATCTCGACCCATCCGGACTCAACCGCGCACTCAGAATTGGCGTTCGAATTAATTTCTAAAAATCCTTATCTCACACCCAATTTAGTCTATACCGACTCCCGGCTGGGATAAGTGTATACCTTGTCATTAATACTCGAAATGACGTAATTAAATTATTACTATTCACTTAGTAAATAAATTTCCCTAAACATTAACCATTCACTCCCCGATTAATATTTAAATATATATATTGCCATAATTAATTCAATTAAAATTACAACACCAGTAATTTAAAATTCCCGAATTAATTAAATATTAAATGTACAAAAATACGGGGTGTTACATACTTCCCCCCTTACAAAGGAATTTCATCCTCGAAGTTAAGATAAACTTAGTGTTCCAATATTCACATATTACTCACTAGTCATGTGCCTCCAAGCCCGCTATATCCATCACATCCGCTTCTAACCATACGTTACACAAGTATGCATTTAAACTTTGCCAGGACGCCCATACACCCTATACCCGTGCTTAACCGCACAAAATTTATCTATTAACCCGGGTGCCCATACACCCTATCCCCGCACTCTATCGCACGAAAGTTACCCGACTATGCTAGTCGTAACCCGTAATATAACTTCGAACCCGTAGTCATATTACATATATATATATACATATATAATTACTGCCCGGGTACTCAACCCATGCTACGTCCAACTATCTCCCCATAAATACTTATCTCTCAACACAAAAGAATATACGCTTACCCTTATTCTACCAAAGAAAACATAATATCGCGCCCTTACTACCACTAGTCCTTGCGCAAAATAAACCCCGAGCTATCTCTCTTTGCTCGAAAATCAATTTAACCACCCTGATTCACTTCAGTAAACATCCCCACTTACCGGGATAAAATGTGAGGACACAAAACCTCACTATGTGCCATCGCACCATGCAATACAACATATATATCCACATATATATAGGCTATACGCCCTCTCCGGTGTGTGACACCCCGACTAATTAAATACCGGGTAGCTACTCCTTTATTAAATTAATACAAAATGCCAAGTTGGTTCAGTTAATAGCATCACTGTCGAAAAACATTTTAATGATTACTAACCACCTAGTATTTAAAAAGTAAGTTGCCAAATTTTAAATTAAGTCTGATTATCATGCAATAAAAGAATAATGGAAGAACAACATAATCCATTCACCATAACGAAGTAATGAAATAACCAACAAATAATAATAAGTCCGGAGGAAAACTCCTCACAACAATCCCGCAACTGAAAATAATATGACAAGTCTGAATCCTGAATTAATTACATGCCAGAAGTCTGGATAACTGAAATAAATGAAATGTCTCTAAAAGAAATGGGCAACATGCCCTACAACTGATAAATGCTGAATATAGAGTCAAGATAGATGAAGCGTCTACAAGCAAAGTCCTGTAACTTCCACAAACAGCTACAGCTCGTCACCTGAATGAGAATCCTAAGCATGGTGTCCTTGTGGCTGGGCACCTAAAATGGTTTTTACAAAAATAGATTTGAAAGCAAATGGGTCAGAGCCCGAAAGTGGAAATCATTTTAAAAACAGCAAGTGTTTTAATAACATTAAAACATTAAATGCAAAATACATGTTAGGACGGGCACTCACATGAAATTCTCACCTCTCGACTACATGTGCACTCCTAACGTACCGTACCCATCTAAATGACATACATATCTAACTAAACCGTAATATGTTCTACCCCTTACTACTCTATTCCCATATTACATTCTAGCGTTACCAATTAAATAGAGGGCTTTACTTAAACTCAGATTCTCAATTAGTAATACAATTCACTATCGATTAACCCGTTATGTCTTCACAAAACATTACCATAATTATATTCACAATACCACATGAAATTTCCCATTAATTAAGTGTATATTATTCACGTCATAAATATACAATACAAGCACCCCGAGACTAAGCTGCGGTGCACACATACTCTGCTATCCATCCCGGTACATCACGTACATAAGGATCACGCATTCCGAATCTCTCAGGAATCGTTCTCAGATAATAAAAATCACAAACAATGGAGGCGAACACAGTCACATCACATGGGTCACGCACATACCTGCGCTCCCACGATCAGCAGACTTATTAACATCCCAATAAGTCCTTCTCTGACCTATGTTCTCAAGGTACCAATCTAAATCCGGGCAACACAAGGATTAGAAGGCCCTAAGCGAACGTAAACCTCCCATGATAGCAAGTATGGTAGGTATGTCATACACATAAAATCATATACGTAACTAAGTATGCACACATCTTAGTAATCACCATAATATATTTGTGGTACACTTCTCATTCTCGAACCGACATATAATGCTACACAACTTATATGTTCCCGGTTAATATAATTATTTAGTCCGTCAATAGTTCTCGCCTCGTAATAGACACTCACGTCCTAATTCATAAATTCCCTTTGGTTCAAACTACACTTCTAGGTTTTATTCCTCATTATATCCCAAATATATCAATTAATCCACAAGGAAGTGTAATCTCTACATATAAACAAGGTTACAGGACACTCGGGATCAAAATAGGCTAAAAAGCCTAAACTGTCAGCTCGTTAGAAGTCTCGTTCGAACGAGGTTGTTCGAACGAGAGTTCGTTCGAACGAAGTGGGCTTTCTAATGAGATCTCGTTCGAACGAAGTCATCGAATGAACATTACCCTCGTTAGAAGTCAAAGGTCAACTCGTTCGAACGAGCTCGTTCGAACGACCTGGGCAGGTCTTCTAACGAGTGGCCAGATTCGAGCCCAGATTTTCCCTATATCGTTTTTCCAACTTTTCTTCACCTCTAAACATCATTGAATCATCAAATCTTTTAACGTTTATATAGAGCCAATTCTTCCTAAACATCATTGAATCATCAAATCCCTCCATTTATCCCTAAATCACATGAACATGAACCCTAAAATTTTAAAGTCACCAATGGGTATAATTAAATCCGTTTTTGTTATAAACAAGGTGTATTTCCATCAGAATAATCCTCCTAACACAATTCTACATGCAATCCTTTCATCAAAATACAAGTTCTAATTCCAATTAATGGGTTTTTATCAACTCCCAAGAACAATACAAATTTTGTCAATTTCCTACGCATGGAAGAAACATTCTTTGTAATAAACGAAATTAAACCACTTGCCTTATGTGTATCTCTGATTTTGATGTTGAAGATTGAATCGTTCTCTCTCTCTCTCTCTGCAGAATTTCTCCTCTCTCTCTCTCTCCAAGCTTTTCTTCTCCAAAGTGACAATGGTGGCTAGGGTTTTGCCTTAGGAACTTTTGGGACTAATTCTAATAACCTCCGTAGCCCATAAGGTCATAAGGTGTAGTTAGTGGTTTTAGTGGGTAATTACCAAGTCAGATTTAATTCCTAATTTTCGTTGGTTTTAATTCCCAAAAATTCAAAATTACCAAACTACCCTTATACGTTGCCGGCATGGCCTAAAAATGCCCCGGGACCCAAACTAAATCCCCGGCTAGTGTTTTCTGACTATCTCGACCCTTCCGGACGTGTTGGCGCACTCAAAACGACCATACGGTTAATAAAAATAAAATTCACTTTTAATTAAAATAATTATATTCCTGACGCGACTCTCACCCGCGTCCCAACAAAATTCCAATTTGCCGTATTTCAATTCTCTCGACAAATTTCATAATTTCCATATTCATATATAGTCATATATACTCATAAAAATCAAATACCAACTCCCATCTCGCTAGTATTTTAATCCGGATTAATTTTTAATTAATACACATTTAATTCAATTAATCCCATAAATAAATATCATAAAAATACGGGGTATTACATACTTCCCCCCTAATAACAGAATTTCGTCCCAAAATTCGGAACTAGAATGTACCTGGTAAGAACAACTCTGGATAACGTTCGCGCATCTCATCCTCGCGCTCCCATGTGGACTCCTCGATATTGTGATGTCGCCACTGAACACGCACTAACGGAACTATCTTTGACCGCAGTTTCCGCTCACTTCGGTCCAAAATAGCAATCGTCCCCTCCTCGTAGGAGCTATCAGGCTGGAGATCGATGTCCTCCAAAGCAATGTGAGAATGATCCAAATCGTCTCTAAGATATTTCCTTAGTGAGGAAATATGCAACACATCGTGAATCCGGTGTAAATGCTCCGGTAACCCAAGTCTATATGCAACAGACCTAATCCGCTCGATAATAGGAAATGGTCCCACATATCTCGGTGCCAACTTCCCTTTTTTCCCGAAAAGCATAATCCCCTTCATAGGAGATACTCTGAGAAAAACCTGGTCCCCCACTTGGAACTCCCTGAAGAACTTCTTTGCATCAGTGTAGCTCTTCTGGCGATCCTGAGCTACCCGAATGCGACTCCGTATCAGCTCTATCCTTGCCGAAGTATCCTGAATCACTTCCGGCCCAAGTAGTTTGTTGTCCCCCACCTCCAACCAACATGCTGGGGAACGACAAGGTCTACCGTACAACGCCTCAAATGGAGCCATGCCAATGGTGAACTGGTAGGAGTTATTGTAAGCAAACTCTGCCAGTGGAAGATACTGTTCCCATCCACCCCCAAAATCAATGATGCACATACGTAGCATGACCTCCAACATCTGGTTTGTGTGCTCAGTTTGCCCATCGGTCTGCGGATGATAAGACGTACTCAACCGTAATTCCGTGCCCATGGCCTCCTGAAAACTCTCCCAAAATCGTGAAACAAATTTCTTGTCTCTGTCAGACACGGTATTTAGGGGCACACCGTGAAGTCTCACTATCTCTGAAATAAAGAGCTGGGCATACTGTCCCGTAGTGTAGTCTGTCCTTACGGGTAGAAAATGAGCGACTTTGGTCAACCTGTCCACAATTACCCAAATGGAGTCGTGACCTCTCTGTGACATAGGCAACCCCGTGATAAAATCCATAGATATGCTCTCCCACATCCAGATCGGAACCTCCAATGGCTGTAGCAGTCCTGCCGGTTTCTGATGATCCACTTTTACTAGCCGACAAGTGGCGTATTTTGAAACAAACACGGCAATATCTCTCTTTATCCCGCTCCACCAATACTGTCGTCTCATGTCTTGGTACATTTTGTCCCCACCGGGATGTATCGCGAATCGTGAGCCGTGCGACTCTGCCATCACCTCGTGCCGCAATTCCTCCCCTTCCGGAACTACTAATCTCCCATTGAAGCGTAATCCTCCGTCTGAGCTAACGGTATAGGATTCGGCTCCCTCTGCTAGTAATCGAACTATCATCTCTTGACAGAACGAGTCATTTGCCTCGTCTTTTACCACCTTCGTGACAATCTGCGGCGTAACAGTCATCACAGACATGAATGATCGGGCCACTGCATCCTAGTGTCCCAACTCCTTCCACTTGGCCTTCCACACCCCTGCCACCTCATCAATAGGTCTACGGCTCAACGCGTCTGCTACCACGTTAGCCTTCCCCGGGTGATATTGGATATCGAACTGATAATCCTTCACAAATTCAAGCCACCTTCGCTGCCGCATATTCAACTCTTTCTGCATGAATAGGTACTGTAGGGACTTATGGTCTGTGAATAATCGAAACTTTTCCCCCAAAAGGTAATGTCTCCAAATACGAAGGGAAAATACAACTGCCGCCAACTCCAAGTCATGAGTGGGGTAATTCTTCTCGTGAGGCTTAAGCTTACGGGAAGCATAAGCTATGGCCTGACTCTCCTACTGTAATACACCTCCAAGTCCTTGCAAGGACGCATCAGTGTAAACTAGATACTCAACTCCCGGTCTCGGAAATGCTAACACAGGTGCTGAGGTCAACTTATCCTTCAACTCATCGAATGCCAACTGACAAGCATCACTCCAGATGAACGGCACACCTTTACGAGTCAGATGTGTCAAAGGACCTGCTATCTTCGAAAATCCCCGAATGAACCTCCTGTAGTATCCTGCTAGGCCCAAGAAACTACGGATCTCTGTCGGTGTCGTGGGCTGTCCCCACTCCCTCATCGCGGATACCTTCCCCGGATCAACAGATATCCCCCGATCGGAAATAATGTGCCCCAAAAACTGGACCTCCTTCAGCCAAAACCCGCACTTATCATACTTTTCATACAGCTCGTTCTGACGTAGCGTCTGCAAAACTTGTCTCAAATGCTCGGCGTGCTCCTCTTCTGACTGGGAGTAAACCAGTATATCATCAATGAAGACAATGACAAACTGATCTAGGAAATCTCTGAACACCCTATTCATCAAGTCCATAAACACAGCTGGAGCATTAGTCAAACCAAAAGGCATAACCCGAAACTCGTAAGAACCATATCTCGTTAAGAACGCAGTCTTCGAAACGTCCTCCTCCCTGATACGCAACTGATGGTATCCCAATCGCAAATCAATCTTTGAGAAGAAAGAAGCTCCTCTCAACTGGTCGAATAGGTCATCGATTCGAGGCAACGGATACTTATTCCATATCGTGACCTTGTTCAACTCCCGATAGTCCACACACAATCTCAGTCAACCATCTCTCTTCTTCACGAATAACACAGGGGCACCCCACGGCAAAGTACTCCTCCGTATAAACCCCTGACTCAACAACTGCTCAATCTGATCTCGTAGCTCTCGCATCTCTACCGGAGCCATACGGTACGGTGCGCGTGCTATAGGTCTCTTATCTGGTAATAAGTCTATGACAAAGTCTATCTCTCGACTGGGGGGTAGGCCTGGTATCTCCTGAAACACATCGAAATACTCCCTAACAACTGGGATCGAATCTAAAGGAATCACAACCTCCTTAGAGGTATCCTCCTCTATGTAATATAAATGAGCGGTCGAGCCTCCCTCTGGGCGAGGCATCGCCACGACAAACATTTCTTGCCCCGCAATGGCAAAAACAATGCTCCCACCGAAGCAATCAATCATGGCTCTATAATCTGCGAGCCAATCCATACCGATAATCACATCGTGCACATGCATATCTAATACCAACATGTCTGCAGGTAATACCAAACTACCAATCTCTACCCCCACTCCCCGGCATATGAAGAAAATAAGTGACCCACTCCCCAATGGTGAGTCTACACACGTCACTGTGCTCTCTGTTGTGGCTAACAACCCTAAGGCTTTCACAAAATGTGTAGCTATAAAATAGTGCGTTGCCCCCGTATCAAACAAAACCCGACCCATAGTACCATCGATAGGAAACATACCCTCAATCGCGGGTGGTGCCTGTGGAAATGCTGCCTGGTGGACGTTATAGACACGTCCATACTGTAACTTCCCTTGCTACACAGGAACTGCTGGAATGGCTGGTAGTGCTGGCACCTGGGCTGGAGCTGGGAGGGCAGGTGGAAAAAGTGGCCTCTGTGGCTCATGTCGAGCACCCTGCTACTGCTGCGGGGCCCTGCCCCTATCAGGACAGTCCTGGCATTTATGCCCAGTCTTGCCACAAACGAAACACTTCCCCGGGAAGTTCCCCCCTCTCTGTCCCTGCTGCCCCCGGCCCTGGTGGCCGTTACCGTTCCTCCCCTGGCCCTGCTGGCCCTGCTGAAACTGTTGTTGTTGGCCATTATGACTCTGCTGGCCCTGATGGCCGTTCGGACCCTGATGGGCCTGTCGGAAACCTCCCTGTCCGTACCTGAAATTTCCCGATCTGAATCTCTTGTGATCCCCTTGCTGGAACCCTGGTCACCCTGTCTCTGCCCCTGAACAGATTGTGCCCCACTGGCACCATATCCTCCAGTCCTGCCCTGATGGCTGGATTCTCCCGATCTCTTGCCCTCAGCCATGTGAAAGCGGTGATCCTGGCAGTGTAACAGTGCAGCGTTAACCACATCAGAGTAAGTGGCCAACGATAGGTTCCCTAACAAATGATAACGGATCCTCCAAGTCAACCCGTCTGTAAATTTCTGTATCTTCTTCTCTTCCGTCGGTATCTCATCCGATACAATGTTCAACAGATTTGTGAATTCGGCCTCATACTCGGCCACAGTCTTACCCTCCTATCGAAGGCTCATCAACTTCCTCCTCATTTTCGTGTGAACGGCTGACGGAAAGTACTTGCGGTCGAACCGCACCCAAAACTCTTGAATAGTGAGAGTGTCTCTCTCCTCCACGGTGGTAATAGACTCCCACCACTGCAGTGCAGACCCCACTAGCTTAAAGGTAGCCAGCATCTGCTTCTGGACATCGGTGCACTCGTACATCCTCAAGTACCGCTGAATGTCCTTCCTCCACTGACTAGATACCACAACATCGGAGCTACCTGCGAACTCCGGTGGGTGTGCTTTCTGAAAAGCATCACGAACACGTTCCCAAGCAGACGGGAATGCATGTGCCTGAACCGGCGCGGCTACTGGCGCCTGAGTTGGTGCCTGTTGAACTACGGCTAGTGCGGCATTTACCGCTTGGGCTACAATGGCTGCAACCTCGGTGGCGTTCATCGTGCCCTGAACTGGTGCGGGCTGTGGTTCTGGGGTAGCATCCCTGGAAACCCGTTGTGCACGTCGTGGAGGCATCTGAAATAAGAATAAAGTTTATAAGTTCGCAGTTATAAACTCAAAATAGCTGAAGAACGTAGCATATACAAAAGAATACAACAGTCCTAAAATATAGGGCTCTACATCAAAGAAAGCTCAGCGGAAACATAATAAGCCGTACAGATCCTAAAGGACACTAGAACCTGATGCTCTGATACCACCTGTGACACCCCGACTAATTAAATACCGGGTAGATACTCCTTTATTAAATTAATACAAAATGTCAAGTTGGTTCAGTTAATAGCATCACTGTCGAAAAACATTTTAATGATTACTAACCACCTAGTATTTAAAAAGTAAGTTGCCAAATTTTAAATTAAGTCTGATTATCATGCAATAAAAGAATAATGGAAGAACAACATAATCCATTCACCATAACGAAGTAATGAAATAACCAACAAATAATAATAAGTCCGGAGGAAAACTCCTCACAACAATCCCACAACTGAAAATAATATGACAAGTCTGAATCCTGAATTAATTACATGCCAGAAGTCTGAATAACTGAAATAAATGAAATGTCTCTAAAAGAAATGGGCAACGTGCCCTACAACTGATAAATGCTGAATATAGAGTCAAGATAGATGAAGCGTCTACAAGCAAAGTCCTGTAACTTCCACAAACAGCTACAACTCGTCACCTGAATGAGAATCCTAAGCATGGTGTCCTTGTGGCTGGGCACCTAAAATGGTTTTTACAAAAATAGATTTGAAAGCAAATGGGTCAGAGCCCGAAAGTGGAAATCATTTTAAAAATAGCAAGTGTTTTAATAACATTAAAACATTAAATGCAAAATACATGTTAGGACGTGCACTCACATGAAATTCTCACCTCTCGACTACATGTGCACTCCTAACGTACCGTACCCATCTAAATGACATACATATCTAACCAAACCGTAATATGTTCTACCCCTTACTACTCGATTCCCATATTACATTCTAGCGTTACCAATTAAATATTGGGCTTTACTTAAACTCAGATTCTCAATTAGTAATACAATTCACTATCGATTAACCCGTTATGTCTTCACAAAACATTACCATAATTATATTCACAATACCACATGAAAGTTCCCATTAATTAAGTGTATATTATTCACGTCATAAATATACAATACAAGCACCCCGGGACTAAGTTGCGGTGCACACATACTCTGCTATCCATCCCGGTACATCACGTACATAAGGATCACGCATTCCGAATCTCTCAGGAATCAATCTCAGATAACAACAATCACAAACAATGGAGGCGAACACAGTCACATCACATGGGTCATTCACATACTTGCGCTCCCACGATCAGCAGACTTATTAACATCCCAATAAGTCCTTCTCTGACCTATGTTCTCGAGGTACCAATCTAAATCCGGGCAACACAAGGATTAGAGGGCCCTAAGCGAACGTAAACCTCCCGTGATAGCAAGTATGGTAGGTATGTCATACACATAAAATCATATACGTAACTAAGTATGCACACATCTTAGTAATCACCATAATATATTTGTGGTACACTTCTCATTCTCGTACCGACATATAATGCTACACAATTTATATGTTCCCGGTTAATATAATTATTTAGGCCGTCAATATTTCTCGCCTCGTAATAGACACTCACGTCCTAATTCATAACTTCCCTTTGGTTCAAACTACACTTCTAGGTTTTACTCCTCATTATATCCCAAATATATCAATTAATCCACAAGGAAGTGTAATCTCTACATATAAACAAGGTTACGGGACACTTGGGATCAAAACAGGCTAAAAAGCCTAAACTGTCAGCTCGTTAGAAGTCTCGTTCGAACGAAGTCGGCTTTCTAACGAGATCTCGTTCGAACGAAGTCATCGAACGAACATCACCCTCGTTAGAAGTCAAAGGTCAACTCGTTAGAAGGTCGTTCGAACGAGCTCGTTCGAACGACCTGGGCAGGTCTTCTAACGAGTGGTCAGATTCGAGCCCAGATTTTCCCTATATTGTTTTTCCAACTTTTCTTCACCTCTAATCTCATTTAAACATCAATCCAACAATTTTACATGGGTTCTAATCATTCCTAAACTTACTTAGGTCATATATTAACGTTTATATAGAGCCAATTCTTCCTAAACATCATTGAATCATCAAATCCCTCCATTTATCCCCAAATCACATGAACATGAACCCTAAAATTTTAAAGTCACCAATGGGTATAATTAAATCCGTTTTTGTTATGAGCAAGGTGTATTTCCATCAGAATAATCCTCTTAACACAATTCTACATGCAATCCTTTCATCAAAATACAAGTTTTAATTCCAATTAATGGGTTTTTATTAACTCCCAAGAACAATATAAATTTTGTCAATTTCCTACGCATGGAAGAAACATTCTTTGTAATAAACGAAATTAAACCACTTGCCTTATGTGTATCTCTGATTTTGATGTTGAAGATTGAATCGTTCTCTCTCTCTCTCTGCAGAATTTCTCCTCTCTCTCTCTCTCTCCAAGCTTTTCTTCTCCAAAGTGACAATGGTGGCTAGGGTTTTGCCTTAGGAACTTTTGGGACTAATTCTAATAACCTTCGTAGCCCATAAGGTCATAAGGTGTAGTTAGTGGGTTTAGTGGGTAATTACCAAGTCAGATTTAATTCCTAATTTTCGTTGGTTTTAATTCCCAAAAATTCAAAATTACCAAACTACCCTTATATGTTGCCGGCATGGCCTAAAAATGCCCCGGGACCCAAACTAAATCCCCGGCTAGTGTTTTCTGACTATATCGACCCTTCCGGATGCGTTGCCGCACTCAAAACGGCCATACGGTCAATAGAAATAAAATTCACTTTTAATTAAAATAATTATATTCCTGACGCGACTGTCACCCACGTCCCAACAAAATTCCAATTTGCCGTATTTCAATTCTCTCGACAAATTTCGTAATTTCCATATTCATATATACTCATATATACTCATAAAAATCAAATACCAACTCGCATCTCGCTAGTATTTTAATCCGAATTAATTTCCAATTAATACACATTTAATTCAATTAATCCCATAAATAAATATCATAAAAATGCGGGGTATTACACGGTGATACCTAGTACCAACCATACTCTGGTGTCGCGGACACCAAAATTTAACTCCACTATCCACAATAGTTAAATTCCATCGCTATCCAGCCAATGTTTAAAAAGTATTATCAACCCTACTCCCATAATTCTCGAAAGTAGTAATTCCTCGCATAATTCAACCAATCACTCAGTGTACGCCTCCACTCTCCCATGAAGAACACTAAGGAACTCCGCTACCCTACGGAAATTTTACCCACGTGCTATGGCTGCTACCGCCAGCGCACCCACTAAGTTCGACTCACCTGCGAACTCTAGTGAAAAATAAGTCTTATACTGTGACATCCTCTTTGTCACTTAAAAATATACCCTACACCCATAGGGTAAAAAATAATTACCTCCATACTCCAGCTGCAACGGTTGATCCTCGAGTTCCGGAGCATCTTCTCCCTGCCCGAATGTACCCATGACTTGCTTTAGTGGCTGTACATCCAGGACCTCGTCCTGTAGTTGACCCCTGACTCGCTTAAGGAAATATCTCTTCATGTGTCTCGCTTTTCCCACAAACGGAACACTTTCTAATATGTTCACCCTGCCACTGATCCCTTCCATGCCAACCTTGTTGGAATTCCTGGCCATCCCGCCGATAGCCTCCAGTTCTAGATCGTTTGGCATGATTTCCTAGCCGGAAATCCTACCCCTGATCTCCCCCATTCTGCTGCTGGGATACCCCACTGGTATTGTTCCCTTTTGCCTCATCCGACTGGTTAATCCCCACTCCCTTCCCACTTCCTTTCGCATGGAAGCGATATTCCCAACAGTGCCGGAGTGTTGCGTTAATGACATCAGTATAACCTACTAATGAGGAATTATCAATTAAATGTTGTCTGATTCTCCAGACTAACCCATCCATAAAATTTGCTTTCTTTCTCTTTTCCTCGCTTACCTCATCCGGTACAAAATTTTCCAACGAGTGAAATCTTCCTCGTAATCGACCACTGAACGGTCTCCCTTTGAGTCTCCTCACAAAATTTTCTCCTCATTTCGGTCTCGACCACTGAAGGAAAAATACTTGCGGTCGAACCGCACCCAAAACTCTGCAGTAGCTAGTGTGTCCCTTTCCTCAACTGTGGTGATCGACCCCCACCACTGTAGCGCCTCTCCCACTAACTAAAAGTGGTTAGCATTTATTTTCGTACCCCATCGCAATCTCCCATGCGTAGGTGACGCTGGATACCTCTCTTCCTTGACACGCTAGTACTACACTTGAACCTCCTCGCAACTCTGGTGGGTTCCCACTAAAAATAACTTCTCTTTCTTGTTTTCACCCCAACAACCCCGCGTGAGTCTGAACGTCCGACGCCACTAACACTTGTGGTGGATCCCATGGAAAGTACCTTGTCGTTTGCGACTACCGTCGTTTCTATCGCCCGCACCATTAGTTCGGTTACCTGTTCTGCCAAAATTATCTTTGGCAGTTGCTGCCGTAACTCTTACTCCTGTCGAGCCTCCCTCATCTCACCTCCCCATGCTGCCATAGCTGCTCTCCCTCTCCTGGGCGTCATCTGGAATGAGAATCGAATTGTATGAGTTCACTTTCAAATATAAATTCGTAGGAGAACGTATATGCGCATACGTATGAGAATACAATAATCCTATGATAGGGCTCTATATCAAAGATTGCTAAGCCGAAGCGTGAAAAGCCGCACAGATCCTAAGGACACTAGAACCTGATGCTCTGATACCATATGTGACACCCCGCCTAATAAAATATCGGGTCATCAGTCCTATACCAAATTAAAATAGGAATCCCAGTTGGATCATCCTTAGCATCACTGTCGAAAACTTTTAAAAACTTACTAACCACCTAGTATTCCAAAAACTGGTGCCAATTTTAACTTTTTAATTAAACAAAACAATACATGCGGAATTAAAATATAAACCATTCACACAACTGAATGAAAGTAAATAGAATAATAATTACACAACTTGCCGAATAAATCACCGGACACCAAATAAATAATCCAATACAAATATTCAACACCTGAATAAATTACACCTGAAAACTGTACCGAGAAGTCTGGGCTACAGGCCCCAAATAAAACTGAGACTGATACAAGATTCCTACTCTAGGAATGAATGATTGATGCGTCTAATCCAAACTCCTGCTAGCATCCACATATGCCGTAGCTCCGTGTCCTTGGAATAGAATATCAATCCTGGCGTCCCTGTGGCTGGACACCTAAAAGGTTTTGAAAATAGTTTTATAGCAAGGGTTAGAACCCAAAATATTTTGAAAATATTTAGCAAGTGAATTAACTGCAGTAATTTAAAATGCATGAATGCGCTTCATATTTAAGTTAGTGTCGCACTCCCTTGAGGACATTCTCACCCCTCCACTATTGTGCACACCTACCGGTTACCTTAACCCCACCTAGTTGTACTACCCCGTCCAACTAGTCCTGGTATAACCTTCCCTTGCTGTACTACTCTAACCCGAGTATAATTATTCTTGAATTATAAGTTATTTCACAATTAACTTAATTAATTCCTCTTAAATAGCAGCATATAACCGTGTCACAAGTTATATAAAGTACATACACCACACACTGTATTATTCCCACAAATGATTAACTTAATTAATTTCTCATTAATTAACTACATATAACTATAACCCGAGTTATATAAAGTAAATACATCACACACTGTATTATCACCTACATATAATATTTACTACCATATTATACTTACCTTTAATAACATCCACACGTGTATCCATCCTTCCGAGTTTACCCTCACCGGATGATTCCCTCTAGAATGCTATCTCACTAGGTGTGCTCACAAAACCTAGTTTCCCCAAGTTAGAATCTCTCACCAACTTGGACCAAAATATAAACGAAGTGGAGGCGGTCATATTCCTTCCCTGAAAGTGAGATAAATCCCTCACCCATATATATACCGGACGCTATGACCTGGGGATATACTCGCCCTACTCCTCAAGCTAGGGGATTCACCCACATCGCGCAACCTCCCTTGATAGCATTAGAGTATTTAAATTGAATAAATATCTAGTCACTGATATTTACTATCACACACAATATATACACATATATATATATATATATATATATATATATACTATCACTACCCGTATATATATATATTATGAACCCCGGTTTTACCGTGTACTCAAAATCCCGTACACTGCCTGTAATTCCCGTACACTGTCTGTAATTTAATGTCACACACAATACATACACGTATATATATATATACTATCACCACACCATATATATATATATATATATATATATATATATATATATATATATATATATATTAATAACCCCGGCTTTACTATGTACTCAAAATCCCATACACTGCCTGTAATTTCCTGAGTCTGTGGCCCGAATCAATGAAATTAATTTTCTCACTTAATAACTTATCCTCTTCCCGAGTCTATGGTCCGACTCTAATATAATTAATTCACACCTCGATTAATATAATACTTTCCCCGAGTCTATGGTCCGACTCTCCTTAAATTAATTAACACACATTTTAATTTAATACCTCCCCGAGTCTATCGCCCGACTCTAATAAAATTAATTAACACGCATATTAATTTAATACCAATCCGAGTCTGTGGTTCGACTCTAATACAATTAATTTACAAATTAATTAATCAACCCAAATTCCGAGTCTGTGGTCCGACTCTAATATAATTAATTATCACATTAATTAATAAGTACCCTTCACGAGTCTACAATCTGATTTTGATTAAACTAATTATCCCACCCATTAATTTAATCATACCCGAGGCTACAAACCGACTTTAATTAAATTAATTAACACCCTTATTAATTTAATCCTACCCGAGTCTATAAACCGTCTCTAATTAAATTAATTAACACCCTTATTAATTTAATCCTACCCGAGTCTACAAACCGGCTCTAATTAAATTAATTAATACACTTATTAATTTAATCCTACCCGAGTCTACAAACCGACTCTAATTAAATTAATTATTACACTTATTAATTTATTCCTACCCGAGTCTACAAACCGACTCTAATTAAATTAATTAATACACTTATTAATTTAATACTACCCGAGTCTACAATCCGACTCTTATTAAATTAATTATCACTCTTATTAATTTAATATTACCCGAGTCTACAATCCAACTCTAACTAAATTAATTAATGCATTTATTAATTTAATAACTTGGTGTCACCCAACCATTATCCCCGGACTCACTTACTTGGCCCGTATCTTAATATTTCTCGAGTCTATATCCCGACTCAAAATTATTTAGTTTATCTATAAACTTATTTCACTACCTTGGGGTCGCATGACCAATATACCCGGATTCACTCACTTGATCCGTACCTCACTATTTTGGAATAAAATCTCTCAAATTCATCCATTAAATGTTCAACATAAATTCATCCTAGTCCCAATTACATTCTCCCATAATTGCTAGGAATATTTGTTTCACAATTATTTATCACTTTTTAATGTATGGGAATTAATTTCTAATTAAATCCCCCCCTTATATGCAAACTGGGCTTACTGCCCAGAATTCTGAATCATCGATCGATCGAACCCCTGGGTCGATCGATCAATTGTCCCTGACTTCGTCTTCTTCAACAGGCAGTTCCACCATTAACGAAAACCTCCAACTTTCATTCTTTACCCTGGACTAACCCAAGCCCAATCAACCCTATTTCTACATAAGAATAGGATCAAAGCACCTTATAGAACATCAAACTGAAATTAAATCTCACGATTTCCTACTTTTTTCCCGATTTGGGTATTATCCGGGTTTCAAATCCCCAATACGAATTTCATTCATTTTATCAGTAATTAACCCTCTACTATTACTGATTTTAACATCTAATTCAGTTCTCTACATTCTAGAATCATAAACACGATCAATCTCCCCCCCTTAATCTCATTAAGGTATATAAATTTACAAAAAAACAATTTAGATTTTGGTGACACACCCAAAACGAATTTTCATACACACATAACTATGATATGAATTGATTATCAAACTCTTAGAAATCACAACAGTTAACCACTTGCCTATAAGTGTTCGTAGTGTCTGATCCGTTGGCGTAGTCCCTCAATTTGGCTCCAATAACCTCTAATTTGTTCTTGATTTGCTTTCCCCCAAATCTCCTCTCAAACCCTAGGTTTAGAGTTATGTTGGCTGCCATTCTTTAATCTCCCAATTAGGTTAAAAACCCTCCATCCCGTTTTTAGCCTAATGGGCTTAATTAAAGTGGCCCAACTCACCCCGTGTGGGCCCGGCTATGCCCAAAATTATCCCGAGACCCAATTACTACCCCCGGGTACTCTTTTCTGACTATCTCGACCCATCCGGACTCAACCGCGCACTCAGAATTGGCGTCCAAATTAATTTATAAAAATCCTTATCTCACACCCAATTTAGTCTATACCGACTCCCGGCTGGGATAAGTGTATACCTTGTCATTAATACTCGAAATGACGTAATTAAATTATTACTATTCACTTAGTAAATAAATTTTCCTAAACATTAACCATTCACTCCCCGATTAATATTTAAATATATATATTGCCACAATTAATTCAATTAAAATTACAACACACAAGTAATTTAAAATTTCCGAATTAATTAAATATTAAATGTACAAAAATACGGGGTGTTACACTTTTCTCATCAGGGTGTGCAATCCAATAATCATTAATTTTGTACCTACACACGTGAAATAAAGCAGATACCCGTGACACGCAATAGTTTGAAATATAATGATATTTAAAGATCGAATCAATTAAGCTTAAGCAAATCATTGATAAATCCACCAAAATAATTCTCCCCTATAATTCATTCTTCCCCTTTTTATGATGTCCCCAAATAGACAGATATGATAAGCATAAATAAACGCAAATGGAGAGTGTCACAAGTAATAAACTTTCTATTTTTATATTTTCAAAATGTTTACACATGATATACAACAAAGAATCACACCATGAAAGAACACAAAAAATAACCAAGTCGATGATAGCAAAAATGAAGGGGTGTGAGCAAATTCGATAGGAAAATCAATGCATACAAACATAACATATGTGCACGATGAATAACAGATACTCCTAACGAATGAACTCAACATCTTTCTTAGGTGTAAAAAGATGGAATTATAAGAAATTGACTCAATCAAATGAGCAAATCAAAGCTCAAAGTGATTTCCACACCAATAACGTCCAAAACTATTTAATGCTTTTTCACGACTTTCAAAGAAGTGTAAATCCATTTAAATTCTCCCACCAAACTCCCTCAGATTTATATTTTGTTTAGAGGTGATCTAAATTCTTTGGAGAATTGATGGTGAAACCCAATGGCCCATATTCGGCTTGTATTTCTTTTTATTGCGTTTAAATTTTTTTCGAGCTCTTTTAACCTCTGTGGACCCCGGATAATAAAAATACCTCAATTTTTTAGGTCCAATTTAAACGACGGCTTAATCGCAAAGGATATATGAGAACCTTTCGTAGCCCTTCACCGTTGATAAAATACCACACAATCTCACCAACTGTTTGTTACGTGTATTCCAATCTTGTTAAGTTTTATCACATATGGTTCGTTGTATAGACAGAATTGAGATGGAAACACGAAGCCAATATGTGATAGACAAGTACAATAATCAAATAAAGCCGTGCATGTGTGCAATAAAGGAGATACGGAGCCAAACATGTAGAAAGATATCACTAATCACATCTCAAAGATTCCAAACAATGTAAAGCACATGGATGCACTGATGTAGAGTCTCAGATTACTATCAAACAGTCACGAGAAAAATGAAAATGGAAGATGTGACTTGGCTATCTTAAATTCTCATGTATAAAAGGTTTAAACAAAATTCAAAAATCTTTTTGTGCTTTTCTAAAAATTTTATAAAAAGAAAATCTTTTTGAATTTTTCAAAAAAAATATAAAAAGCAAACATAAGAGTATAAATGATACAAACTAGCAATAGGAATCATATGATATGATCGTGACAATGCATTATATCCTAGACAAAGACCATCCCCTCAGTCAACTATGCAAATCCCCAAAGACTTCCTAAGACCCTCGAATCTAAGGGCATCTAAAGGTTTCGTGAAAATATCGGCTAACTGAAGGTCGGTGGAAACTAAACTCAGGGATACGAATTTCTCCTCAACTAACTGACTTATGAAGTGCTCGCGTATCTTGATGTGCTTTATGCGCGAATGTTGGATTGGACTGCAGAATATGTGTATCGCTCTCGTGTTATCACATGAGATAGTCATGGTGTCCTGTGAAATACCATAATCCTCCAACATTTGCTTCATCCACAAGAGTTGTGTGCAGCAACTCCCGACGACGATGTACTTTGCCTCCACAGTGGAAAAAGAGATGGAGTTTTGCTTCTTGCTCATCCAGAAGACAAGAGAAGAACCAAAGTAGAAACACCCACCAGAAGTGCTCCTACAATCATCTACATCCCCGGCCCAATCGGCATCCAAATAGGTGGACAAATGGTCATCGGTATCAAAGGAATACCAAATACCGTAGGAGAGAGTCCCACTCACGTATTTGATAATACATTTTAGATAGAGTAAGTGTGACTCTTTCGGAGACTCCAACACTAAAGGCTATGTCAGGGCGACTGGTAGTCAAGTATAAAAGACTACCTATCATACTCTGATACAAGGTTTGCTCTACGTCCTTGCCTGAAGTGACCTTACTAAGCTTGATAGAAGTACTCATAGGTGTACATGCATGCTTAGCGGAGTCTAAAACAAATTTCTTCACTAGGTCTCTAACATACTTGGATTGGGATATGAACATCCTATCCTCTAGCTGACGAACTTGGAGACCAAGGAAGAAAGTAAGCTCACCTACCATGCTCATCTCAAACTCATTTTTCATCTCCTCCTCAAAGTGGTGAACATGTTGGGAGCACGTGGTTCCAAAGACTATGTCGTCCACATAGACCTGGGCAACCAAAATAGCATCGTCATCTCTCTTGATACCCAATGTCATATCAACTCCCCCTCTCTTGAAGCCACGGGCTAAGAGATAGAAAGTGGGCGTCTCGTACCAAGCACGGGGTGCTTGCTTTAAACCATACGAGGCTTTCCTCAGATAGTAGACGTGCTTCGGGTGCTTAGGGTATTCAAACCCTTTTGATTGTTCCACGTAAACCTCCTCCTATAGAATGTCATTTAGAAAGGCACTCTTGACATCCATATGATAAAGCTTGAAGCACATTTGACATACGATGACGAGTAGTAAGCGAACGGACTCAAGCCTCGCAACAGGAGCAAATGTCTCCCCAAAATCTACACCCTCTATCTGTGTGTAGCCTTGATCGACCAACCTAGCCTTGTTTCTGATTATGGTAACATTTTCATCCATTTTATTCTTGAAAATCCACCTATTACTTATCACATTTATCTCACTAGGTCGGGGGACAAGTTCCAAGATATTATTCTTTTTAAACTGAAGCAACTTATCCTGCATAGTAGATATCCAGTGTTCATCCTTGAGTGCTTCTTTATGATTCTTGGGCTCGACTTTGGATGTGTAGCAGACATGGCTAACAACATTCTCTAGCTGAGCACGTGTCTTGACTCCTAAAGTGGGATCGCTAATAATGGTTGAAAAATCATGACTCTTATGAACCCAAGCAGGTGTGTCTCCTGGAATAGGAGTAGGGTCCACCCTGGATGTGGGAGATACAGTGGGATCATAAAAAAAGAGTGTGTCATACTCACTCAAATGGGTGGAGTCAATAGACGTCGAAGGTTTGTCATCTTGCACAGTAACATTTATTGACTCCATCACTTTAGATCTCTTCGGGTTAAAAACTCGGTACGCTCTACTATGTGATGAATATCCTAGCAATATTCCCTCGTCGCTTCGAGAGTCAAACTTTCCTAGTTGTGCTGTATCTCGTAGGATGAAGCATTTACTCCCCAAAACACAGAAATATGCAAGGTTGGGCTTCTTTCCAGTCCACAATTCATAAGGTATTTTAAGTGTGTATGGATGAAAGTAAACTCTATTCACCGTATGGCATGCAGTAGATACTGCCTCTACCCAAAATCTCCTAGCAACTTCACGACCTAGAATCATAGATCTAGCCATTTCCTGAATCATCCTGTTCTTTCTCTCAACAATCCTATTTTGCTGAGGAGTCTTCACAGAAGACAACTCATGCTTGATTCCTAGAATATCACAGTAAAGATCTACTTTTTGCTCCATAAATTCAGTGTCATTGTCACTACGCATTCTATTAATAGTGACTCTATGTTGGTTTTACAGGATATGTCACTTGGTCGTTAAAAACTCTACATCATCGAATTTCTCTCTCAGAAAATCTACAATCGAATATCTAGAGAAATCATCTACCATCACTAGGATGTACCTCTTACCACCTAGACTCTCAGTACGATTAGGACCCATGAGATTCATGTATATCAACTCAAGTACTTGTGAAGTGGTAATGGAATTCAACTTCCTGTGGGGGCTACGAATTTGCTTTCCTAATTGAAAAGGTCCACAAATCGTGGAAGTTGGCTTTCCAAGTGTTGGTAAGACAAGTACTAGGTTCCTTTTAGCTAATCGTGTCAAATCTCTAATGTTCACGTGACCTAGACGTTGGTGCCACAGATCCATAGGAGTGATCTCGGCGCTGTTGCAAACAAGTGAGGACTTGGGCACAGTCCCATAGGAATTATCCTCTATCCTCACCCCTTGCACTAAAAGTTTATCGGGTTGATTATAGACATTACAGGTGTCTCGGTCAAACTTTACGACAAAGTCAACGTCACACAGTTGGCTAATGCTGAGAAGGTTTGCCTTCAAACCTTTGATGTACAAAACATTCTCTAGCTTAGTAAAACCTGATAACTGTACTGTACCTCGTCCTACGATGATAGAGTTTCTCCCGTCTCCAAAAGTAACTTTACCTTCCTTATAATCCTCTAGGTAGGTAAAAAATGAGACATCACCGGTCATATGTCTGGAGCACCCACTATCGAAATACCACTGTGAGGTATTATGTGCTTTGAGAGCGACATGAATAGCAAGGTCCTTTTCATCTTTCTTAGGTACCCAAGAAGTGGTAACCTTTTGTTTACCCTTATTTTTGTTGGTTTTAGCCGGGATGCGAGAAGCATTCACCGATGACAAAGACATCTGTCGGAATTCCTCCATCAAACTCTGTGATGTGGCGGCTAAAAACTCAACACGCTCTCTCAGATTGGTAAAATCATCAGTACGATGTGGTGGAGCATACGTACGTGAAGTCCGACCCAAACTATAGTAATACTCTCTCAGGTGCCCTTTTCTTTTGTAGTACGTACAAAAGAACACAGTCTTAGGCAGACCTTGGTTTGTTTTTCTTGGTCGAACTCTCCTTCGTGATTTTTGACAATGGCCATATGGAGTTTTAGTAAACTCAGGAACTGGTCCAGGTGCTATTTGGGATACGGAGGCACCATCAAAACCTATTCCTTGCCTATCACCAAAACCTAAAGGGAGACCGAGGAACATCTTTCCCATTTTTCCAGATTCGTCCTCAATTTGAACCTTGACTTCCCGTGCTCTCTCAAGATCATGAGTAAGTTGGGCTACAAGGGCTTCAAGTTTCTTCCGAGTCTCTAGGGAGGAATGGAGCTCACTCGTAAGACTAGCCACTTGATTAGTCAAGTCCTCTTTTTCTTTCTCAAAACACCTCTCTCTCTCTCTCTCTCTCTCTCTCTCTCTCCAAACAGTCTCTCTATTTCTCTAAACTAACTTTCTCTCTCAAAATAGGCAGACTCTCTCTTTCTGAAGGTAGTGCAGGTGGAGGACTCTCTCTCTCTCATTTCTTCTAAATCTTCCTCTAAAGCGCTGATTCTAAGAACTAACGCTTTGTTATGCTTTTTGGTTTTAAATGACTCAGTATATAACTCAGCGTAGGCGCGTTGAAGATTACTCTGACTCTCACTTGCAGTATCCTCCCCCTTACTCATTTCATTCTCATCGTCGAGGTGTCCCTGTGAAGTAGCATCCTCATCGTCGTGAGGAGCACTAGAGGTACTCACATGACTAGCCATGAATGCGATGAAGTTACACTCATGCGATGACTCATCTTCAGAGTCCACCGACTCGACCTCACTGTCGTCACTAAGGGTAGCATTAAGGAAAGCTTTGCGCTTTTCTTTGGCAAGTCTGTTCAGCCTAGTAGCACACTCAAAAGATCTATCACCCTCACCATCACACTCATAACATCTCTCACCGTCTTTCTTAGGAGGGTCTTTAAAAAAAAAATCATTTTTATTTTCAAACGTATTTTTCTCAAAATTGTTTTTCTCTTGAATTTGAGAATTTTCTTGAATTGTTTTGAAAATAAGGCCAAATCATCTAAATCAAGGTAATACTCGGAATCATAAGTTTTTATCTCCCTTTTTCTATATGACTCTACTCTCTTTCTTGCAGACCCCTTACTCTTCCTATCTTGGGCATTAAGTGCAATTTCCTTATCTTTAGGCTTGACAGATTTAGAAAACATGTCAATTTCATACGTTTGTAAGTCTCCTACTAATTCCTCTAATTTAAGAATGTTTAAATTACCCATAGAATTTAGCACAGGGACATTAGGGATAAAATTCTTAGGCAGTGTTGATACCAAATTTAGTCTGCTGACATGGATCAATAAAGTGAAGACACGTGGCAGTCTACTTGGCAATATTCGACACCCGAGGAGAATTAGTCGGCACCCGAGGAGAGTTGGTCGGCCCCCGAGGAGAGTTAGTCGGCACCCGAGGAGAGTTGGTCGGCATACCAACCAGGAAGATCAAAGGATAACTATGCATTTAATGTGCATTAATGAAGATAGCAGTGTATTTAATGAGCCTTAATGTACATTTATACTGTATTAATAGATGACAACACATAGCATACCAAGCAATTCAACAATTAGATTCGTTGAATGTAGACATAAATGTCTACATACAATGAATCTCTTTATCTCCCATCACTATAAATACATGTATCCCCTTATCCAAAAGGGAAGAGATTCGAGATAACCTAGAAACCCCATACACAAGATACACATCCTTTCTCTCTCTACACCCTATGGTGCTATTGTAAACCCCTGGGAATAAAATAACAGTGGACGTAGGCTTTATTCATAGCCAAACCACTTTAAAAATCTTTGTCTCTTATTTGCTTGATTCGATTACTTTCATCTATTTATTTGTGATCATAAAAATGGGATTCGATCCAATTTTTTGCATCAACAGATTGGCGCCGTCTGTGGGAAATGATTGGTAATATCGTTTTTTCATAAAAAATAATCCATCACAAATGGCTGATATTCCAGAATCTAGCAATCGAAACGCTGGAAGCCTTCCAAATCCATCTGCTCCGCCAAGTATTCCAGATCTGGCCGAAACAATGACAAATCAGACTCAGGGCCAGACCGTCATGCAAGAAACTATGCGTCAACTCATACAAACCCTCCATGGCGGTGCACCAACCCATTCAAGACCACGAAGTATTCAAAGAAATACCCGTGCATCTTCTTCGTGTACTAGGCGTACCAATTCATATCGCAATGAGGAGTCTGAAGATTTTTCTTATCAACCTGACGAACTTCGTCAGTGCGAGCCACATATATTGAACAACGTATCACTCTCTCACCAGAAAGGAACAGTGCGCTAGAAAGATTAATCAGAGTATCTCCTTTCGATCGATTAGGTCCTAGGAGGAGCAAAAGTCCTCCTAGAGCCCCATTGAGGAGTTTTCGGCGACCATCAGACTTAAAGGGAAGGATCTGCCCAGTCGCGACCAGCTGCTCGTCAAGAGAGATCCCAGGAAGCCACATCAACGCGATCAGTTGATCGAACCAACAGGCCCGAGGAAGGAAATAATGCATGGAAAGGCTCTATTCAAAGGCTGGAGGATAGATTGGGGGAAAGGGTTAAAGCTAAGAACCCTCTACAACAAACACTTTCGAGGAACTCACACGCTCCGAGGAACCATACTACAACGAGGAACACTGTTTCCCCGAGGAACTCATACGCTCCGAGGAACGAGAACTCTCCGAGGAACTCTTGAGCACCGAGAAGCTTAGGCAGTCCGAGCAACTCAGGCGGTCCGAGCTGCACCTCGAACAAAGCATTAATAGCGGGATAACCAATAGTTTGACTGTTCATTAAATGCTTATCATTCAGACGCATACGCTTAAGGAGCATTTAATGTATCATCCTTTCATATGTACATCATTTAATGTATTACCCTTTCACATTATAGCCCCATGGCTATAAATACATTGTACAATCCTCATTGTAGGGGGACCAAAATTTCTGGAGATAACTTGTAATCGATAATTCCAATACAATCAGCAATACCATAACAGTGGACGTAGGCCATTCTTATAAGGCTGAACCACTTTAAAAATTCTTTATCTCATTTATTTATCTGTGATTGAATAATTAGATATGATCTAATTTTTTACATCAACAGGCAGTGATCTTAGAATCTTTTTAGCAACTCTAGCATTAGGAATGTGTTCACCAAGATTAAAGCTAGTGTTTATAATATCAGATAATCTAGCATAGAATTCATCAAAACATTCAGACTCAAGCATGGTGATAGTTTCATATTGAGTTGTTAAGTTTTGCAATTATGATTCTTTCACGGCATTAGTTCCTTCATGGGTAAGCTATAAATATCCCATGCCTCTTTTGACGTGGTGCACGTCATTATCCGCAGAAACTCGTCAGGATTAACGGATCCAGAAATAGCACTAAGACCCTTAGAGTTAAAAGCTGACCATTTAAATTATTCTTCAGTCCATGCAGTCACAAATTTTAAATTAGTCACGTTGTCAAGAGTGTTGGAGGGAGGTGTCCACCCTCTTTCAACCAAAACCCAAACTCTTTCATTTATGGCTTTTAGAGCAGATTTCATACGGGCTTACCAGTAAGTATAATTTGTCTCGTCAAAAATTGGCATTTTATTATATAATTTCTCCATTTTGAACACGCCCTTTTTCAAAAATCAATTTTTTAAAAATTGATATCTCAGAAAAATTTTGCAAAAAATTACACGGTATAATTGTGTAATTATCTCTGATACCAATTTGAGAGTGCGCTTTTGTTCAAATAAAGAAATTATTTAATTAAACTCACTTTTTTTTAATTAAATCCTAAAGCATGCATCTAGGTGTGATTGAAACGATATGATCATGCAAGAATATTCAATCACAAACAAACACACAAATGAGGAAAAATCCCCCAAAGGGGAAAACCTTTTTTATTTTCAATATAATTTGTAAAGAACGGTTTACATGGATTATACTGAAAACATGAGTGACATACGAAATACCCTCAGATATCAGTTTCGATGTCATCGGCTGGAATCTCCCGTAAGAACTCCAGATGGGGGCAGCAATGGAAAAGAGTCGGCTTCACCACAAGTTACTCCAGATGAGTAAAACGATCCTTTGAAGGTTTAAAGATTCACACACATATATGGGAATGGTTTTGTGAATCAAAAAGGCATGAAACCTTAAGAACCTGAAGTCAATTTTCTGGGTTGTAAATCTCAGAAATGTGTGCGGAAAAGACTTGGAAAAACGTGCAGAATGTGTACGTATATTTATACGAAAATCGAGGCAGCGCCGTCACTTGAACGAGATAGGCATGTCGCTCGAACAAGGCCACGTGTCGCTCGAACGAGATCGCGCGACATCCTATGTCTCTTGAACGACAGAGAGATGTCGTTCGAACGAGCTCGACGACCGAAAAAAGTTCGCTTCTACACTTAGAAAAATTTCTTCTTTTTGTTAAAAATAAATTAGACTTCGAAATTTTTTTTTTAAAACATTCCCAAATATTTATGAAAATAATAACAACTCCAATAAACCATTTTACCAATAATGCGTCATGGAGTAGTGGGAACGGTTGAGCAGCACGTCGCATGTAGCATGAAGCATGTGTGAAGATGGTGGATAAATGGGTTCGGATCAAGGCCGTCGTGGATGATCGTGTTGACGTGCCAAATGTAGCGGTATCAGACCTACATAATGTGATCTAGGACAAATAGAAAATTCCTAGATTCTACCCCGGAAATTTATAAAATTATGTCCTTACACTGAGACTATGTGGTCAGTTCTTATGATTTACATTGGTCTCATGTGAGGTGTTTGTGACTCTTATGGGGACTGTTTTGGATTTTTTCCCTCCAACGACATGTTTTTAACTCAAAGTTTTTAGATTTATAAATTATTGTCATATTCTTAAACGAAGAGTCCCGTAACTACAAGTCAGCTCCTATGAGTTACCTTGGTCCAGTGTGAGGTATCCGTGCCTCTTACAAGGCCGTTTTGTGAGCTGTTTTAGGTTTTCGTCCTTTAATGGCATGTTTTTAAGTCAAAATCTAGATATTTGCAATTTATCGTTCATGTCAGATTTTCTTTTTCTGGCACGGTTATAGTTCATGTCTATATCATACTAGTCGATGGAAAAGAAGGTATAGGTGATGTCTGTGTCATAGAATTATGCGACACTATAGATAACATTAACATTAACAACACTATCCTAACTAATGGCATAAATAGGTGTTTTCCTCTTTTAATGGGTGGTACAATTGCATTTTCTTTACGAAGGGGACATTGAATCAATGTAATTTATTGAGGCTCTTAGAAAATTCTCGTACCATGTTGGTAAGTAATGTATGTGTGGTGAATAAATAGAAATCATCTTAATTTCTTCTACAATTAGAAGGCTATAGCAACTGCTTTTTAATAATACTTTATAATTAGCTTAGTTTCATAATTTCCCTTCTTAGGTGTTGGCAACTTTTGCTTAATACATGGGAGCCTTATGCATGCTATTAATAGATAGAATGAGACACAGTGTCGAAAATCCGTTGTCATCTCTACTTCAATTGCAGTCAGCGCTGGGGGCGGGGGGAAGAATGTTTATGAAGTGATTAATATTAGAGTGATACACATTAAGTTGCACTATGATTGAAGTAATGATAACACTAAAGTACACTGTGACTAATATAAACATATCAAATTACACTATTGATAAGTTTGAGAGGCACCTGGATATATAATGGTTTAAAAAGTTTTACTAAAATCAAGAGCTCAAGAGAGAGTTTCAACAAGTGTTATATATATATATATATATATATATATATATATATATATATATATATATATATATATATATATATATATATATATATATATATGATATATTTAAAACCTAACTCAAAACACGGAGGCGACAATGTATACATCACCAAGGATTAGTTAGCTAGCTAAATCAATTCTACTTGAAAGTTGGCATTCACACTAAGAAACTTCGAGGTATCAAAAGAATGGTAGGCATAAATTTTATGATTTCTATAAGAAGTTATCGAAAGTTGTGTGAATTGTTTTTGTTCACTTGCAAGGGGCAAAAATAATAAAAAAAAAGATAGAAAAATAGTGTTATAAAACCTTTACCTTCCCTAGGTATAACAAATTTAGGCTATTTATAAAACTCTTCTGGTCATTTGATAGACAAAAATGTAGTATGATGAATGGATTACAAATTAGATAGAGTAATCCTCGTTGCCCTCAAATTCCATACACCTGTAACGCCCCGCATTTTTTTATGCATTAAATATGTAATTAATTCGGGAATTTAAAATTACTTGTGAGACGTAATTTTAATTGGATTAATTAGGGAAATTTTATTTAAATATTAATCGGGGAGTGAATGGTTAATATTTACGGGAATTTATTTACTAAGTGAATAGTAATCAATTATTTGAGTCATTTCGAGTATTAATGACAGGGTATGCACTTATCTCAATCGGGAGTCGGTATAGACTAAAGGGGTGGGGGGATAAGTATTTTTATAAATTAATTCGGATGCCAATTCTGAGTGCACGGTTGAGTCCGGATGGGCCGAGATAGTCGGAAAAGTGTACCCGGGGGTAGTAAACGGGCCACGCGGAATTTTTAGACATAGCCGGGCCTACACGGGGGCAATTGGGTCATTTGGGCTTGGCCCATTAGGCAAAAAATGGGATTTAGGTAAATTAATGAATTAGAAGAAATAAGAAAACGGCTAATGTGAGTTTAGGAAAAGGGTTAGTGTGTTAAGAAACCCTAACAACAGTTAAAGGCAAATTTGGGGATCACAAAAGAGCCAACAAGGATTATCTTCAACCTTGGAACTCATCTCTAAATTCAGACTCTACAAACCTTAAGGCAAGTGTTAACTTGCTGTAGCATGTAAAAATGTATTTCGATTCATATTCATGTGATGTGTGTATTTAAGGAAATTCTTTTTGGGTGTTAATGGCAAAAATCTGATTTTGAAGATAATAATCCGATTTACGGAATTTGGATAAGGGTTTATGTACAAATCTGAAATTTGTATGTTCATGTATATCTAGTAGGATGTTATCTAGATAATTAGAAATCGATTTGATGATGGAACTTGGGTTGTAAATGGGTAAAGGGTTAAAGATGGATTTTTCCCCCAAATACAGAAATTGTAGTTAATGGACGAATTAATAATGTTGGTGGACATTCTGGAGGTCCCTAATAAGGTTTCTAACATGTATTAATGTTAAAGGTTGCTGGTAGAGAAAACTAGGGCTTGGGAAAAATCGTCCATGGCTAAATTTGTCTTCGCGAAGAAGACGAAGACCTGCTCGATCGATCGATCGAAGGTCTGGGGTCGATCGATCGATGGTCGGCAGATTTTGGCAGTTCGCCCAGTTTTCTTTTATATGAAGAAAATTTTAATTTAATCTTTTCCATGAATTAATTTGGTGAGAAATTTATACATGGGTTTTAAATCTAATTAATGGTGAATAAAGTTAATTTAGAATTTGGAGACGACTTAGTTTGACATCATAATTTAAATTTGTTGGGTTTTGGAGAAATTAGGTGTGACACACTAAGGTTGAATTTTTGGGAAGGTGTTCGAAAGGATTAAATATAGATGTAGTGAACAAGTCCGAGGATAACGGTTGAGGAATTCCGAGAGATAAATCTTATTTAGGTAAAGGCTAAATAATTCGGGAGTAGAGAATTTAGACTCGGGTGAGGTTAATTCGGACTATGAGAGTAAGTCCAATTTTATGGTGGGGGCGACACGAAAGGTGACTTAATTAATTAATGTGCGAATTAATTAATAATTAGAGTTGGACCATAAACTCTTAATAAATTAAATAGGCTTATGTTACGGATTTTGTACATGGTGTAGCCGGGACATTTTATATTTATATATATATATGGAGTGTGATAGTATATATATAGTGTGAGTGCGCATTAATATCAGTGATTAAATATTATTAGTATATACTCTAGTGCTATAGGGGGAGGTTGCGCGTAGTGGATGAATCCCCTAGCTTGAGGAGTAGGGCGAGTATAATCCCAGGTCATAGTGTCCGTTATATGGGTGAGGGACATCTCACTTTCAGGGAAGGAATATGATCGCCTCCAATTCGTATGTTAAACTAAGTTAGTGAGTGAATCTAACTTGGATAACTAGGTTATGTGAATACACCTAGTGCGATAGCACTTGGGAAAATTTATATTTTGTGAGTATTTTTACTCGGTCGAAAGTTTGTATTAAATGTTATTTCAGTATGTTGTGAATACTGTAATATGATTAAATATATAATTAGGTAAATAATTATATATGGGATAATTAATACATAGTAAAAAATGTATTATGTGCATAACATGTGTGAATGTTATATGAAATTAAAAAGGGTAATGATTTAATTAAGTTTGACGTTTATAATAACTTAAAAATCATGAATTCAGGCATACTCGGTTAGAGTAGGTAAATTTCAATGGTTAAAATAAGTATTGGGTCAGGAGCGTAGGACCTAGTAAATTTAATGGAAGCTTTAGTAGGGCACATTAGAAGAGGGGTGAGGAAGTCCTCAAGAGAGTGAGGCACTAACTAAAATATGAAGAGCATACATATTTATTTATTACTGCAAGTTAATCATTTGTTAAATATTTTCAAATATTTTTGGGTACTAACCCTTGCTATAAAATTTTAAAAAAAACCTTTTAGGTGTCAATCCACAGGGACGCCAGGCTTGACTCTATTCCAGGTATCCTTTGCTGCAGCACATGTGGATGTTACGGGGGTTTTGATAGACGCATCCTTCTTTCATTCGTGTAGAGACTCTCTAGTAGTTATCTGAGCTTGTCGCTCACAGTTCATTTATCAGTATTTGACTTGTTGAGATTTTCTTCTTATCTTTACTTGTATTGGATATTTGGACCGATGGTTTATTCGGTTAGGTATTTTATTTGTGGATGGCTATTTTAGTTAACCGTGATTGTGTATTCTTTTATGTTCCGCATGAGTTTTATTTAATTAATTGAAAGATAAAAATTGGCACCAGTCTACTTTTCTCACTTAGGTGGTTAGTAATTAAAAAGACGACAGTGATGCTAAGAATGGACCAACTGAGAAACCTTATCTAACTTGATTTAGGACTGATCACCCGGGATTAATGAGGCGGGGTGTCACAACACCCTCAATACTAAACAAGAAACAATGGTCGCATTAAGTTTTCATAAATGATTTAAAACATTATTATAACCATCAATAAAAGAATATCATGTAAGGACATCTTGTTTTAGTCAACATTCTTAACGTTAATTCTTAATAGACGCTTGTTAAATGTTCTAATGGATGCATTGACAACAAGGGCACCCTTTCCAGGGGTGCCAATGAATACAACATTAAAGATAAGCTCATCTACAAGGAAATATACAAAAAATAATCACTACACCAAATCCTGCGAATGGTCACGCCCAGTGGGTCACGGTCCAAGTCCACGACCAGCTGGTCGCGGACTCAGGCCGTGACCAACTCAATATTTGGCGTGACCATATTCATTAACACACTGAGTCACGGATGCTTTGCAAGTGGTCACGAACCAAATCCTTAACCACCGTGGGTCATGGCCCAAGTCCGTGACCAAGGCGTGACCATTTTGGCACCTAATCCGCGCCGAAATTCCCTCCAAGCTTGGTCACGGATGGGTCACGGACTTGGGCCGTGACCATAGGCATGACGAAGTAGAAAACACACACTAAGGGTCACGGCTGAGGGTCGTGACCATTTCTTGGTAGGGGTCACGGCTATGGACCGTGACCATACGCAAATTAATGGGCTAGTATGATTTCATTAAATGGTTTTGTTGGTGGATCACGGCTGAGAGCCGTGACCAGGTTCAATATGAAAAAAAGGCGCGCTGTCTATTTTCTCCCATCCGCTACTTTGTTTCGTTCATTTCCCCCAACGAAACCCTCCCCATACGCTGCCTTCATCTCTCCCTCTCTCTCTCGCTCGCCTCCTCCCTCCGTCTCCCTGGCGGCATCCCCTCTATCTCTCTCCCTGGAGGCATCCCCTCTCTCGCTCGCCTCCTCCCTCCGTCTCCCTGGCGGCATCCCCTCTCTCTCCCGCTCGCCTCCTCCCTCCGTCTCCCTGGTTTTAGATTTGGAGCTTGAGCATCAGCTAAACCCCGGGTAAGGTGGGGTTTCCATTGAGGTCCAAGTTTTAGCTCCAAGGCAGGGGATTTGGTGATTGGTCGGAGGTTTTTTGTTTACATCGAAGTCCAAGGTTAGTTCAGGGTTGCTTGCTGATGTTTTTTATTTCAAACATTTTTTTTTATTATAGTCTGATTTTCCATTAACACAACCATCTCATGATGTGTATAGAAAAAAGGGAAAACATTGATTTCAACATTATCAAATTTACATAACCCATTTCTTAGTCACATTGGGAAATCTCATTTGCACAACCTTGATGCTTACTCGAGTCATACCTTTTAATTAGGCAATATACATAAGGAATGTAGGATATGGAAGTAAATTAAGTTAAGATAGACTATTATGGACTCACTGCATAAATCTAATGTAATGTTCATTTTGTCGGTTTTATTACATTTTTTTATAAAATCATGTTTACATGTTTGTCGGCATTCAGATTGATTGCTTTTTGTTAATGATTTTTCTATCTTTTTATCGAATTTCCAAAATAGTGTACTGTAAGTCCTTATATTCCTTATATGACAAGGTAGGTACGCATTTTGATCCATTAAGTATAATCTAATTTTAGTTGTGTTGACAAGATATAAGAGATAAAAAATATATTAAATATTAAAAATGAGGGTCGTTAGGGTTTCGACAAAAACTCCTCCTCTTTCTCACGCAGCAGGTGCTCGAAGCAGAAGTTGTTGATTTATGGGAAAATAATATATAATCCATTTATTGGTATGTTGTTTACTATTGTTAGGCTTATTGAAAATTATCCTATTGTATAGGGAATATTTCATTGAGGAATTAACAAGATTGTTGGTGTGGAAAGTTATGCTTTCTTTCAAAGGTATTATATTCCTATGTTCTTTCACAAGTATTTGTTTATTTCATTATTCCTCAGTTGTTTTTTTACTAGTGTTGTCTCTATTACATAGTGATTAAGATAGAAAAAACTAAGATCTTGGACTTTATCCTTGCAAAGGTATGTTCCAATTCTGTTTAATAAATTTTATGCGGACTTCATTATTCCTCTTTTGTATCACTTTTGATAGAGAACTTCTATGTCTCACTTCATTAATCATCTAGGTTTTACTGTTTGTTTTATATAACCCTTTACATCAGTGTGTTGTGAGAACAAGCCATGATATGCGTGGGTCTCTTACATGGCATTTTATTTGGCATAACATAAGTCTTATTTCACGGGCTTTATTTTGTTGTGTGAATCAATTTTTTCTTTATTGTCTGTGTGAATCAATTTTTTCTTTATTGTCTGTGTGCTATGTGGTTGTTTGCGGGGTAAATTAGATTCCTTCACACTATATTGATTCGAATTCTTTATTTTCAGATTTGTGCAGCTATTTCGTAGAAGATGTTGAATTGGTGTATCACGAGTTTTATAGTGAGTAACAATGCGCATTGGTGTCAATTTATGGTGTATTATATACCCCTATATGATTGTACATTTAGTTAATTTGGTTTGAGTTGTTTGATTATATATTTAGTTAATTTGGTTTGAGTTGTTTGATTATATATTTCTAGACTTCAGAAAAACATGGCGTTAGAGGGTGAAAACTCGAAACAGCCCCTGAACGGCCCCGTGGGTGGCACCAACACCTCCCACGGGACCAATGTAACTCGTAGGAATTGACCCCGCAGCCGCGGGTCTCCCGGTTTGAGAGTACGACGGTAATTTGCATATTTATAGACTTAGGCTTAAAAACATAGCGTTAGAGGGTGAAAACTAGAAACAACCCCCGAACGGCCCCGTGGGTGGCGCCAACACCTCCCACGGGACTACTATAACTATTAGGAACTGACCCCGCAGCCGCGGGTCTCCCGTTTTGAGAATACGACGATAATTTGCAAATTTCTAGACTTAGGCTTAAAAACATGGCGTTAGAGGGTGAAAACTCGAAACAGCCCCCGAACATCCCCGTGGGTGGCGCCAACACCTCCCACGGGACCAATGTAACTCGTAGGAACTGACCCCACTGCCGCGGGTTGTAACACCTCGCATAATTAAATACCGGGTGGCCAGTCCCATACCAAATTAAAACAGAATATACAGTTGGCTCATTCTTAGCATCACTATCGAAAACATTTACAACTCACCCAATACCCAATTAAGCTGGTGTTAAAAACTTTCCAAATTTAAATTTCAACAAAACCATTTTTAGTTTAAGACTAACACAACACATTTTTATTCTACAAAACTAGTAACACAATAAATAACACAAAAGAATTTAAATGCAGCTGGAATGAACATTCCCATATAATATAAATCCTTTACAATAATCCCAACAATGTTAAATGTATTAAAAGTCCCGAATACAATAGAATTGACCTCAATAGAAAAGATAACTGAATCCTTTGGGCGACATGCCCTAGCTAAGAATACTGTGAATCAAAAAGATGATAAGCGTCTAAGCAAAACTTCCATAGCTCCATAGCTCGTCACAATCAACTATGGTTGGCGTCCCTGTTGCTGGACACCTGATATAGAGATACAATAGAAGAGAAAATATGCAAGGAAACGGGTCAGAGCCCGAATGTGTAGAGTATTTTTAAAACAGCAAGTATTTAACAAGTGCAATAAAGCATTTATTATGTACATGTTAGATCCAACTCTCACTTGCAATTCTCACCTCTCAACTAGAGTGCACACTTAACGTCTCCTATTAACTTCCTAGTTAATGGTTCCTCTTTTCTAGTCTTCATATAATAATTCCATTCCCATATCATAATCCCCGTATGTCCCATACCATACATCACATTATTATTCATTTACATTTCTACTTTATGATTAGTTTCATTAACATGAATCATTACTCGTTAGTATAAATCGTTTCTCGTTAACATGAGTCATTACTCATTATTATAAAACGTTTCTCATTAACATGAGTTAAGCTTTTCAATTCTATAAGCATAACCATTTATTAACTTAAATCCATTATCTTTCTCTATTCACCGTTATCTACAAATATCACCGTAGATAGACTTAACCATAATAAATATCCATTTAATCAATTAATCCATTATATATATATTCATATATAATACAGCACCCCGAGTCACAGCTGTGGTGCAATGCATTACTCTGCTATCATGTCCCATCATCGCATGTCGCTGAATAGGGGACTACAGGTTCGGTAAGATTCTACGAACCACAAACAACAAACAAATTGGAGGCGAACATAGTTCTCGTATCCATGGGTCACGCACATACCTACGTACCCACAGTCAGCGGACTTATCAACTCCCCGATAAGTCTTTCATAGACCTATGTTCTCGAGCGACAAATCAAAGATCCCATGGATTCATCAGGATATGACTGCCCTCACGCGTAAACCTCCCACCGATAGCAAGTAAGCTAGGTATGTCATACACATAATCATCAATCAATCAAATAGGTATTATCATACCTATAATATAATATCAATAAGGTAATTATCACTACCCTAAGATATTTCCCATACATAGCATTATATCTCTTTTAAAATATCATATCTTTACTTCATAAATTAATTATCCTCGCATCCTATAACATCTCTCCACTACCGACGTCGTTAAGGTTCATGCGCGGAACGTCTCGCAAAGCGAAATCCAAACAAGGAACCCCTACAATACACTACTACTTAACTTTGTCGATCGAGGAGGTCCGAAAACTTAAACTATGCGATCGGGATAACCTCATAACCTCTTTCAACCAAATGTGTTTCAAACTCCCATTTCTATATAGGAGCCATACCACTACGCTCTTACAATATAATTATTCTCGTATCCTAACATCACTCCACTCCCGACGTCGTTAAGGTTCATGCCCAGAGCGTCTCGCAAAGCAAAATCCAAACAAGGAACCCCTCCATTACACTACTACTTAACTTTGTCGAGCGAGGAGGTTTGTCAACTTTAAATACGTGATTGGGATAACCTCATACCCTAAGGCTACCCTCTCTCAATGTACAATATTCAAATAAGATTTTCCTCAACATATATTCAGTAAGAAGTCACTAATATCCTACTGGTCCATAACATTATTTCTCCCGAACTACTACGAGTTTAGTTCTCACGGTTAAAACCGATGGTTTAAAATCTCTTATAAACACATATTCTTACACTTAGCATTAAACCCTTTTGTAGACTTAAGGATACCCGGGTGTTATATAAAATCACCCCTACTGGTCCTATCTTAAAACCTCATACATCACCATTTAGATTTTTAACAAATGAATCTAGCAACCGAAATTCCATTCAATATAATTTCCAACATTTTAATCACTCGAATCCAAATCAAATTTAATTCAACTATTATCAAGGGTTTACTGATATTTTCTAGGTCCCATAATCTCCAAATAATAATCACCAAAGATCCACAAAAGGTTTGGGATAAGAATCATCATTTAAAAAGAAACAACTTTACATAAACTGGGGAGGTCGATCGATCGAAGGCAGGGGTCGATCGATCGATCCCTCAGTTCCAGGCCTGCATTTTCTGCAACTACGGGTTTAACAACTTTTGATCATTTAAACCTTCATCTAAACATCCCAAATGACTTATAAACTTTACTTAATGATATAACAACATATATGAACAATTTCCAATACTCTAAACATCCTAGAATCATCAAAGGATTGGATTAAAAAGCATGTTTATCTCCTTATTCCCAGAAATTTATTAACATAACCTCTTCAAGAACATAACAATGGTTTCCATCATTTCTTCAACAGATTCATGACTAATTCGTGGATTATTATCATCCTAACACATGAGTTAAATTCCTATATCATTTCAGTTTTCCAGAAATCCATTTAATACTCCATTATTTCTTCCAAACAATAATACTCTTCTCTTTTCATATTATTCTAACATGGACAATATACAAACTGGATTTTCCATTATTAAACACTTGCCTTTAGTGTAGGTCTGATCCTTTGGTGTAGTTTATCTCAGTTGGTTGTCCCTTCTCCGGTCAAACTCCGGTGGTGGTTGGTGGTGGTGAACCTTGGTTCTTGTTCTTCTCCTTCCCAAGTGACTTTTCCTTTCCCAAGCACTCTCACACTCTCTCTAGGAAGATGGCTGCTCTTATTTGTGAAGAGGAGATGAATAACTACCATTCACTTAATCTATCAATACTTATAATAGTTCCAAATCCGAAACACTATTCATCCCCCTAGAAAAATGACCAAAATGCCCTTTCGGGTTGTCTATTCATTCCCAAATGACCCGAGACTCAAAATTGACATTCAAATAGACTTTTCTGACTATTTCGAATCTTCCGGACGCAACGACGCAGTCGAAATGACTATAAGATCGATAGAAAATAAATTTTCCTTTTTAATTTAATAAACTAGTCCCGACACGTCCCATACCGCGTCTGACTAAAAATATAAATTACCGAATTTATATCATACAGTCATATCAATGACATCACATTTCATATATTACCTAAATATCTTTAAGTAATATTCAGAACCATCCATATTCATACCCACAGTCCGGATAAAACCCAAATGAATTAATTAAAAAAAAGTCCAATTAATCCAATTATTTAAAATATAACCCATTTTAAAAGTCATTTAAAATTACGGGGTATTACACGGGTCTCCCGGTTTGAGAGTACGACGGTAATTTGCATATTTTTAGACTTAAGCAAAACATGGCGTTAGAGGGGGAAAACTCAAAACAGCCCCCGAACGGCCCCGTGGGTGGCACCAACACCTCCCACGAGACCAATGTAACTCGTAGGAACTGACCCCACAGCCGCGGGTTTCCCGGTTTGAGATTACGACGGTAATTTGCGTATTTCTATACTTAGGCTTAAAAACATGGCGTTAGAGGGAGAAAACTCGAAACAGCCCCCGAACGGCCCCGTGGGTGGCACCAACACCTCCCACCGGACCAATGTAACTCGTAGGAACTGATCGCGCAGCCGCAGGACTCCCGGTATGAGAGTACGACGGTAATTTGCATATTTCTAGACTTAGGCTTAAAAACATTGCGTTAGAGGGTGAAAACTCGAAACAACCCCCAAACGGCTCCGTGGGTGGCACCAACACCGCCCAAGGGACCAATATAACTTGTAGGAACTGACCGCGCAGCCGCGGGAGTTCCAGTTTGAGAGTACGACGGTAATTTGTATATTTCTAGACTTAGGCTTAAAAACATGGCGTTAGAGGGTGAAAACCCGAAACAGCCCCTGAACGATCCTGTGGGTGGCACCAACACCTCCCACGGGACCAATGTAACTCGTAGGAACTGACCCTGCAGCCGCGGATCTCCCAGTTTGAGAATACGACGGTAATTTGCATATTTCTAGACTAAGGCAAGACATGGCGTTAGAGGGTGAAAACTCAAAACAGCCCCCGAACGGTCACGTGGGTGGTACCAACACCTCCCACGGGACCAATGTAACTCGCAGGAACTGACCGCGTAGCCGTGGGACTCCCGGTATGAGACTACGACGGTAATTTGCATATTTTTGGACTTAGGCTTAAAAACATGGCGTTAGAGGGTGAAAATTCGAAACAACCCCCGAACGGCCCCGTGGGTGGCACCAACACCTCCCACGGGACCAATGTAACTCGTAGGAAATGACCGCGCAGCCGCGGGACTTTTGGTTTGAGAATACGATGGTAATTTGCATATTTCTAGACTTTCGCTTAAAAACATTGATATGTTGATAATTTGAACTCATATATGCAATTTTTCAGGTTGATGAATTTTTTTGTATTACTACTTGGTTACTGATATTTTTGTTTTTTGTATCCTATCATTTGTAGGATTTTTGCACGTGGAACAAATGAAGGAGGCAATGGTTTACAACATGAAGATTGTTTATATGTTGTGGACATTCAGGATAATGTTTTTTATGTGTTATAGCCGTGCAGGCTTTTATTGTTTAGTTTTATGGCCGTGCGGGCTTTTATAATTTGATTGTTATATTTTATAGCCGTGCGGGCTTTATAATAAGCAGGTTTTTCATTTACAGGGTTTGGAATGTTAAGAAAATAGAGGAAACTCTGCCCAATTTTTTTTTTTGGTCTGTGAATTATTAAGACGTGTAATATTTTTAAGTTTGTATATATATTTTTTTATTAACAACATTCTCAATTCGCAATTTGTGAATTTTTTTTATTGTTTTGCCTATAATAAATATTTGTAACACCTTGTAGCAACCGACGATGCACTCACAGGACCCCCAATTTTAGGATTGGACAAAAAAAATACATTTTTTTTAAATTATAGATAAATATGGTCATGGACTTTGTCCATGACCATTTTTATTTTTTTTGTCACGCTTAAAAATGGTCGTGGCCAAAGTCCGCGACCATTTTTTTTATTTTTTTTTCATGATTATGGGTCGTGGACTAGGACTGCGACCAATTTTTTTTAATTTTTTTTATCACGGACGTGGGTCGCGGACTTTGGCCGTGACCAATTTGTCACGGTTGTGGGTCACGGACGAGGACCGCGACCAATTTTTTTTTATTTTTTTTGTCACGGACGTGGGGTCGCGGACTTTGGCCGGGACCAATTTGTCACGGTTCTTGGTCACGGATCAGGGCCGCGACCATTTTTTTTATTTTTTATTTATCACGGACGTGGGTCGCGGACTTTGGCCGCGACCAATTTGTCACGGTTGTGGGTCACGGATGAGGGCCGCGACCCGTCACGGCATGGGTCACGGCCAAAGTCCGTGACCATCTGCCGTGACCCCTCTTGGCCGTGACCATTTTTTGGTCACGGACTTGGGCCGCGACCCACGAAAATGGTCACGCCCGAAATGGTCACGGCCCAAGTCCGCGACCCACAGTTTTGGTCAGGGATTTTGGCCGTGACCAATCGCCAGTTTTGGTGTAGTGAATTAGATTACATGATTAGATCAATATATAGACTATGAAAATGTAAAGAAGAAGAATATAAACACTCGATGACATCGTGCACAATCAGCCAACATCATATTACAACACTTCACTTATGCACATTCTCAATAGTTTGCAGACACCCATGATCACATTCACATATCATCATTGCAACACACACTTGATCATATTTTCCTGATAAATACCACATACCTAATCAATTCAATTGACATATCCACCTCGCTACACATTTCAATCCACATACGCAATTCATCACTCTCACGATGCATAACACAAAACACTCACGTGAATCTCCTAACGATTATTGAATTGGTCTATGATTATGGTTGTTGATTTTATAGGTTGTGTTGTTTTGTTATGCATGACCCTTGTTGAAAAATTGGGCCTCCTCCAAACAAATGCAACCACCACACAAATTTTAAATCTTTATTCATAAGGTATTTGTTACATTGTTTTAAAATTCAAAATACAAGAAAAATGGCCTGATTTAAGATTCCTAAACGTTCATAAAAATGCCTAAATCATATGATTTTGTGATGAAAGCCTTAAACAATTTCCAATACATATCATCCCATAAATAATAGAAATCAAAATTGAAGATTTGAGATATGAGAAGACATCAAACCTGGTTTAGATAACTAATAAGAGAAGATATAGCTTGCATACTTGGGCATTACCAAAGTCCACTTCAAAGTAGAACACTCAGATAAAATGGGCAAACCGTGTGATTTTAAATCTTTAACTACATTACTATGACAAAACTGAATTACTTCAACTATTGTGAGCAACTGAACTACTTTAACTATATTATTGTGATCAAACTTAACTACTTCAACTACTACTGCACCATACAGTTCGTTTATATAATAACACACAAAGTGAATCAGATTTAATCCATTAAAACATCATATTATGACATTTAGGTCACATCACGACATTACATAAAAGATCATATTAATCAATAAAGGGCCATGGTATAATTTTTTTTAAAAGCGAAACTTTTGTAAGTTCTTAAAAAAATCGGCATACACTTAAATTGCATCACCACGACAAATAATTTCCCAATCTCAAACCTGATTTTGAGTGTGTTCATGCCTAACATAACACCTACTTTTTGGTGTATTCTTGCCTAACATAACATCGAAAACAAAATTAATACTACTGAAAATAAATAAACTAAATATATATTGAGGAAAACACTAATAAGGATAATCAAATTAATATTTCAAGATTTTCAAACCAAAGAAAACATATGTTTCTATTAAAGAGAATATATTTGAACATCCAATAATCAAAAGAAAATTTTTAGACCTATATTGGACAATTCTACGTAAATAAATTCTATACACATATGCTTATAATTAAAATTTTTGTGAATATAAACAGATCGGTGATTTTGAAACCAATAAAAAAAATAGAGAAAGCGAAGGAAATCGAATAAAGAGTGAAAAAGAAACCTTTGATTTTTCTTTAAAAGAGGAGTGAAAAGCAGTCTCCGTAAACAGAGGATAGAGAAGACTCACGATGAGCAGTGTTCCTATTTCCATAAATAAACACAAAATGTTGTTTATATGTTAGAACAACCATATAATTAATGATCTCAAGATCTAAAAATCAATTTCAATAAACACATAATGGTATTTCTATTTCTAATTTTAAGCAAATTATTACAAAAAATCCAAATTACAAAAGAAACTAACGTTTGGGCCACTCCACACATATCTTTTAAAATCTATAATGCTCGTGATTTTGTGGGAAATAGTGAGCACTAGTGAGTAAAAATTTCAAATAGGTGGTCGACATGTATCATAAGATTTAGTGTTTTGATAAATATATCAAAATTATGTGTAACATTAAAATTCAATCATCAGAAATGAAGATAAGAGAATCATATATTCATATAACTATCAGTCTAAATGGACTATAGAGAATCAAGTAATAAATATTAATCATAATAAAAAAAATAGAAAAGATGAAATTTTGAATCTATAATATGTATCAAGGAGAAAAAAATTACCTGATGTTAGTTTATTCAGATTTATTGATGGTGACACTCTTGTCCGGTGGTTCCAATCCGTGTAGGAGGACTTGTATCATTTCCATTATTTTGAAGTGATTATTTAGTTGTGGATGTAAGAGCTTGAACAAAAAATGGAGTTTAAGAGATAGAATAGAAAATGGTAGTAGAATTTTAACTCGTTTGTGTATGTTTTAGGTTTCACACTAGGGAAAGGTGCTTCTGTTGTTCTTGATAACAGAGGTGGAGGTGGAGGGTTGCGAGTAGTGAAGTTGGAGGTGGAGGTTACGGGTAGCAATAGGAAGGTGGGAAGTCGCACGATAGAGTGTTTTGGATTGGTTAGGTCAAAGAGTTTGTGATTTTGGAAACAAATAATTGGGTATGTACGGGTAGCAATAGGAAGGTGGGAAGTCGCACGATAGAGTGTTTTGGATTGGTTAGGTTAAAGAATTTGTGATTTTGGAAACAAATAATTGGGTATGTTTTAGGTTGGTTATAATGATACATGCCAAAATCTAGCACGGTTTTAAACTACCAAAGATTATAGAACAGTTTTAAGCCGTGCCAGATTGGGAATAAACTGTGATAGAATCTAGAACGATTCTAAACCATGCCAGATTCTCCTTATCCAAGTGTGCGAGGTTAACATTTTTGGAGTACTGAAAGAGATAGGAATTTATAGTTTCTTTTCTACCTCTTTATCAACGGAATTATTATCTTTAAAAGGTAGGAGTTCTACACTATTTTTAACTTTAAATAAAAGCATGCTAGATATATGTATATATGTATGATTCACATGCTTACAATCACTACATATGATATTATGTTGGAAAATATGTGATAAAAATGGAGAAGTTAAAACATGAAAGAAGTATAATTTTTAGAATGTTTAAGATAATTATTTTTGCATAAATCATGTTAAACTTATTGATTTCATGATAAAATATTATATTAAACTTACGAAGAAATAGTATGATGCATTTGTTGGGTTTCATTGGCATAAAACCTCACTTCTATGAATATAAACTCATGTAGTTTGGATAAATGTGTTAAATATACTGATAGTGTATTAAAATGAGATTTTAAAAATGAAATGGTAAACTTAATGAGTTCGGAATATTAATCACGTGAAATGATACAATTTATATTAAGAAAGTCCTTAAAAATATGAAACAATGTTTTAAAGGTGAAACTAGTAAAGTTTTGGGGGGGGGGGGGGGAAAGTATGAAATAGTGTAATATAAACACATAAAATGATAAGAAATAAGATAGAGGGTGTAATGTTAACCAGTTAAAAATATAAGTCTTGAAATAGAAAAAGTAATGTTTCAGTAGAAGTGTCATTTTATGTTAAAGTTGGACTTAGGAATAAATTCTCTAAACTAAAGCACTCTAGTTAAAAGAGTTGATTTTATGTGGTGAAGACTCCTGTTTTAAAAACTAAAGATGAAAAGAAGCATTTTTAGGAAACTGTATAAAATGCAACTTTACAAGTGTGCGTGAATAGTAAAAGCACATTAAGGTGTTTAAACGAATATTTGAACTCAAAGCTTAAGTTTCAAAAGAAATGATAAATAAAGTTATTTTGAAAGATGAAATATCGAGTTAACAATAAAATGAAAATGGACTTTTGATAAAGTATGAAACTTGAAAATTAAGTGTTGGGACTAGTATCATCCTAGATATTTGGCCTCATCGGTCGGTAAGAATAAACTTAAGAAAAAAAACTTGAAAGTGAATGAGAAAGTAAGAAAGCAAGTAGAAAGTATTAAAATGATGTAACAAGTAAAAGACATTCAAAGGTAATTGGAAAATTTAACGAGGGCACGGAGCCCTAAGGTGCGGCTTAACACTTAGAACCAAGACCACTGAACAGGATCATATTATGGCATTATAGTAGTTGGTGAAAGGTCGTAACATATATGGGATTGGCACCTAATTAAGCAAGCTAAAAGATGACTTTGAGCACAACGCTCAATAATATAAAGACAAGTTAATGTGACAACTTGCCAAGCATGAAACCACATTAATGGTTCAAATAATGGGATATGGGTAGTATAATAATAATAATAAAGATAAAGTGTGGGTGTTCTCATTACCCGGGGTGCATGGTTACTATACATCTTGCATAAGAACACTTAATCACATGAAGGATGATTTCATAATTGATAAAATACATTGTATACGATATATACACTATTAGTATTTATTCTACTAGGTGTATGCTCATGACCGCCATTTGCCTCCCCCCCCCCCCCCCCCTCTCTCTGGGTACTTCAGATGGAGAAAATGTCAAGGATAATGGGAAAGAAAAGAGAATTGTCCATGACAATAAAGTTCTATAGCTATTTGTTTTAAATTGTGTAATTCATTTTAAATTATGGTTTTTATCAATTGAACTTTTATGCAAGTACTTTAAATTTGGATTGTAATAATACTGAATGGTATGAATTTTACTGTAGTTGTTATTTATTCCATGAAACTTTTTTTTATTTCAAATGTCCCTATAAATGTCATAAGCTGGACATCATTTCATTAATTAAATTATATGAATTTTATGACATATATGTAAAAGAAAGTTTTTATTTCAAAAGAGGATTTTTTAAAAAAGAAATCAAAGTATAATTTTTTTTTCGGATTGACCTCGGAATCGGGGCGTCACACCTGATCCACGAGCACCATAAATAAACACCTAACCACAAGTAATAGGGAATAGCTACGCCCATACTAATCCCCAAAAAAATATTATATCCACTCATCATTAGTCACCGCAGGGCATCCATGTTGCCCCTTCATAGTTCACAATAGGGCCTTCAAATCACTCCTAAATTATAAAAAATCCTTATGCAATCTAACATAAAATTTAATGAACTAAAAAAATACTATCATTAGTTGCCCGATCTATATAGCGACACAATTTATTATACTATAAGTACTTGTTACTACACGTAGTCTTATAAGATACGGGAAATGATATTACTAGCTATATAATTCACATAAATACAAAAATATTTATACTAATAAGTACCCAGTTGCTGGAGATTTTATTCTTAAAACCATATATGACATTTATTTTTCAATAAATGTCTATCAACTTCATTTTTAAATGAGAATCATATTTGTAATAATGCCTTATATTTGTTTTAAATATATTATATGTATTAATCAATTGAACCTAGTAGTAATTCTTGTGAGTTGTGTTCGTCTTGACTATGGAAGATCATAACTTCGGTTCCAGTGCAATTGAACAATTCGTAGCCTAGATAGGGACTTGACCTCCTATATGTAAAGCTACGAGTACGTTCCAAGTAGTCTATCTTATGGTTCAAGAACTTGTCCAATAGTTGAAAAAGGATTGTAGTGATACATTAAGAATGTATTAAATATGACCACTTGTGAGATTCATGTCTTGGCACTGACTAGATTAGACTTACACAATCTCACGGGTTTACAAAGGGTGAATAGGTTCTTAATCCTGATGATTATGAGAATTAGAATGCTTGCACAATTATTTATTTAATTGTTTGGGTGAGATTGAATTTTAATTGAATCTAAATATACAAATGTTTGGCAATCATTGTGTAAGCAAGTCTTACATCATATTCCGGAGAAATTCGCGTTCAAGAAATATCTTGGATTGTGATACCCCCTTAATAGACTTATACATTTTGATTCTACTAGTAAAACCTAGTTAATGGATTTATATCCGTTAGACTATTAAGTAAGTTAAGTCTGAGATCAAGGAATAAATAAGGATCTGGTCAAAATTGACTAGTGAAAAATTTAATTGACCAAACGGGTATTGTATACTTAAAGTGAGGAATCATAATATGTACCCTTCCAACTTTACAAGTAAGATCTCATTATTCTAGTAATTTTGAGATAAGTAAATTGGAGTGAAGTCATATAATTTATTGAGATTAATTACAATTTAAATGAAAAAGGAAAATAAATTATAAGGATGTAATTTGGGTTTTCTGAGTAACAAATTGGAAGTCAATAAAATTATTTAGTCATGGGTTGCTAGTATAGCCGTTTACCCAAGTAGCCGTCCTAGACTCTTTGAAAATCAAGTTTAGCCCAAGATCACTTCTTACACTGGTATATAGGTGTTAACTATGGTTTTAGGCTATATGAGACATAATTTAGGGTTATATAAGAGAAAAAGTAAAATCCACATTTTTATGAAGGGGTGTGGGGAGAAAATGCCATATCTCACTCAAATCCCCAAGTATTCATCTCTAGAAGTCGCCATACACAAGTTCTGATTTAGGAGGATCATTAACTAGAAAATTTAAGGTTTGGTGAATTCAATAAAGTTTTCAGATACCTTGGAAGATAAAAAATTTCTATCGCTTTATCAACATATTGTCTCTATATTGGATCACCTAAAAGGTTCGTACATGTATTGTATTCAATCCCCGAATCTGTGCTTCAAATCTAGTTGTTTTATTTTATTTTCTATAACACAATCAATCAAAATCAAGGGGAATCAAGGTTTTGATAAGTACAAGCCCCATCGACCAGTATTAGAGCCGCATTTTATATATATCATGTTTTGGGAAAGATCTGTGTTGTCCATCGTCAAAAACCTAGGTTTGCACGTTAGAAATTATGCGTGGATACGTATTCTTTGTACTAACATGGTTTTTATAGTGTTTTAATATTTATATCCCTTACATCATGGTCACAAAGATGTTATGTTATGTGAATGGATCCTATGGTAGTTAATTCATAGTTCATTTTCTCATATATTCAATTTGGTTATAATAATTAGGATTTTGGAGAAGTTTGTGAGGAGATGTAATCATTTAGATGTTAAGAACCTTTTTCGTATTGGATTTTGACATTGGTGGAAGATCCATGGGTTCAAGTTGATTTTCGATCAGGTTTGGACGTCCTTTAATGGAGTTTTCATGGCCGTTGGAAGATCAAAATGATGCATCTTTTAAAAAATATATAACACCCCCTATTTTTCATGTGCATTTGATTAGGTAGACACATTGAAGATAAGGGACCTTGTGCAATTTATACTATTCTCAGCATTAATAATAAATAAAATTGACAATACCATAAAATCATCCACAACATAACGATGAACAATGTAAATAACTAATACATAATAATACAAGGAGTCTCCAAACCAAAGTTGAATACACCAACTATAATAAAACTCCACAGCACCGATTTCAAACTAAAATGTGAACAACTTGGAGCCACTTAGGCCCATAAATAAAAACTTCAAATAATAAATAACCGGAATGTCAAATGTAATGAAATAGCAATCCAACTATAAGGATGAAGAACTAGATATCCAAGTAATGAAAATATGACTACTTAGACCTACTCCTCCTACCTAAAAGTACCTATAAAAAGATTTTTAATAGGAATGGGTCACGACCCGAAAGTTTCCAGAAATATCAATATTACTTAATTGTATTAATAACGACCCATTCACACCTCATGTCGCCCCCATCGACATTCATACCAGATGTACCTCACCACTCCTCTAACCTGAAAAAATTATAACTATATGTATCGTCCTTACCATAATACACTAAGACTACCATCCCCCCTATAATAACTCCTCACGAAATTACCAACCGTATCAAGTTTGATAATACAATGAAACCATTGCCCATATCGAAACCATGTAATCCCTAATCTTTATTATGTTACCACACTACCGTCCCATAACCTAGTACGACATGCCTATATGTAATATACTAAAACTAACCAACATAGAATTGACCATTAGATACTTCTAAGAGTCTCATGCCCAAAATCTCCTAATGCCTGATCGAACTACACTTCGTGCGTGGGAAGTCTCACTAATAAAATCCAAACATACACTTATGTTTAGCCAAATCGAGTGTCAGAATTAATGGTGTGATATTCCTTAAATAAATGCTGATAACTCCACTTATAATATACATAACAGTTACCATAGAGCACTAACCCAACTCATATGCCATACAAATACAAAACCAATAACTTAACCATCCCACTATAGAGAAATCCACCACAAGTGTGTATTATAACGTTAGTAATCCATTAATTTCACATCATGATTTAAGTTTTTCATATATATATGTTCCCGAATTGGTTACATGAATAACCCTTGAAACCTTTGTATACCTATCCATATATAGACCTAAACTAAACAATCCTAATTGTGCCTATCGAAACACACATATTCTTATTTTAAAGACAAGGTACCGAACCCATAACCCTTTTTATAAATATGTATAATCCGTATTCTAATGAACCAAACACCCCTCTAATTACATCCTAATTCCATCGATAAAAATATGTATTGAAAGTCCTCAATAGGCCACGAAACCAAACAAACCCAAATGGACCTTAACCGATGGCCCAATTGACCACCTCGTGACCATGGTATAAAAAGTCATAATTGGGGCCTCACCAACTCTAGTACCAAAAAGACGTAATTTTGATGCTCCTTATTCAACCAACCCTATGTTGCTAATTCTCAATCCCTATTTCACCATTAAAGAACATACCAAAGATGCAAAAACTTCATTAACACCCTATTATGATCTTTAATCACTCATAAATAAAAAATCAACCTTATAATGTTTATTATCAATGTGTAATTCCATTAACAAGGGACAAACACAGTAAATTACCACGTTCTTCATTTAGTCCAACTTTAAACATGATTTTCAATGAATTAACAAGAATATCCCCCATTAAACATGTGATTATATATTAATTAACAATTATAATGATAAAACTTATTAGATAATTAACAACGAATGATTCAATACAAATTTATCATGGGGTTTCAACAACATAAGTCATATAGTACTAAGTTAAACATGTTAATTAATATCAACATGAGTTTATTAATCTAATCACGTTACATGTACCTAGACATGTTACTAAGCATATTTACAAGTCATTGCTCACATTTAAATCCTAAAAGCATGATTCTAATGATTCATTCATATATAACAATGATTATATAACAATTTACAAGTAATATAATAAGAAAGATAATATTTGTTTCCTTAAAGAAGAATGAATGCATAATGAACCCTCTTAACTACTCTCTTATCTCCAAACGTTAGCCTCTACTGCTAGACTTTATATAATGATGTATTATCATGATCAATAAGGTTTTATAATCTATTTATAAGCCTAATCTCGCACGTCCACTATGAACCCACTTTTGGATCCCTAAATAAGTCCAAAACAATAACTAGATACTCCTGAAACTTAGTCCAAAGGGTTTCCTACCCCTGGGTTTTAATTTACCACATTAAAATACCACTCCGGGCATTTATATTCTCGAGATCTCGGTCCAACCATATTAACCATAATATAAAAAATAATTACCATTATGTTATTAGCTTAACGAGTCGTGCACATATACCTTAAATTCTTTCTTTTAAATTTAGTTTTATAATCCAAACCAAATAAATTACAAGTTAAATCACCCGAGTAAATATTAATTAATAATTAAATAATAATTAGCTTAATTCATAAAAATATGGGGTACTACAAAAAAAGCTAGAATGTTAGAACCGGAGTAAGAAGGGCAATCAGATCAAGCCGCGAATGTTGGTTTTCCAATCGCGACCATGGGTTATCACGCCATGACTCCAGTGGTTCTAGCCATGACTGCGGGTATGTGTGAGGATTAAATGTTTTTTCTCTTAATTTGATTTTGTATGAGACTCATCTCTTCAATAACAAATGTGTTTTTAGGAAATTTTTTTTTACCCTTTGGGACTCTACTCAAATAAAAAGTCTTAACCATGATGAAAAGGAACTTAGTGTCCTTATTGATATCAAATTGCATGTGATTGTGTTTACTTATATCTTTATCATCTCTTAGTTAATTGATGCTTAGATTTCTGAATTGATTAATTAATTAATTAGGGACACAATTTTATAGACAACATAGATTTAATTTTGAGACTGACTTCGATCACTGTTTTCTAGGAAAATCTGTTTGTAAAGGTATATTTTAAATTTATAAGTTATGCCCAGATACCAAAAGGGATAGTTCACTAGAAAATTCTAAATTTTAAATTTCATCAAAATTAAGTTATTTCTTCTTAAATAAAACATCAATTCGAGTTCAAATTTATACAAAGAAAATTTAAATAAACTTAATTCAAGATTAATATGAATTTTGCCAAATTGATAGTTCCATATTGAATTATAGTGAACTAAATTACCCAAATGACAACGCAAGCCTTGACGCTCTATGTTCCTTCCACCTCTGCCTAGTGAGAACGCAAGAGTCTACCTATGTATTCGATTCCACTGATGGGGCACTGCTACCGTCAAGCATACAGAGTCCACTGTATGTGCACTAGTGAATATGAAATCCTCCGCAAGAAATAATCCGTAGGAATGTACAAAACAAACATGGTGCCAAAACTATGATGTAACAACCCGCGTAATTTTGGGGAATTCTCAAAATATAGAGGAAAATGAAGTTTTTGGTAAAATTATTTTTATTGCTCAAATATGTTGGATTTTATTTTTTAAAGATGAGAATTTCAAACGGATTGGAAATCGGAATTAAAATGGAGTTTTAATTGCATTTTTATTATATAGAAGAGTCCTCGAAACATAAAACTCTCTAGCAAAAAAAAATATTTAAAATATTGAACTGTCCGATCGAGCTGAATTTTTTTTCTGTAGCTTCCTCTCATCTTCAGATAATTTTTTGTAAAATTTCATCCAATTCCAACGGTCCGATCGTCTGGAGTAAAATTTTTAGTGTTAGTATCTTATTAGAACTCTTTTCTTAATCGAACTCTTAATCCTTTATATATCAACGAATTCGTGGCTTGGCTTTTCAAATCACTTTTTTCAAACTTTTCAACTAGAAGACCTCTCTAAAATTACTCCCTTTCATATACAAACTATAGCCCCAAACTTATTCAAGATTTCAACCTTAAATTAAAAGGCTTATTTGGTGTTTTCTCGAGTTTGGGATATAACGAGATTTGATTATTTTCGCGAGAAGAACGTGATGGTGTGAATAGATTTTGAGGCTAAAATTATGTGATGATTCATGTTGGTTATTTTTGGTGGTTTAAGGTATGGGGTTTTACACAATATGCTCCTTAATCTCGCGAGTGTTTCTCCCTTTGGTTTCATGTGATTATTGACTCATATTTGAATTGTTAAATTCTTTTGGAAATCTGAAAATATTTGTTGGAATATGATTTCGATTCATGTGGTATTATATTTGGTGTTGAGCATGTAGTCATGAGATTTTAATATGGCACTGAGGTTGGGCACCCGCCAATATTCCTTTTTCCGAATATGCTAAAAAAATGCATAGGCGCGGTACGGTGGTGAGGCCTGATGACCCGGTTAATGTGTTGTTGAGAAATTATATTGATATAATTGCTATTGAGATTTGCATTTGATTTGAATATTTGTATTCGTATTCGTATTGCTACGTTTTATTCATCGCTAATACTTGTTGAGCATCTTTCCCGTCGTATTGTGTACTTCCCCATATTTTCTTTTAGTGGCAGGTTAGCGCGGATATTGGGGCACTATGGAGATTGATTTTAGTGAGGATTATTTTGGGAAGATTTTTAATACAAGAAATGAGAAGACTTGTATTATTTTGATGTATAGAGCATTGGAGATTTGTATTTTATTTTTGAGTTAGATGCTGTAATTTATTCGAGAGAATTATTGTATTTATTTGAAGAGATTTGAGATTAGTGGTTTCTCTTTTGTTGTTGTGGGTTTTAGATGCTCTATACCTTGTTATATTGTGGATTAGTTTAGTTTTATCGCAGTAGCGCTCCGTTCGCTCTCCCCGGGCGGGCGGGGTGTTACATATGATCTCAAAACATATATTATGGAGAAGCTTGGATCATGAAACTATTTAGGTGTAAACATATATTTTGAATGAAGGATTAAACCATGAATTAAGAACAAAACTTTCTTGGAATTTTTCTAAAGGTTTCTCTCTTTTTGGAAGATGAAAAAGTCTCTGAATAAAGTTTACTCCCGCGCTACATAAATAGTTGGGAAAAAGTAGTGGGAGGTTATGAAAAAACTACTTGAAAAAATGTTATTTTTCAAATACTAGTCCGTCATTCAAACGACATACCATCTTATTCAAATGAGATAATAACTAAACTTCAAATGAGAAAGCAACACAAGAAAAAAGTGAACCCGTTAGATGTCTCGTTCGAATGACCACAAATATCGTTCGAAAAAAATAAAGTCATTTTAAAATAATTAACAAAAATTCTAACACGCAATAATAAATTTCCAAGGCCTAACATAAAAATATGCATTCATACCTGAGAGATCTTTGGAATATTAATGACGAAACATGGCTTGAAAAATGACAGAGGATGTGATCGCTTCCACTTGGCCGCTACGTCTTCAACAAAAAGGGCATAGGCTTGAAAGGTCACAAATACAACTCCTATCCTATAACTCAAATAGTTTTGTCTGGAATTAAGCCAATACATACAAATTGACTCGATTAGAAATTTGTCTTTACAAATCTCCCCATTTCGATATTCCAGGACAAAACAAAAAATAAAAGAGGAAAGTATTCTTAGGTCCCTCGCAAACAAATTTTAAAATTAAAGAAATTTTGATAAATTTTAAACACTTAGGTCCACGAATTCTTTTCTTGTACAAGTCCGCGCTAGTGTCATAACACGTGGACCTAATAGTAAATTATCCTTAAATGTGTAAAAATTATTGACAAGGGAATTAAGTGTAAATATCCCAAACAAAACTCATATGGGTCATTAAGCTCATCTAAAAGACTCAATCCTAAACCCCAAAGAAAAAAATACATACACTTGATCGACACATATTCTAAGAAACTTTGCATTAAAAACTTTGTTGCATGTATGAAAACTTGCGCACTTAAACACACCATAAAATCCTCCCCCTTCATCTAACAATGTCTACCTAACGAAGGACATCTCCCTCTAGTTACATCTCCCCAAATGAAAAGAGTTAGATACCATATCTTCCCCTTTTTATTTAAGAATAAACAAAGATTATTTGCATAAAATGATTAATTTCTCCCCAATTTAAACAAATTCTCCTCCTAAATGAAACAAGGGATAAACGTAAAGGAAAAACAACCATATCATGCAATAGTGTATAGCGATACAAGAAATAGCAAACCTACATGGAAATGATAACATGCTTTTTACGTATATATCGTTGTCTTCAAAAGCCGAGTCTCAAAATTCCCTTGAATTACCTACAAAACTTATCAAACAACTTGTATCGTGGTAAGTACGGGTATCATTCAGACTTTGAAGATGAAACAAATAGATTGAATACTTGTAATTCCAATTTTTATTAATAGTTTTTATTTTTTTTATCTTTATTATAATTTTAAGACAATTTCAAGGGAGAATTAATCAATTAATGCTAAAATCATACGTGAGTAAATGAAATAAACTACACTAACTGAGTGTGATAATTGTGAGAAGATATAAGAGATGGGATTACACGACGTGATCAATTATTTTAATTTCTTAATTTATTGAATTGAAATATTTTGAGATAATATTGAATTCATAATAATTATAAATTGAATAACATCTTTTTCAAAAAATAAATTTCAAAATGTCACTTTAAAAAAAACTAAGATTTATACTCTTTTTAATAAACTACCCGCTAAGATCAATTCAATAAAATTTGTATGAATCCTCGAATTTCAGCAACAAATTAATATTTAATTTTAGGATAAACCTATCTCTACTAAAATCAAAGTTAAAACAAAACTAGTTTCTATCTCTCGATATGTAAATTAATTTCTCACAATTCAAAATTAATTTTCCTATAACTATAATAATCAATTAAATTAATTCATTAAATTAACAACCTACGCGTTTCATCCCACCCCTTGCACAGGGGGTTTAGCCTAACATTCTCGTATTAGAACATAAACAACAATCAAGGAAAATAGAGAAATAAAATTTAATTAAGAGATAGAACACAATACACAATTCTCCTTATCGAATTGCAGTCTTTCAATGAATACAATGCGTCTCAGACCTTCACAATATCCTCACTTGATTACAAAAATAAAAAATACAAAATAAGCTAAACTATTTTTTTTTATATTTTTTTTCTTATTTGTTTTATCTTCCTAAACTGTACCAAAAAAATACCGAGACGTCTCTCTTTATTCCCTCTGTGAGAGAGTCATTCTGGGTCTCTTGATTAATGAGTTGCTCCACTTTAAATAATAACCCAGGATTTGTGTTGTTGGCGATTTTTGTGGGTTTTTAAAATCTAGTCAAACCGATGTGGGTTTTGTTTGATTGTGGAGATATGGTTCCAATTTTGGTGGGATTAGTTTGACTAGAATGGATTAGTTTGGGTTAGGGTGGGTTTTCGGGCTATGGATATTTCTTTGTGGGATTTCAATGGAGGTCGATCGAATATAGGTTATAGGAATGGAGTTGGATGGATTTTTTGGGAAATAGAAAGCGATTTTCGGGTTTTGGTAGGATCCGGGCATGGAAGCTTGGCATTATGGGATAGAATTCTTTATGGTTGGGTTCGCTAGTTTGGGGTTAATGGGTTAAGGTCGGGAGTGAATCTTGTCCGTAGTTTCGAGGTTTCCATGGCCGCCGACTTAAGGGGTTTAGAGGTTAGATGAAATGGGTTGGAGTATGGAAAGTATGGTGGTGAGGTGCCGGTGATGGTATGGGCTAGAGGGAATAATGGTGGTTACGAGTTGTTCGGTTAAAAGGGTTAAGACTCGCTGATTTTTGGTCGGATATGGGAGGATGGCAGTTATGGGTTTGTGTTGCTTAGGAGAGAGGAGAGAGGTTGGGGATGAGAGGTGTGAGGAGTAGTTGGGTGGGTGGGTGTTCTTTTTTAATTTACACCTACCCACTACACACACACACACACACACAAAAAAAAAAAAAAATGCACATAATTTATGCAGTTTGATGTCACTACTACCAATTGACCTGCAATATAGACAAATACGAACATAAAGCCATTTTTATTGAGATCGAGTGACTAAAATGCACATATTTAGGTTATAAAATAGACACTTTTGGATGCTTACCAGGCAACATAAGAATGACTAATCCACATAAAGCATAATAGATACAAACTATGATGCGATAGCAAAATGATTTCAATTAGAATGAACTAAAATGAGCGTGGGATACCAATGAAAAATAGAAACAAGATAGATATTGATATGAATAAATAGCATATAAGGACTAGATGAAAAAATAAAGACTCAAAGCAAATGATACCATATATATAAGCATTAAAATATATCAACGAAGCATAAGCACACACATATATAGGTATAAAGACCATACAAGACACCAAACATGATAAGCTTTCCACAATCATATGGCATAGACATGTCTAAACTAAATGTGGTAAACGGAATGAATGGGTGTGAACTAGAGATAAAAGAGTCATGACCCATTCACTTAAATATGTTCAAGAAGTTCTATTTGATTGTAAAACTTTATCTACTAAGATTTAGTCTCATGTGAGAAGATAACATCAACTGAAAGAACAAACAAGCACGATATACACAAGCTTAGAATTTTGATGATTTTACAAATTAATAGAGTCATGACATACTAAGCATGATTAAGATTCATTGTGCAAACTCATTGATCTTCAACTAAACACCCTCAAAAGACAAACATATTACGTATTTTAATTTCTTTTCTTTTTTCAATTCTTTTGAAGCTATTTCTTATGAATGATCAAACTAAACTATGTTATCCCTTGGCAATTTTTTCATTTTTACTTCCGGTTAATATTTTATTTAGGATCTTACCAACCTATGCTTTTCCACAAAGGAGGTTTTCTCATTTCGCAGCCCTTTCCCATGCACTATCCTTTATTTTCTATATTATTCAAATAAATCTCCTGGGCAACGGTTTTTACATGCAAAAATCCCCCATAGTCATAAAATATGTAGATAAAAAAATTGATGGGAGAACATCTCACAAATCTCAAATATACATGTGAAGTTAAAGTTCAAAATAGCTCGTGCATGTGTTTATGTGGAGGAATATACAAAGAGAATCCATTAAGAAAATCCAAATCAAACTACTCGATACAAACATGATAAAGAAGAATTGAAGGATTGAAATTCATAACCAAAAGTTCTAGCCATGTGGAAGCGAAAAGTGATATAGGATTCAAACGCAAGGATATGCCACACAAAATGTGTAAACTAAAATACAAAAAAATATTTTTGAGTTTTCAATTTTTAAAGAAAAAAATTAGAAACAGACACAAGTCAAAGGACAAAAAAAATATTTTTGTATTTTTCAATAAGACTCAATAAATGAAAAAAAATACAAAAGATATACTTGTCATAATTCTAGCAAAATATATATGATGAAGCATAAACTAGAATATAACTAACAAACATACAACAAAAAAAAATATATCATGAAACACAACTAGTGTTTGTAAAAAAAGTTAACAGGATCAACCTTTAGATCTAGCATGGGAAGTATCATGTGGAAGCAAATGAGAATCATAAAGTCTATCTTGTAAAGCCTCCAAATCGGTTCTCCTAATCCACACAAGTGTAAAATGACACTCTCAGATTTTAGTGACCTTGGTGACTCCACCTTTGGACTTTTTAGGACCGTTTTTGAGATCAAAACAAAAACTCCTCAGGTGACCCTTCCTACCACAATATGTGCAAGTGAAATCACGGCGATAAGTATTACCTAAAGTTTGACCTTTTCTAGCATTCCTAGACAATTCTCTCAAAATCATGGTTTTGGCTTCATTGACGGAAGCATTTTAAGTATCAAAGCCAATACCACATTTGTCATCTTTGATTTGGACGGTACCTAGAATTTTATCCAACTTCTATTACCTACACTCCAAATTAAATTTGACACGACTTGAGTTTTTCAATCTCTCTTCAAGGTCCATTATCTTAATCTTAAGTAAATTCCTAATCTCTTAAAACTTAAGAAGTTCATTCTTCATAGCCCCTAATAAAAAACCTCGAGGATTATCTCTCTCACCTTTAACATAATCTAGCTTTTATCGAAGGGTCCTCTCACATGCACTAAGATCTTCAATTAAAGAACTTTTATCATTTCCTATGGCACTTTCTCTCATTGTAGAGTCTAACTTCAAGTTTTTCTTTTTTAGTTTTAATGATTCCGCATAAAATTCACGACAGGCAACTTGGAGTTCAATATCCTCCTATTCTTCTTCATTCTCACTCTCTTCTCCACTCTTTTTAACATCAAACTCTTAGAATTCATAAAAAATATCCTCTAAAGAGTCATGCAAGGAACTATCTTCATGAAAATATTTCTCATCAAAACTAGCATGACAAGCAATGAACGCGGTGAAGTTGCACTCAATGGGGGAATCGAGTCCCTTTTTCGGTTCACTGTCACTAAGGGTGGCATTTTATACAATTGGTTTCTTTCCCTGCTTCCTTAGTTTATTGGGGCACTCAGCTTCCCTATGGTTATAACCCTCACAACCAAAAAATCTATTCAACTCGTCCCTTTTAAGATCATCATTACGATTTTTACGGAGTTTCTCGACTTTGTTATACTTAGACTTATCAAATTTCTTAAAATCATTTTTACATTTCTCTTAATTAAACTTAAGAAGTTTTTTAAACTTCTCAGCAAACGTATCCATATCATCCTAGTTGATGTCAGACTCATTATTCGAAATAGGTGTTTCCTCCTTCCGAGCTTTTAAAGTTATGCCCCTATCCTTCTTTATTATATCTTGGAGGTAAACATGTCAAGTTCATAGGCTTGTAAGTCACCTACAAGCTCTTCAAGTTTCTTAGAGTTTAAAATGCCTAAAGAATTAAAAATGGTCACTTTTGGATTAAACCTATCGGGTAATGACCTCAAAAGTTTCTTTATGACACGTTTGTCGGGTATTTTCTCTCCCAAGTTAAAAGACGAGTTGATAATATCAAAAAATCTAGATTAGAACTCATCGAAAGACTCATTCTCATCCATTTTAATGGTTTCAAATTGAGTGGTGAGGTTTTTGAGTCTATAAGTCTTAAATTACTTGTACCTTCATGGGTGAGATAGAGTGTGTCCCAAGCCTCTTTAAACGTTTCACACGTCATAATTTGATGAAACTCCTCGGGTGTGACCGCATTAAAAAGAGCAATTAAACCATTTGAATTAAAATTTGCAAGCTTAATCTCATCCTCACTCCATCTTTCTAATGGTTTGGGAACTCTAATTTCTCTTACTAAACACGTTGGTGGGGACCACCCTTTAATGACAAATAGCCAAATCCGCTCATCTAATGACTTAAGTGCCTACCTCATATGCACTTTCCAATACGCATAGTTAGAACCATAAAAAATAGGAAACCTAAAAAATGACAATTATTCCATATTCAAACCTAAAAGGATCTAACACGACAATTTAGTGTTCCTGCTCTGGTACCAATTTTTAAAGGTATATATTAAATTTATAACTTATGCTCGGATACCAATTTAAAGGGATGGTTTATCGAAAAATTCTAAATTTTAAATTTCTTCCAAATTAAATTATCTCTTCTTAAATAAAATTTTAATTGGAGTCCAAATTTATACAAACCAAATTTAAACAAACTTAATTCCAAATTAATGTGAATTTTGTGAAATTGATGATTACAACTTGAATTATAGTAAAATAAATTACCCAAATGAGTTAAGCACCAATTACACCATTTTTTTGGTTAAAGCAATTTTATCTTCTTAAAGCTAAGCATGCATCTATATGTGATTTTGTAAGATAAAATAAATAACCACAACGCTGCGATGTATGAGGAAAACCCACAACGAAAAAACCTCGGACGGCCCAGCCACAAGTCCACTAAGTACGAATTTAATACAAGGACACGATGTAAGACTTACCCAATGACTCTATACCTCGCAAGCCTTGACTGTCTTCGTTCCTTCCACCTCTTCCTAGTGACAACACAAGAGTCCACCTATGTCTCGGATTCCACTGATGGGGCACTACTACCGTCAAGAATACTGAATCCACTATATGTACACAAACAAACGTGGAATCCTTCACAAGAAACAATTTATAGGAACATACAGAGTAAACACGGTGCCAAAACTGTGATCTCAAAACATATATTATGGAGAAGCTGGAATCTTGAAACTATTTGGGTGTAAACATATGTTTTGTTTGAAGGATTATATAATGAGTTAAGAAAAAAAAATTCTTGGACTTTTTCTAAAGGTTTCTCTCGTTTTGGAAGATGGAAAAAGTCTTTGAGTAAGGTTTACTGCTACACTACATAAATGGTTGGGAAAAAGTTGTGTGGGGTGATGAGAAAACTGCTTGAAAAAATTATTATTATTCAAAAACTGCTCCGGTCGTTTGAACGACATTCACTCTCATTCAAATGACATAGCCATCTCATTCGAACGAGATAAGAACAAAACTTCAAAAGAGAAAGGAGCATAAGCTAAAAGTCACCTCATTAGATGTCTCGTTCGAATGACCACAAATCTCATTCGAATGACTTGGGAAATTTGTTTTAACGACCCTGGAAAAAACATATAATTTTTCTTGAAAAAAATATAAAGTCATCTTAAAAATAATTTAATAAAAATTCTAACACCCAATAATAAATTTCCAAGGATCAAAATAAAACATATGTTCATACCCGAGCAATCCTTGGAATGTTGATGACGAAACATGGCACGAAACACGGCATAGGATGTGATCACTCCGACTTGGCCGCTACGTCTTCAACAAAAAGGTATTGGGATTAAAAAGTCACAAATACAACTTCTATCCTATGACTCAAATAGTTTTTTTCAGAATTAAGCCAATACATGCAAATTGACTTAATTGGAAACTTTTCCTAACACTATTTGTACTTATTCTTTTCTAAAAATAAATTTAATTAGGTAATTAATTTAATGTGTAAATAAAATTATGATATTCAGGTTTTATTTCAATTTAGAAATGGTTTTGTTTTTGGAAATTGAAATAATGGGATTGGATAATTTAATTTATACAAGTAAATTAAAAATTACCCGGATTTAATTCAAGTAGTTAGGTTGAATAAATAATTTTTTGAAATACTCTCAAGTTTAACATAGTAATTGTGAGAGGGGTTTCAACATAAATACCACATTCTCCATTAGTATTTTAAAAATATAATGTGGTTAATTCCTTGTGGTAGTATTTCTCTTTCCTCCCCATCGGAGGTAATTAATTACGACATCATGATATTTTTAAAATACTTAGTGATCGTCATATGAGATTAACTATAAGTGAGTCTGATTCCCCATTTGGGAAGTTATAATATGAGAGGATTTAATTTTAAAGAATGAATTGATGACTCAAACATAAGCACGGCTTGTGATATCCTCCCCATTGGAGTCATTGTCATTAGTTGTGGGACAAAAAGATATCATCTGTTTAATTAGATAGCATAGAAGTTTCGTGAACTGTTAATTAAAATATGACTATTTGTCTATTTTAGGATGAGATAATTTAATCTCCCATCAAGAAATCTCACTTCACTAAGGAACTAGTATAATCGACAGGATTAGTTCTAACCCTAGTGGGAGGTAAAATTAAAATTTAATCAAAAAAATTTCTCACATATTTAATTTGAATTAATTTTTGTACATATAGTGATTCTAAAATTTCATAATGAGATAAACATTTAACACAATTGCTTCAATCTTAAAGGATAACAAATTAATTAAATTGAATTCTATTTGCTTGAAAAAAAATCTAAACACTATCTTAACTAGTGAGGATTACAAGTTTATTTGAACTAAACTATGCCTTATCAAGCCTGATAAGGTGGCATTCTAAGAGGATGTCATGGATCATTAGAAGTGACAAAAGGATGATTAGATGATTCATCACTACATATTGACCTCCATACCTAACGTGTTGCGACACCACCATCAGAATATGCCAAGTGCTTATGACATGATTCTAAACCTCAATGGTATATTTGAGGATCATAATCATGTCACAATATTGGAAGTTATGGATAGGCTGGTAATACATGTTCTAAAGATGATGTTTATATTTGCGAAAATGGAGGTCCTTGGATAAAAAAATCAATGGAGAAACTCGTATCGATTTTGTGCTCCAATCACTCCAAATGTCCTTTAAGTAATTCTGCCTAAATTATTCTATGAACAAATTTCACTTATCTTTGATGCAAATAACTAAGAAACTCCTGGTTGAGGATAATTTCATCAAATATAAGGGCGTTGTTCAAGTGTTGAGAGAGACCCAAAATCTTATGTACCGAAAGGTAAAGAGAAGAACAAGAAGAACGGAATGTCTCGTGTATAACCTGTGTGGTTAAAACTATGTTTAAGTCTTAGGTAGCATGTAAATAGCTGGAAGGCAAGTGTTATATCTGTAAGTAGTCATTACATTGGAAGTTGAAGTTCCCGGGCAAAGAATAAGAATGAAAACTGTATTTTTTCCTTAGTTATTTTGAGACATGTTTTGTGGTGTAATCTACCGAAACCTAGTGAGTAGATTTGGGAGCCACTAATTATGTATGAAATTATTTATAGGGGTTTCAAGTAATCAGGGAGCTAAGTGAACGAGAGATGTTTCTATGTATGGGGAATTAATACAAGGAATCAATTTTAATAGAATGAAATTTAGTTTTAAATTTTGGTGCAGATAAAAAGATAATTATAGATGATTATTTTTATGTTCATATTATTAGAAAAAAAATGATTTGAGTTTTTAAGTTAGTTATGAACAATTATTCGATTTATTTTAGTAAAGATGTATTTATAAAAAATGGCAAATTTTTTAAATGTTCTAGCATATTGGAAAATGATATTTATATTATAGAGCATGTCTCACCAATACTGCTAAATATTTAAATGAAAAACTCAGCTGGAAATAACCTAAATACAAAGAAACCTTCTGAGTTGAACCAAACATTTCTTGGTCACTTACTCTTAGTCCATATTAATTTAAAAATAATTCAAAGACTGATTTCAAAGGGATAATTGAGTTCATTGTAAATGGAGGCACTTCCAGCCCGTTAATCCTTTTAGAAGGTAAAATGACCAAGAGATCCTTTACAACCAAAGGCTATAGAGCTAAAGATATGTTAAAATTAGTTCATTCTGATTTATGTGGCCATATGACTATCTAGAAAATCGGTGGATATGAGTACTTTATCAGTTTCATTGATAACTACTCACAGTTTGGATAAGTTTACATTATACAATAGAAGTCTGAAGACTTTGATAAGATCAAAATGTATAAAGATGTGGTGGAGCGTAGACATGGTGAACTAACCTAAACTCTATGATCCGATCATAGAAGAGAGTAACTCTTGGGAGGGTTTATAACCAATTTATAGGAGATTAAATACCAATTGTCTACACCGAGAACTCCACGACAAATGGTGTCGCAGATATAATGAACATGGCTCTTTTGGACATAGTTAGATTCGTGATGAGTTATTTGGATATGTGGAATTATTTTTAGGGTTATGAACTAGAGACAACTACTTATTTACCGGACATAGTTCTTTCGAAGTCAGTCTCAACAACACCCATGAATCTATGGAGTGGGTTTAAAACTAGTCTATATTATGTTCAAACCTAGGGTTGCCCAACACACGTGCTAATGAAGGAATGGGGTAAGTTGGAATCAAAGATAAAATTATGTCTCTTTATAGGTTACTCAAAAGTAATTAAAGTTGATCTATTATATAACCTTAACGACAAATGCCTAGTACTTAAGAGACGATTATATGATAAACCACAAATAAAATAATAAGTTAATATAATAATATCTAAAAGGCTAAGTTTAAGTAATTGCTTCAGGATCACTCGTATAAGATGAAATACAACCCGATATCTATAATACCCTGCCTAATGTTAGTAGGAGTAATACCAACAATCATGATACATATGTCACTTATACTAGACCACAAGTTAAGCCATATCATAATGGGAAGGTCAGGCGTTAACCTAATAAATTAGGATAGTTGGGTTTACATTTAGGTTAGATCCCAAGGGAATATGAACAAGATCTCAATAACTACAATGAGGCACTCCAAGATAAGGATCTTGGATTTGTCTTAAGGTTGAAAAAACATATAAGGATTCGATGTATTCAAATAAGTTTTGGGAGATTGTAGACTTGACATATGGGATAAAACCCATCGGACGGAAGTGGATCACCAAGATAAAAATAGGGATACATGGGAAGGTGGAAGCCTTAAAGTCAAGGTTTCTTACAAAAGGGATTACTCAGAAAGAGGGTATTGACAACGAGGAGCCTTCTCATCGATAGGTAAATTAAATTCAAATTATTTTTCCCATTGCAGAACATCTCAATATTGAGATTAAAAAATGAACGTCAAGATAGTGTTCTTGAACAATAGACTTAACAAGTGCATCTACATGATGCAACCCGAGGGATTCATATCAAGCGTATGTGAAAGCAAAGTGTTCAAGCTTAAAAGGTCCGTTTAAGGATTTAAGTAAGCATCGAGGTCATGGAACATCCAGTTTGATAAGTCTATCAAATATTTTGGTACTGATCAATGTCTGGATAAAATTAGTGTGCATAAGAAGCATAACAGAAATATGGTGGTATTTATGGTATTCTATGTAGATGTTATTCCCCTAATCGGGAACAGTGTGGGTGTGATATCCATCATAAGAATGTGGTTATCTGGTAAGATATATATATATATATATATATATATATATATATATATATATATATATATATATATATTAACACACGCACACACTTAATCAGATAGAAAAGATGAGGAATATACCCTATCTTTTAGCGGTGGGCAGCCTCATGTATGTTATACTGTGTACAAGATTGAATATCTTCTTTACCATTGGCATGGTTAGCAAATTCTAATATAACCTAGGTGAGGAGCACTGGAGTGTACTAAATCACATTCTTAAATACCTAAAAAAGACTAGAGATTATGTGATGCTTTAGTCAATGATTTGTCTTATACATATTGAGTACATAGACTCACATTTTTAGATAGATAGAGATTCGAGGAAATCGACCTCAGGATATGTATTTACCCTAAGAGTTGGAGCCAAAAGTTGAAAGAGTATTAAGAAATCATGCATTGATGATTCCACAATGAAATCCAAATATATTGTAGCTTTAGAGGTAGAAAAATAGGTGATTTGGCTCTTAAACTTCCTAAGTGATTTGGGAGTGGTTCCTTTAGTGAAATCAACCATTGCATTATATTATGACAATAGTAGTGTGGTTTCTAACTCGAAAGAACCAAGGGCACATAAGAGTGAAAATCAAATTAAGCTCAAGTATCACTTGATAGGGGATATCCTATAGGGATGCAACATTATAGTGGCTAAGATTACATCTCAGGACAACTTGGTAGATCCTTTTAAAAAGATCTTTCAAGGTAAGACTTTTGATAGTCATGTCAATGGAATGGGTGTTAGATGCATAGAAACGTGGTTTTAAAAGTAAGTGGGAGATTTTTTTAGTTTTTATTCTTAAAACCATGTATGGCATTTATTTTTCAATAAAGGTTTGTCAGGTTCACTTTTAAATGAGAATCATCTTTGTGAGATTGCCTTATATTTATTTTAATATATTGTATTCATGTTGATCAATTGAACTTAATATGAATTCAGGTGAGCTGGGTTCATCCTTATAACTAAAGATTAAAAATCCTGTTTCAGTACAATTGTCCAGTTCAAAACCTAGATAGGGAGCATACATCTTATTGGTAAATCTACGAGTACAATCCTAGTAGTCTATCTTAACTTTGAGAACTTGTCTCATGGTTTATGAACTTGTCTGATAGTTCAAAAGAGGATTGTAGAGGTATATTAGGAATGTATTGAACAAAATAATGAGTGAGATTTAAGTCTAGGTGTTGACTATATTAGACTTGCATGATCTCACAAGTTTGAAAAGGGTGCATAGGTTCTTAATCCCAAGGATTGTGGGGATTGCAATGCTTGAAAAATAAGTTATTTGATGGCTATGGGCACAATGCAATTTTTAATTGGATCCATTTATAGGAGAGAATAGACCCATTTATAGGAAAATTTCAAAATTTTGATCCGTCGTGCGCACGGTTAACTTTTGCCATGTGCTTGATTTCATCTAGTGTTGAAAGCCGTGCGCAGGTCAAATGCTAACAGTGCAAACGGTATCATACACAGGGGTCCAAAATGAACCGTGCTAGCAGTTTGAGGATAAAAGGATAAGCCTAAAATATAAGAACTTAAAAATTCAAGTCATTTGTCACTTGGCCAGCACAACACATTTCATAGATATTTCACTTGTTCAACATTTCAGAAAAAACATGCAAGTCCGTGTAGTGAAATTTTCAATCATGAAACTATTAAAGGATATGTATTAAAATTATGAATCGAGGGAACTCTTGTGTTGTCAAGCGGCTTGAATGATCTTCAAAGTCCATGTAGTCTATATGAGCGTGCCTTATTCTACAATTCAAACCTATGTGTATCAAATGACTCAACAAATCAACGCTTTGGCAAGGAATTAAGCTAGATTTAATATAACACAAAAATAATACAAATTCTTACATCTTCAATCTACTCCTTTGGCTATTATGCGGTGAACCCCCCAAACCCAAAATTACTCTTGATTAATCCTACTAAACCCATTTCACATTACCCATGTAATAAGAATAGTAGGAAGTAATTCACATGTGATTCCAAAAGACAAACGACATATTAAAGTCGAGCCTGAAATGGTGGGTTGGATTCAGATTAACGTGATAATACCTAAAACTACATGAAATAACAAATAGAATCACGCATGTAATAGCATGCACAAAGAGTAACCCCCCTTCTTTGGGAATCCTAAAAAAAATCAATGAGATAAAGCACGTAATCATATGACGTATGATAAGATCATCTAATATCAATCCTCCAAAAAATCAATGAGATAATAGATGATATAAATAGTGTAAGCTTGTGAAGTATGATAAGATCATCTAATATCAATAAATGAAAAAAGCAATAAAGCTCCCCTACCTGAAACATCATATGAAAAATAATGGTTCTCCCCCAAAGATCCATAAAAGAATGTATGTACCCTTATCAATACGTCTACCCTATAAAGAAGAAAACATTAGATCATCTCCACCTATCTTAGACGTTTTCCCCCTTTTGGCACGAAAGGTCAAAGAGGCATATAAAGACATGGATAATGGGTATAACATGGTAATAAAGAAAAATCACAATTAATAGACAATAACTAGCGAAGAAAAATCTACTAAATCATGTAAAATACCAAGGCTATAAGGGAAAACTCAAAGTTATCAACATGGCATGAGTATGAGTAATATACAAGTTTATCACCAAAAGAATCTTAAATCAAGAACTAGTAGATAAAATATATCAAACAATAAGCATGTGAAGCAGGATATGCGATATAAACACTCTAACTAGAATGAGATCATGTGAATAAAGGATATAATAATGTAATCAAAATATGGATAAAATAATAATAAATTAAACCATCCAAAGTGTACCATCACAAGTCAAAATCACTTGGTGGAAAATATATGAGTAAAGGTATAATAAAATCCATGCAACGAACTACCAAAGTACCATATAAAAGATCCAAATATCCAAGTATAATAGTCTTGTTGTCACAGTCCACCATTGCTCAAACCATCGTTAACCATTCCATAGTCAGGATATCACCACACTCGAATATCATATTTCTAAAATGATTAAATCCACTAAAATATAACCTCTCACTGATTTCACCCGCTCCCTTGTAGATGGAACCAAAGAGAGACCCACTACCCAACGGTAAAATCTACACACAAGAGTAACACTAACAATAAGCCCACTAAACTCATCTCAGGCACAAATTTAGTGTTAATAACATATTATAACTCATCTATGTCACAAAAATTTTACCCCTATCTCCTGAGGATAAAACTCATACTTTCACTCGCCAATAGCACTTGCAGTTCAAATGGTTCCTGGCATAACACTCTCATCCAAACCGAACCAAAAACTTTAATGACTATTGCCTCCTACTGGGCATCCTGCTCCTGTCCCTAACTCACTACAGACAATATCAACACATGTGGACCTATTCTCCACACATGAGACACGTCTATGTGTCATTCCCCTAACTCTAACCTCATTGGTTATGTTGGGGTTGTCCTTCTCTTGGGCCTAGTGGCCTTGGCCCCGATTGCTACCCCCATTATTCCTTTGGCTCTATTGGCCTTGTGGGGCACACTGATGACCCTGTCAGCCCTAGATGACTCCCCCATCACTTGGTGGGATTTATATTAATCTGAATCATTTAAATAGGTCCCCTTTTGGGTATTTCCCTATGGTGCCTCACAATCACCAATTACATTCATTCTTATTCTACTGACTAAACTCTTCAATATCTTACCCCCCTTCACATGGAAGCACTTATATTGCCCTTGCCAAATTACGACATTGATGACATCACCATCAGTCATCCAAGTCAGATTTTCCTTCCTCAATGCTGGCGTGTTCTACCCATGAGTCCATCATCCAACTCAAGGTCTCCTTTCTCCTCCATAACCACCTTGTCTAGCACGAAGCTTGCTAAATAATTAAATTCTTTCTCACAATCTATTAAAATATAATCTCTCTTCTCATAGTTGGTCGATGACTCCCACCATAGCAACACTGCTCCTATAGGCTAAAAATTTGACAAAATTTATTTCTGAGTGTCACTACACTCTACCATATGCAATTGTCTTAGGATATTCTCCTTCCATTAGTCTATCACACTTAATCACTTTCCCTAAACTCTTGCATATGGCTCTTCAGAAATACCACTTCAACTCTCTCCCTTACCGACTATACTAGGTGAGTTAAAATTTTCCCCACCGTCTTCTATGGTGGTACTTAGGGAAAACTAATGTGCCCTAGTGATTATCCCAACGTCAACTTCCTGAACAATAATAGTGGTGACTTCTATTGTGGTCACCATTCCCATAATCCTCTGTGACTTCGACTGAGTCTCTCCTCTTGTAGTCCTCTTAACGACCCTCGTTGGTCTTGCTATATTATTCGGTGTACGAAGCCCAACCTAACTCATATGATTGGCATCAAATATAATCGATAGCAGGAGAATCTAAGTCACATTTTAAATCAATAGTCCTAAGCGTAGGACTCAATATCAAAGAAAAGAAATGCTAAAAATGTAGTATGTCCACACAGATGCTAAGGACTTTATAACCTAATGCTCAAATACCATCTATGACACTCCGCCTATTTCAATCACGGGTGATCAGTCCTTTAATAAAATAGACATGAATCTTATTTGGTTCATTCTTAGCGTCACTGTTGATTTTTTTTTAAATTACTAACACCTAAGTGAAATAAGCCAGTGCCAATTTTATCTTTTTATTTAACAACACCCACAACAATATGCGAAAACTAAAAATCATATAAACCGTTCACATAATATTTGAAGTTTAGAACATCACGAAATTAAATAAATAAATTCTGAATAAACCATCGCCTCCAAATCCAAAATCCAATCATAACTCTAACTGAAATGAAATAAATCTAAATACAAAATCTGAACTGAACGGGAGAAATACCCAACTTAAATAATTGAATATGAATCCTAGACTAGAAATAAAATAAATGAAGCGTCTAATCAAGTCATGTATGCCTCCACTAGCTTTACATCTACGCATATCATCATGCCTGGCCTGGCGTCCCTGTGGAAAGACACCTAAAAGGTTTTGGAAAATATTTTTGATAGGGGTCAGAGCCCAAAACTTTTGAAAAACATTTGCAAGTAATTAAGAAGATGTAATTAAATATGCATGAACACTTTTCATATTTAAGTTCGTGTCACACTCTCATGAGATACCCCTCACCTCTCAACTATTGTGCACACCTAGAACTTACATCTTAATCCGCCTAGTTATGCTACCTCGTTGTAACAACCCTCGATTCTGTGAGGCTCATTTTATACTAATTTTACCGCATAAGGTAATTATATAAAATGTGGGGACTTGAATAAATATTAATTTAATGAATTGAAAGTTAATATTTACTAGATTGATGCATATTTACTGTATGTGAAAGTAAATAACATCAAGTTGCATGTCTGTAGTGTCATGTATTTTAAATGGCCTTTTAGTTTAAATTATTTTGGAACTCGAAATAATTTATAAAATTTCCAGATGCCAGTTTAGAGGGTTTAGTTAGTCTCGGAAGGTGCGAGACAGTCAAAATAAGTGCCATATTGTATTTTTGTGTTTCGGGCACTTTTACCTGGTTTTAGCTTATATGCGTATTTGCGAGTCATTTTAATGTGGTATTAACCACTTAAGTTGGGAGAATTATGTTAAGCCACGATTTTTGGTCTTGCCCCTTATTTCATTCCCTCATTTTATGTCTTAAAACATAGAGAGAAAGAAAGAAGAAGAGAAATGGAGAAATGAGAGAGAGATTTGAAGATGGAGGATTTGGGATTTGCTTCTTCTCCAAACAAATCTGAGATATCAACCCTAAGGCAAGTTTTCTACTTGCTAATATGTGATTTAAGATGCATAAATTGTATGATAGTTGTGTATTTACATTTATGGCTTAAATGTAGAATTTGTGGGATTTAAACCCTAGTCTTGATTTATGTTGAAGAAATTGTGGGTTTTGATGGTTAATAATCATGTAGATTAGTTTGGGGTAGATTTTTGTTGTTGGTTGTGTGTAAGAAGGAAGAGATTTGAAGTTTGGAGAAATTAGGGTTCATAACCCTTCGTAGCCATTTTTGGCAAATTTGCAGGTCCGAATCGATTCGGCCCTTTGGGCGAATCGATTCGCTAAGGGAAATTGGCAGGTCTGCATAACCCGAATCGATTCGGGATTGAGTCCGAATCGATTCGGTCAATTGCAGAAAGTTGGTTTAGTAGTCCGAACCGATTCGCTTTTTGGGCGAATCGATTCGTTTTCCTGCTTTTTTTGAGTTAATTTTATAACTCAATTCCAATTCTTTTCTTTAAATATAGGGATTAGGAACCTTCTTGAATGAAGTAAACTTAGAGTCCTAGAGTGTGAGATGAGTTAGTTGTGTGCCCTACATTAGTAATGGGTTTTGTGGGGACTTTTCCGGGGTTATGCCTATTGAAGTTAGGGCACTTTTCCTTCTAGTTGATTTGTATATAAACTAAGAGAGGTAGTGTCATGTTCGGGAGACTTTAGAAGCTTAATTAAGCTATACTAGTTTTGATGGTTTATATTACCACCCCATAAGAAGGTTGGGAGATTTTAAAAGTTCGATTGAGCTATGTTAACCTTGGTGGTTCATCATAACGCCATAAAGGTGAGTTTGGAGAATAAATTGAAAGTTGTTTCATTCCTTCGAAAGATGATAACCTTGGGGTTTTAAAATAACATCCAAAAATGCTTGGGAGATGATGAAGAGTTTATTTACTCCTTTGAGGTTGTAGTGTTGATATAAACTATCGTATGACTCTGGATAGTAAGTTAGATTATTTACAAAGTAAATGGTAAGGGTTTAGGATAAAATGAATCATATAAATGGAAATGGTATTGAGATTAGTAAATGATAATTTACTTAATCATGAAACCGGTAAATAATGATTTACTTGATTTTGAAATGATAAATAAAATGGCTTAAACACACCTCTCTAAATGACATCATAAGGGAAGTCCGCACGTGAGGTGAAGCCCCCTGGCTAATGAATGCAGGGTGGATATAGTCCTAGGCCATGGGAGCGCTTATTGTTGTATATGTTTCTGCGATGGGTAGGAGATTCCGGGTGTGGTCTTGACTACCCCGCAGGCTCATGGCCGCTTCCCGACGTCTTGCGATATAGGTGCCCAGGTTGTCTAATGATAGGCCCTGGAAGATGATGGTCATTTAGGGGCGCGCACAGTGGGGAAACCCGGACGGGCGGTCTTAGAATTCGTTATATGTATATAAAAATAACAGTTCATAATCAAGTGGGACTTGATGTATTTTGATATGCCGTACAGAGCATGATGGAGTGCCACAAAGAGCACATATAAATGCCACAGGAAGCAATTGAAAATGATTATTTTCCTGATAAGGAAAGGATTTTTACAAAAGGTAAAATTGAGATAAATTGCCTTTAAGAGCAAAAGATTTTGACTATATATATATACTTCCTGCTAAGGAAAAGATATATGAAATAATTGGCACATTTGATGAAGTTCTTGGTTTAATGTTTCTTATTTTTATTCCTTCTTAGCTTATGTTTTAAATTGTATAGGTTGCTTCTTATTTCCCTTTCTTCATAATTTATCGTTCATAACTGTTATACTCTTTATTCATCTGGTAATCATATAGAACCGGGCCCTGACCTGGTTACATTTCCTGTTGCATATTCATCTTGTCTCTGCTCAGGTACTCCGCCGCAAGGATGCCTGATTTGAATTCCTAGTCTGATGTTTTCGACGAGCCGTGACGCATTGCGGGTATTACGGGATACATTTGGTATAGACGTTTTCATTTTCATTCTAGTTAAGATCAAGTCTTTTATTCGGGCGAGAGGCCCAAGCTTTTGTAAATGTCTAATGAAATGTAATAAGTAACTTATCGTACTTGTGTATTTTGGTGTATCAGTTTAGTGACCGGTTACATATTCGGTCTTTTTATTGTATTCTTGTTGTATTATTTATATATGTCTTGGGGTTTCCCTTATCTTTCAGGAATCGGGTTGTATGTTTTCATTTATTTACTTTCAAATCAAAATTTTTGGCAACCCGTTTTTCTGAAATATTGGGTGGTTATCCTGGATACTCTATATTTTTATTATGATGCTGAGAATGATTCCATCCATGATTCCGTTATATTGGAGTATTGGGCTGGCCACCCCTTATTTTGGTGAGCGGGTTGTCACAGATGGTATCAGCACATCAGGTTCTAGAGTCCTTAGGAATCTGTGTGGACGCCTTAAGTTTTCAGCGTTGCTCTTGATTTGATGTAAAGCCTTAGGATTAAGATCGTTGATTTCTCTTGTGAGATTTCGTTCTTCTACCATGAGGTAGAATCTATAAAATCTTTTGCGTATTCGTGTGAGAATAATGGGTCGATAGAAGAAGGGCGTTATGGGAAGGTTTGTGGAGAACTGTAAGTTGTGGTCTGGGATGAGGACCGCTTTAGAGGCCGCTCCCTTTTTGTAGCACTTTCTTGTCTTGCTATTACGACTGCAAATTTCAGTTGATGTAGTTTCCCAAGTACCGCTAGAAGTAGGAAGTGGTACTAAACTTGAGAATTCACGCGATGTTATATTGAAGTGGAGAAATACCCTGAAGTAGAATGGAGGAAAATCCTTCACCCGTAGAAGAAGTGTTGAGGTGGTGAAAATGTGGTCACTATATTCGTGGGTGCCAGAAGTTTGGCCCATAGAGAAGCCCGGTGGGTACTTGCAATGGCGAGTTTCTCTGGGATAACTGGACTGAGGAGAAGTTGGATTCTCGAATGTTCACAAAATGTTCGGTTAAAGACCAATGGCGAACAAGGTGTTGTACGGTTAGGGAGACGAGATCATGCACCATGAAGTGATAGGCTTCAAAATATGTGTTGTTAACACTTCTGATGGAGTAAGAATCGTGAAACCCAATTGGTGGACACCCACCTGGGGAGGTTTCGTTGAACTGGGGAAGAGGAGGCCAAGAGCGTGTCCTCTTTTACTGAGAAAGTAAGAGGGACTACATGGGCAATTATTGTCAGCCAGAGTCGGAATAAAGGCTATGATGTGGAGTGTAGAACCACTCATTTTAAACTTCGTTGAGTGGAGAGCAAGGGCAAGAGTAAAGTGCCTGGTTGGGGAGTTGGAGGAGATAATGTTGGTATGTGTAAGGCTCGAATATGGAGTCTGAGAACCATTAGTATTGACCCGGAGTGCTTGGCACAAACTGTGGTGGGAATTCTACCTTATAGGTGGGTGGTGTATATTCCTTAGGGTAAGATTTAGTAGTATTGTGTCTACGATAGACTCGGGTGTGTATATTGAGCTTGTAGTAGTATTTACGCTATTATAGAAGGGTAATTACATGACTTCCGTGGTATGGAAGTTCTATCTTTTCTTCACTCGTTATGAAGCGAGTGATGATATTTTTATATGTATATGTGTCATATGTGTTACTTGATTTGAGTGTTTCATTGTTTACTTGCATTGGGTGTAGATGCTATGACTTATCTTCACGACCAACAAAGTTAAGCAGTAATGCATAGGAGGGGTTCCTTGTTTGGATTCCGCTTTTGCGGGACGCTCCACGCGTGAACCTTAACGACGTTGGGAGTGGAGAGATGTCATATTTCCTTTCTCTTATTTCATGTATAGAATGCTAAGGTAAAGTCTAGAAGTAGAATCTTATTAGTAGAATTGTAAGTTAATTTACCGATCCCGATCATATGTTTTAGACCGTCATATCTCGAGGACCGACGATGCGAGGTAGTAGTGTAACGGGAGGGTTCCTTGTCTGGATTTCGCTTCGGCGAGACGTCCCACGCATGAACCCGAGCAAATGTCGGAAGTTGAGTAAGGTCTTGGGCACTAGGGATATATTTAGTATTATATGCTTACGATTTAGGTAGGATACATATAGATAGACCTTAGGATTTTTATTTTGATGTATGACCTTGAGGGTAGGTGGTGTTAGTTTAGGATGGTTGTTAGGAGTTGACCACGAATAAGTCGTGGGTTAACTCTAAATAGGGATTAGATCCCTAGGAACGAGATTTATGGGGTCTCGAGAGGTTTGGTAGGTTCGGCCGAAGGAGATGAGGCATTTCTTAGAAATAATGTTACGTTGGTAACTTCATTTTCGGGGAGTTAATAAGGACGGGTGGATCCTCACTCCTGAGCCATGATTGTAAGCTCGAGAGTGAGTTTAATGAGTAAGTTCTGCCAGGATTGGGGAGTAAGAATACTAGGGCATAGACTCACTGTTTATGCGTCGCACAAGCTTAAACTTGTGGAAAGTAATATCCCGTGCTTGAATTAAGATTCATCATGGTAGTGATCACCTTAAATAGATAAGGCACTACTTCCTGGGTAGGAAATTTGGTCCTTCTCGTAGGCAACAAGTTGTTGCATTATGTTGTGGGAGGAATTGAGTTGGTGCTCGGAGTTCTGAAAAACTAGTGAACGGATATTTTCTCATTCGCTAAGGAAATGCGATTTGGGGTAGTGGACGTGTCGAGTAGAGAACTCGTCAGAGATAATGGTTATGGCATGGAAGGCCAAGTAGAATGAGCATGAATAGGAAGACTCGGTAGTAAGAGCGTTTATGTCTGTGATTGACCATTTCACCTACTCGTGCGAAGAAGAGTAGTGGTGGAACGAAGAAGGATATTCATAGACGTCTGCATGGGACTACCGGCATCGAACTGGTCATGATCCCATTTGAGAAAATGGTTAATCGTTTGATCAGACTGTTGCTTTCCCGGCCATTATGGACGGACTACTTGTAGAAGAGTATTCCCCGTTCTCGATGGAGGAATAGTAAATCCGTGGGGGGTGCCTATTATAATAGGGTGGACCGAGACTAGATATTCGTGTCGAAGGTTTAGTAAAAGTTTCCGCGAAGTAATGGGAACCGTATGGAAATGGCGTATATCCTACCAACCTAAAGTGGATGGATGAAAGGGAGGAAATTGACTTATGCCGAAAGGCATATTACGAACGTGCGCCTTAGTATACATAGCAGATGGGAGCAGTAATGGTATGGATGGAGATTTTCGTGCAACCATTAGATTTTGGAGTGGACTTATGGATCATTTCCTAAGGCATGGTATCGTGAGTGGCCTAACGCGGTCAGTTGAGTAATTCGTATGCTCGTTGGATGGAGCCAATGGGTAATATGTTCCTTGGACTTGGAGTGGTCTCGGAACATTTCTTTAGAGATTTGGCTTCTAAGCCTTACGCCTTGATGAGATACGTCGATGCGGGGGATAGCTGAGTAGCATTGGGGGCTAAGCCACTTAGAGTCGGTATGGGTGCCCCGAGGTGTGATGTAACATAATTCTGAAGCCGAGTCATGTGGGCATCGTGTTCCGCCGTAGGAAGCTAGAATCGATAGTTAGTGAAGAGCGCCTTGTGCTACGAGAGAACAAGATGATTGACTGAGATCGACAGGGTCGACCTTAGTCTGAGTCCATTTGGGACGTTGCAATAACGAGGAGTTTGTTTAGGATGGTAGAATCCTAGTTTATAGTAGTATACCCTTATCAGATTTGGGTATGCCCGAATTTTGGGGGAAAAATTTCCTCTTAAGGGGGGGAGTATGTAACAACCCTCGATTCTGGGAGGCTCATTTTATACTAATTTTACCGTATAAGGTAATTATATAAAATGTGGGGACTGGAATAAATATTAATTTAATGAATTGAAAGTTAATATTTACTAGATTGATGCATATTTACTGTATGTGAAAGTAAATAACATCAAGTTGCATGTCTGGAGTGTCATGTATTTTAAATGGCCTTTTAGTTTAAATTATTTTGGAACTCAAAATAATTTATAAAATTTTCGGATGCCAGTTTAGAGGGTGTAGTTAGTCTCGGAAGGTGCGAGACAGTCAAAATAAGTGCCATATTGTATTTTTGTGTTTCGGGCACTTTTACCTGGTTTTGGCTTATATGCGTATTTGCGAGTCATTTTAATGTGGTATTAACCACTTAAGTTGGGATAATTATGTTAAGCCACGATTTTTGGTCTTGCCCCTTATTTCATTCCCTCATTTTATGTCTTAAAACATAGAGAGAAAGAAAGAAGAAGAGAAATGGAGAAATGAGAGAGAGATTTGAAGATGGAGGATTTGGGATTTGCTTCTTCTCCAAACAAATCTGAGATATCAACCCTAAGGCAAGTTTTCTACTTGCTAATATGTGATTTAAGATGCATAAATTGTATGATAGTTGTGTATTTACATTTATGGCTTAAATGTAGAATTTGTGGGATTTAAACCCTAGTCTTGATTTATGTTGAAGAAATTGTGGGTTTTGATGGTTAATAATCATGTAGATTAGTTTGGGGTAGATTTTTGTTGTTGGTTGTGTGTAAGAAGGAAGAGATTTGAAGTTTGGAGAAATTAGGGTTCATAACCCTTCGTAGCCATTTTTGGCAAATTTGCAGGTCCGAATCGATTCGGCCCTTTGGGCGAATCGATTCGCTAAGGGAAATTGGCAGGTCTGCATAACCCGAATCGATTCGGGATTGAGGCCGAATCGATTCGGTCAATTGCAGAAAGTTGGTTTAGTAGTCCGAACCGATTCGCTTTTTGGGCGAATCGATTCGTTTTCCTGCTTTTTTTGAGTTAATTTTATAACTCAATTCCAATTCTTTTCTTTAAATATAGGGATTAGGAACCTTCTTGAATGAAGTAAACTTAGAGTCCTAGAGTGTGAGATGAGTTAGTTGTGTGCCCTACATTAGTAATGGGTTTTGTGGGGACTTTTCCGGGGTTATGCCTATTGAAGTTAGGGCACTTTTCCTTCTAGTTGATTTGTATATAAACTAAGAGAGGTAGTGTCATGTTCGGGAGACTTTAGAAGCTTAATTAAGCTATACTAGTTTTGATGGTTTATATTACCACCCCATAAGAAGGTTGGGAGATTTTAAAAGTTCGATTGAGCTATGTTAACCTTGGTGGTTCATCATAACGCCATAAAGGTGAGTTTGGAGAATAAATTGAAAGTTGTTTCATTCCTTCGAAAGATGATAACCTTGGGGTTTTAAAATAACATCCAAAAATGCTTGGGAGATAATGAAGAGTTTATTTACTCCTTTGAGGTTGTAGTGTTGATATAAACTATCGTATGACTCTGGATAGTAAGTTAGATTATTTACAAAGTAAATGGTAAGGGTTTAGGATAAAATGAATCATATAAATGGAAATGGTATTGAGATTAGTAAATGATAATTTACTTAATCATGAAACCGGTAAATAATGATTTACTTGATTTTGAAATGATAAATAAAATGGCTTAAACACACCTCTCTAAATGACATCATAAGGGAAGTCCGCACGTGAGGTGAAGCCCCCTGGCTAATGAATGCAGGGTGGATATAGTCCTAGGCCATGGGAGCGCTTATTGTTGTATATGTTTCTGCGATGGGTAGGAGATTCCGGGTGTGGTCTTGACTACCCCGCAGGCTCATGGCCGCTTCCCGACGTCTTGCGATATAGGTGCCCAGGTTGTCTAATGATAGGCCCTGGAAGATGATGGTCATTTAGGGGCGCGCACAGTGGGGAAACCCGGACGGGCGGTTTTAGAATTCGTTATATGTATATAAAAATAACAATTCATAATCAAGTGGGACTTGATGTATTTTGATATGCCGTACAGAGCATGATGGAGTGCCACAAAGAGCACATATAAATGCCACAGGAAGCAATTGAAAATGATTATTTTCCTGATAAGGAAAGGATTTTTACAAAAGGTAAAATTGAGATAAATTGCCTTTAAGAGCAAAAGATTTTGACTATATATATATACTTCCTGCTAAGGAAAAGATATATGAAATAATTGGCACATTTGATGAAGTTCTTGGTTTAATGCTTCTTATTTTTATTCCTTCTTAGCTTATGTTTTAAATTGTATAGGTTGCTTCTTATTTCCCTTTCTTCATAATTTATCGTTCATAACTGTTATACTCTTTATTCATCTGGTAATCATATAGAACCGGGCCCTGACCTGGTTACATTTCCTGTTGCATATTCATCTTGTCTCTGCTCAGGTACTCCGCCGCAAGGATGCCTGATTTGAATTCCTATTCCGATGTTTTCGACGAGCCGTGACGCATTGCGGGTATTACGGGATACATTTGGTATAGACGTTTTCATTTTCATTCTAGTTAAGATCAAGTCTTTTATTCGGGCGAGAGGCCCAAGCTTTTGTAAATGTCTAATGAAATGTAATAAGTAACTTATCGTACTTGTGTATTTTGGTGTATCAGTTTAGTGACCGGTTACATATTCGGTCTTTTTATTGTATTCTTGTTGTATTATTTATATATGTCTTGGGGTTTCCCTTATCTTTCAGGAATCGGGTTGTATGTTTTCATTTATTTACTTTCAAATCAAAAATTTTGGCAACCCGTTTTTCTGAAATATTGGGTGGTTATCCTGGATACTCTATATTTTTATTATGATGCTGAGAATGATTCCATCCATGATTCCGTTATATTGGAGTATTGGGCTGGCCACCCCTTATTTTGGTGAGCGGGTTGTCACAGATGGTATCAGAGCATCAGGTTCTAGAGTCCTTAGGAATCTGTGTGGACGCCTTAAGTTTTCAGCGTTGCTCTTGATTTGATGTAAAGCCTTAGGATTAAGATCGTTGATTTCTCTTGTGAGATTTCGTTCTTCTACCATGAGGTAGAATCTATAAAATCTTTTGCGTATTCGTGTGAGAATAATGGGTCGATAGAAGAAGGGAGTTATGGGAAGGTTTATGGAGAACTGTAAGTTGTGGTCTGGGATGAGGACCGCTTTAGAGGCCGCTCCTTTTTTGTAGCACTTTCTTGTCTTGCTATTACGACTGCAAATTTCAGTTGATGTAGTTTCCCAAGTACCGCTAGAAGTAGGAAGTGGTACTAAACTTGAGAATTCACGCGATGTTATATTGAAGTGGAGAAATACCCTGAAGTAGAATGGAGGAAAATCCTTCACCCGTAGAAGAAGTGTTGAGGTGGTGAAAATGTGGTCACTATATTCGTGGGTGCCAGAAGTTTGGCCCATAGAGAAGCCCGGTGGGTACTTGCAATGGCGAGTTTCTCTGGGATAACTGGACTGAGGAGAAGGTGGATTCTCGAATGTTCACAAAATGTTCGGTTAAAGACCAATGGCGAACAAGGTGTTGTACGGTTAGGGAGACGAGATCATGCACCATGAAGTGATAGGCTCCAAAATAGGTGTTGTTAACACTTCTGATGGAGTAAGAATCGTGAAACCCCATTGGTGGACACCCACCTGGGGAGGTTTCGTTGAACTAAGGAAGAGGAGGCCAAGAGCGTGTCCTCTTTTACTGAGAAAGTAAGAGGGACTGCATGGGCAATTATTGTCAGCCAGAGTCGGAATAACGGCTATGATTTGGAGTGTAGAACCACTCATTTTAAACTTCGTTGAGTGGAGAGCAAGGGCAAGCGTAAAGTGCCTGGTTGGGGAGTTGGTGGAGATAATGTTGGTATGTGTAAGGCTCGAATATGGAGTCTGAGAACCATTAGTATTGACCCGGAGTGCTTGGCACAAACTGTGGTGGGAATTCTACCTTATAGGTGGGTGGTGTATATTCCTTAGGGTAAGATTTAGTAGTATTGTGTCTACGATACACTCGGGTGTGTATATTGAGCTTGTAGTAGTATTTACGCTATTATAGAAGGGTAATTACATGACTTCCGTGGTATGGAAGTTCTATCTTTTCTTCACTAGTTATGAAGCGAGTGATGATATTTTTATATGTATATGTGTCATATGTGTTACTTGATTTGAGTGTTTCATTGTTTACTTGCATTGGGTGTAGATGCTATGACTTATCTTCACGACCAACAAAGTTAAGCAGTAATGCATAGGAGGGGTTCCTTGTTTGGATTCCGCTTTTGCGGGACGCTCCACGCGTGAACCTTAACGACGTTGGGAGTGGAGAGATGTCATATTTCCTTTCTCTTATTTCATGTATAGAATGCTAAGGTAAAGTCTAGAAGTAGAATCTTATTAGTAGAATTGTAAGTTAATTTACCGATCCCGATCATGTGTTTTAGACCGTCATATCTCGAGGACCGACGATGTAAGGTAGTAGTGTAACGGGAGGGTTCCTTGTCTGGATTTCGCTTCGGCGAGACGTCCCACGCATGAACCCGAGCAAATGTCGGAAGTTGAGTAAGGTCTTGGGCACTAGGGATATATTTAGTATTATATGCTTACGATTTAGGTAGGATACATATAGATAGACCTTAGGATTTTTATTTTGATGTACGACCTTGAGGGTAGGTGGTGTTAGTTTAGGATGGTTGTTAGGAGTTGACCACGAATTAGTCGTGGGTTAACTCTAAATAGGGATTAGATCCCTAGGAACGAGATTTATGGGGTCTCGAGAGGTTTGGTAGGTTCGGCCGAAGGAGATGAGGCATTTCTTAGAAATAATGTTACGTTGGTAACTTCATTTCCGGGGAGTTAATAAGGACGGGTGGATCCTCACTCCTGAGCCATGATTGTAAGCTCGAGAGTGAGTTTAATGAGTAAGTTCTGCCAGGATTGGGGAGTAATAATACTAGGGCATGGACTCACTGTTTATGCATCGAACAAGCTTAAGCTTGTGGAAAGTAATATCCCGTGCTTGAATTAAGATTCATCGTGGTAGTGATCACCTTAAATAGATAAGGCACTACTTCATGGGCAGGAAATTTGGTCCTTCTCGTAGGCAACTAGTTGTTGCATTATGTTGTGGGAGGAATTGAGTTGGTGCTCGGAGTTCAGAAGAACTAGTGATCGGATATTTTCTCATTCGCTAAGGAAATGCGATTTGGGGTAGTGGACGTGTCGAGTAGAGAACTCGTCAGAGATAATGGTTATGGCATGGAAGGCCAAGTAGAATGAGCATGAATAGGAAGACTCGGTAGTAAGAGCGTTTATGTCTGTGATTGACCATTTCACCTACTCGTGCGAAGAAGAGTAGTGGTGGAACGAAGAAGGATATTCATAGACGTCTGCATGGGACTATCGGCATCGAACTGGTCATGATCCCATTTGATAAAATGGTTAATCGTTTGATCAGACTATTGCATTCCCGGCCATTATGGACGGACTACTTGTAGAAGAGTATGCCCCGTTCTCGATGGAGGAATAGTAAATCCGTGGGGGGTGCCTATTATAATAGGGTGGACCGAGACTAGATATTCATGTCGAAGGTTTAGTAAAAGTTTCCGCGAAGTAATGGGAACCGTATGGAAATGGCGTATATCCTACCACCCTAAAGTGGATGGATGAAAGGGAGGAAATTGACTTATGTCGAAAGGCATATTACGAACGTGCGCCTTAGTATACATAGCAGATGGGAGCAGTAATGGTATGGATGGAGATTTTCGTGCAACCATTAGGTTTTGGAGTGGTCTTATGGATCATTTCCTAAGGCATGCTATCGTGAGTGGCCTAACGCGGTCAGTTGAGTAATTCGTATGCTCGTTAGATGGAGCCAATGGGTAATATGTTCCTTGGACTTGGAGTGGTCACGGAACATTTCTTTAGAGATTTGGCTTTTAAGCCTTACGCCTTGATGAGATACGTCGATGCGGGGGATAGTTGAGTAGCATTGGGGGCTAAGCCACTTAGAGTCGGTATGGGTGCCCCGAGGTGTGATGTAACATAATTCTGAAGCCGAGTCATGTGGGCATCGTGTTCCGCCGTAGGAAGCTAGAATCGATAGTTAGTGAAGAGCGCCTTGTGCTACGAGAGAACAAGATGATTGACTGAGATCGACAGGGTCGACCTTAGTCTGAGTCCATTTGGGACGTTGCAATAACGAGGAGTTTGTTTAGGATGGTAGAATCCTAGTTTATAGTAGTATACCCTTATCAGATTTGGGTATGCCCAAATTTTGGGGGCAAAATTTCCTCTTAAGGGGGGGAGTATGTAACAACCCTCGATTCTGGGAGGCTCATTTTATACTAATTTTACCGTATAAGGTAATTATATAAAATGTGGGGACTGGAATAAATATTAATTTAATGAATTGAAAGTTAATATTTACTAGATTGATGCATATTTACTGTATGTGAAAGTAAATAACATCAAGTTGCATGTCTGTAGTGTCATGTATTTTAAATGGCCTTTTAGTTTAAATTATTTTGGAACTCAAAATAATTTATAAAATTTCCGGATGCCAGTTTAGAGGGTGTAGTTAGTCTCGGAAGGTGCGAGACAGTCAAAATAAGTGTCATATTGTATTTTTGTGTTTCGGGCACTTTTACCTGGTTTTAGCTTATATGCGTATTTGCGAGTCATTTTAATGTGGTATTAACCACTTAAGTTGGGAGAATTATGTTAAGCCACGATTTTTGGTCTTGCCCCTTATTTCATTCCCTCATTTTATGTCTTAAAACATAGAGAGAAAGAAAGAAGAAGAGAAATGGAGAAATGAGAGAGAGATTTGAAGATGGAGGATTTGGGATTTGCTTCTTCTCCAAACAAATCTGAGATATCAACCCTAAGGCAAGTTTTCTACTTGCTAATATGTGATTTAAGATGCATAAATTGTATGATAGTTGTGTATTTACATTTATGGCTTAAATGTAGAATTTGTGGGATTTAAACCCTAGTCTTGATTTATGTTGAAGAAATTGTGGGTTTTGATGGTTAATAATCATGTAGATTAGTTTGGGGTAGATTTTTGTTGTTGGTTGTGTGTAAGAAGGAAGAGATTTGAAGTTTGGAGAAATTAGGGTTCATAACCATTCGTAGCCATTTTTGGCAAATTTGCAGGTCCGAATCGATTCGGCCTTTTGGGCGAATCGATTCGCTAAGGGAAATTGGCAGGTCTGCATAACCCGAATCGATTTTGGATTGAGGCCGAATCGATTCGGTCAATTGCAGAAAGTTGGTTTAGTAGTCCGAACCGATTCGCTTTTTGGGCGAATCGATTCGTTTTCCTGCTGTTTTTGAGTTAATTTTATAACTCAATTCCAATTCTTTTCTTTAAATATAGGGATTAGGAACCTTCTTGAATGAAGTAAACTTAGAGTCCTAGAGTGTGAGATGAGTTAGTTGTGTGCCCTACATTAGGAATGGGTTTTGTGGGGACTTTTCCGGGGTTATGCCTATTGAAGTTAGGGCACTTTTCCTTCTAGTTGATTTTTATATAAACTAGGAGAGGTAGTGTCATGTCCGGGAGACTTTAGAAGCTTAATTAAGCTATACTAGTTTTGATGGTTTATATTACCACCCCATAAGAAGGTTGGGAGATTTTAAAAGTTCGATTGAGCTATGTTAACCTTGGTGGTTCATCATAACGCCATAAAGGTGCGTTTGGAGAATAAATTGAAAGTTGTTTCATTCCTTCGAAAGATGATAACCTTGGGGTTTTAAAATAACATCCAAAAATGCTTGGGAGATGATGAAGAGTTTATTTACTCCTTTGAGGTTGTAGTGTTGATATAAACTATCGTATGACTCTGGATAGTAAGTTAGATTATTTACAAAGTAAATGGTAAGGGTTTAGGATAAAATGAATCATATAAATGGAAATGGTATTGAGATTAGTAAATGATAATTTACTTAATCATGAAACCGGTAAATAATGATTTACTTGATTTTGAAATGATAAATAAAATGGCTTAAACACACCTCTCTAAATGACATCATAAGGGAAGTCCGCACGTGAGGTGAAGCCCCCTGGCTAATGAATGCAGGGTGGATATAGTCCTAGGCCATGGGAGCGCTTATTGTTGTATATGTTTCTGCGATGGGTAGGAGATTCCGGGTGTGGTCTTGACTACCCCGCAGGCTCATGGCCGCTTCCCGACGTATTGCCATATAGGTGCCCAGGTTGTCTACTGATAGGCCCTGGAAGATGATGGTCATTTAGGGGCGCGCACCGTGGGGAAACCCGGACGGGCGGTCTTAGAATTCGTTATATGTATATAAAAATAACAGTTCATAATCAAGTGGGACTTGATGTATTTTGATATGCCGTACAGAGCATGATGGAGTGCCACAAAGAGCACATATAAATGCCACAGGAAGCAATTGAAAATGATTATTTTCCTGATAAGGAAAGGATTTTTACAAAAGGTAAAATTGAGATAAATTGCCTTTAAGAGCAAAAGATTTTGACTATATATATATACTTCCTGCTAAGGAAAAGATATATGAAATAATTGGCACATTTGATGAAGTTCTTGGTTTAATGCTTCTTATTTTTATTCCTTCTTAGCTTATGTTTTAAATTGTATAGGTTGCTTCTTATTTCCCTTTCTTCATAATTTATCGTTCATAACGGTTATACTCTTTATTCATCTGGTAATCATATAGAACCGGGCCCTGACCTGGTTACATTTCCTGTTGCATATTCATCTTGTCTCTGCTCAGGTACTCCGCCGCAAGGATGCCTGATTTGAATTCCTATTCCGATGTTTTCGACGAGCCGTGACGCATTGCGGGTATTACGGGATACATTTGGTATAGGCGTTTTCATTTTCATTCTAGTTAAGATCAAGTCTTTTATTCGGGCGAGAGGCCCAAGCTTTTGTAAATGTCTAATGAAATGTAATAAGTAACTTATCGTACTTGTGTATTTTGGTGTATCAGTTTAGTGACCGGTTACATATTCGGTCTTTTTATTGTATTCTTGTTGTATTATTTATAAATCTCTTGGGGTTTCCCTTATCTTTCAGGAATCGGGTTGTTTGTTTTCATTTATTTACTTTCAAATCAAAATTTTTGGCAACCCATTTTTCTGAAATATTGGGTGGTTATCCTGGATACTCTATATTTTTATTATGATGCTGAGAATGATTCCATCCATGATTCCGTTATATTGGAGTATTGGGCTGGCCACCCCTTATTTTGGTGAGCGGGTTGTCACACTCGTCTAACTAGTTATGTTGTCATTCCCTCTATCACCCTACTCTAACCCGGGTATATCAATGATTAATATGTTATTCAACTCATTAGCTTAATTAATTGTGTCAACATTAAACATTTTATAACTTTACTCCATTATTTATCAACGTTCATGATCAATGTATTAAGCATATTTGTAATTTACTACACTATTATATATGTTCACAAGAAATGTCACACAAATATACCTATACATATAATAACTTATAATTTATGTAACCTCATCCATGAAACCACAATGCATGCATACTCTGCTATCGAGTCCATGTACCTCATGTACCAAATCAAAGACTATCGGTCCGGGATCACCACCGAACCATAAATTAATAAACACATAATGGAGGCGAGCATAGTCCTAAGCCTCTGGGCTATGCACATACCCAACGTACCCATATGATCGGTCGCACTACCGTACACTCAAATAGTGATCTTACCTAAGTTTTATGCTCTGGGGCACACATATAGACGTTGCTGGTATTGCCAAAGTGGGATCTCCCACTGCGCGTGACCTCCCGTGATAAATGGTAGTGTAGGTATGATTTACATAAATATCATACACACATATATTATTCTTATTCGTATATACTCTCTCTCTCTCTCTCTCTCTCTATATATATATATATATATATATATATATATATATATCACAAATTTCGGCTATCCCGTACCTATCACCTGAAGCACTAGCCCATAAATCCTGAGTTTATCCCACGACTCTTAATTTATTTAAGTTCTCATCAATTAAATAAATAACTTAACATCACCCTGTTAATTTGCCCGAACTTACTCAATCGGTCCATCATATAGATCATTTAAGTTTATCAAATAACATCACTCCCATAAAACACTCAGACTTATCCAACCAACCCCTATATTTATTTCAAAATTCATCTCCCCAATTCGTTATTTAAACTTCCTCGTCAATCATCTCTCTCACTGTTTCTAATTCAACTTTAATTACCCACTCATCCCTAGGTAGTAAAATATGTTTAAAACACCTTAATAACCTCCTCTGATCTTTATAGGTTTATTAAATTTATTTGGAACTCTCCAAAATTAACCTATATACCAAACCCCAAAATTCTCCTAATTTCAGCTTTGATCAATCGATCGATAAAAACGAACGATTGATCGATCTTGGGTAGATCCTATTCTCCAAAATTCATATTTCCAACATCTTAACCCATTAAACTCTCATAGAATTCACCCAAATCTAAAGTAAATTATACCAGACGTTTATCAACCTTAATAAACAAATTCTAACATAATTGCAACATCCAATTATCAATGATTTCGAATGCCATCAATTAGATTCATGAATTGGGTTTATAAAAAAAATATTCGATCATAATTCTATATTTTCTTTCCCAATCCCCAATTAAACACATTCCCTTCTAAATCTTGAATACAATTCTAATTTCAAGCAACATAAATTAACACTATATTATCAATTAATCGTCTAATCTACACATGATATCAATTTCACCCGAAAAACCCCATTTTTATGCGTGGACCCTCTCTAAAATCATTTAGGTCTACACTTACTATGATATGAATCGAAAATCCCTATATACTTGATTAGTGAAAATCAATTACTTGGCATAATGGGTCAAGCCCACTTGAAACATATACCCCCGTAAGAGCCCGATATAGTCTCAACTCTCCCAGAAACCAAATAATATACCCGGGTACACTATTTCGCCTATTTTATCCCATTCGAAAGAAACTGTGACCTCAAAATTTCCATTCGCTTCACTCTACATAAATTTCTCATCTCGACCTTAATATAGCCTACACACAACCCCAGACTGAGATATGATGTGGTCCCATCCTTATCACTTACTACGACGTATAAAAATTATAACATGTAATTTACTACACTTAAAAAATTTACCACATAGATATTAAACTTAATCTCACTCAATTAATATTTATTAAATATGCAATATTTCATGTCGTTAACTTACTGCACACATGTAATTTAAAATACCAGAAATAATTAAATTCATAATTATCCAAAATACGGGGTCTTACACCAGTCATCTTAGAGAATTTTATTTCATATTTAGGAATTCTCATGTTAGCTCACATGATCATGATTTGTTTGATGCCTTCAAAAATTAATCGAATGAACTTGTGAATGATTTTAATGAGTTGACAATGGAATGTTGAAAGGATTTTATGAAGAAAAATGTTTTTTTATTTTTTTTTAATTTATGCCACATGGAAAGGATCTTCGGAAATTTTTGTCGTGTGTTTCTCATCACAAGCATGGAAATGAAAATTTTCTGAAGAAAAATGATTGTGTGATTTAAAAAAAAAAGAATGTAATTTGAATTTGAAATCTCTTGTTTTATCAAGGGTTTATCCTAAACCCAGGAATCCCATTTCAATGGATGCTTTAAAAAATAGGTGTTATGAATGTTGAGTTGTATATTTTAACCTCAAAGGGTGAGTCATCTTGAAGTGTTTTCCCACCTCTCATTGATAAAATAGAGGATGCTCCTTACACTGGAATTGTTTTGTGCTTGTGATAGCTAGGACCATATAGTCTCATGTTTCATATTTTATCCTAGACTATATGTTAAGTGTTGTCTATGTCATCTATATTTCATATTCTTTATATATACACCCTTGTTACATCTATTGATTTTTTATTGCATTGTTTGTGCTTTCATTAAAAAATCCAAAAAGATTTTTAAGTTTCTTGGTGTGAGAGTGTCTGGTGGTGATACATGCATGATTTGTTTCTTTCATACGTTGTTTTATTTGTTTTGATAAATTCAAGAAAATCCATAAACATGTTTGTTTATTTGATTTTTATTTGGTTCTTATCCATGTTATGTTGGATATTCTTAAGAGTTTATATGTTGATACATATCTTGCGATATAATGTGGTGATTTTTGTATAGATGTTAATCTTAATGATGATCACATATGCTTTTTTATCTTATAGCGTGCTTCCTAAATGTTTAATGCCCTTGGTGTTGAGATTGTGAGGTCCTTCTAAACCACATGCTTATTGATTTGATTTTGAACATATGTAATTCTTATCATAGATCTTCATGCTTATACACATGTTCAATGCTCATGTTCAAACTTTGGGATAGTTCATCATGATTCTCTTAAGCGTTTCATGATATTCATGTTTCACATGCTTCACATGTTTCATATGATTTTGATTTATCATGTTACTTGGATAGTGATTTGATTTTGGTGTTTGAGTTTGAGTAACCTTATTATTTAAGTGTATTGAGTGTATCTAGATTTCCTTATTTTCACACTTTTTAGTTTATTTGATTTTTGTTTGTATTTTGAAAAATATAAATATATTTAGCATTTTTGTTGCTTTTGGTTAAATCTAATACAAAAGTATGGCTTAAATCTATGAGATTGCGTTTCTCGATATTTTATTTCTTATGAGATGGATTGATTATCTGAAATGTTGAATATGTTTAGTCAATTTAAAATTTTCAAACATATCATGTAAACATTGACTTAAAGTTTTCTTTTGATGAATTAAATGCTAGCTTACACTTTACAACTCATGAATGGACAATTGATGGATCAAATTGTCATTTCTCATGCATTTGTGAACTTATTTGAAAACAATCTTGCATGAGTTTCAAAAAGTGATCCAAAGGTCTACATGTAAAATTTGTGAGATTTGGTATTGATGAAGTTGAATATGGGCCGTTTTGAAAGCATTGTTCGGGGCTACCATTAGTGTGATAATGCTAAATTAGAATTTTAGTATCATTGGGTAGGTGTGTGAAAAGTTAATAAACGACAAAAGCCTATGAGTTGGAAAGATTCACAAGCCAAAGGCTTAACTGACATTAAAAATAAGATAGCGCTTGAGCTTTTTAAAAATAAAATTACTTTTTAAACTGGAAGTAACAAAAAAATCAAAATCAACATCTAACGAGGGATATTTGTTGTACATTTATAAAATACCGCAAGTGGACGGGCTATTATAGAATAGCGAGTGTAAGTACGAGTCGAACCCACAGAGATTTCTCAATTTTTAATTCAAATTAATTGTGATTGTCCAACTATAGTAAATATGATATAGAATGATTAAGAACTACACTAAATAAAAGCAACTACGATAAATGAGGGTAACACGAGATATTTATAAACAATTAGGAAATAATTAGGATTCGGGGTCCATTTATCACGTAACTAACATTGCATACTAATTTAATGTTGTCATTCCCTTTTTATAACTCAAATTAAACCGACTCTCGCCGCGTTTAATTCGGAAATATGACGGTTATGATCATAATATTTTTAACGTCTCTAATAGATGGCTAAAATCCCTATTCCCTTAGAAAATACAAGTTTTAAAATTCGCAAATGTATTTAAGCATGGACTATCAAAACAATCAAAGTGCAAACATAATCCATCATAAATTACTATTTTCAAATCTCAAAACTGTATTGACAAAATAATTTTGAAAGTTTTAAAACACACTCTCGTGTCGCTCTAAAATGAATACCGAATATTTAATAACAATTAAAATGAGTAGGGAATAAACAACGATAAAATTAATGTGACAATAATAGCTAACTATGATAAACTTCACCCTACTCCTAATATAAGAATCAAGCTACCATAATGAAAGAGAAATTGCAAGAATGAGAAGAAATCGTCATTGATAAACTAAACTTACAAATAGTTCTCTCACAATAATCTTCAATCCTCTAAAAAAAAGGATAAAAACTTGGCCCTCAAATTTATTATAATCACTCAAAGTTGCTCCCCAAAATCCTCTAAGAAATTCATCTTTAATTGTCTACGAAATTATGAGCCCGAAGGTCCTTTTTATAGGACAAGTGGTGAGGTAATTGAGTTGTGGTGGGACTCTTTCTTATTGGCGCCGAATGGTATTGGTAGCAATATCTCCACCTCTTTAATCTTTGGATCGTGATAAGGGACGAAATTTCCCCCTATTTGAAAACTCTTATCTTTTCTTGCTGAACACGCATCCCGAGTTTCATCCAAATCGGAGAATAAAAATTTTCGACACTTAAAATTGCCATTTTCAATATGAATTCAATCATTTTCGCATTTTTTCCTCTTTTTAATAAAATAGTCCTATGAACTTATTAAATAAACTAAAATGGGACTAACAATGTACAAATTTGGGTATAAAATATACAAAATAATGCATTTATCAAATACTCCCAAACCTAAACTTTGCTAGTCCTCGAGCAAAATTAAAAATTATAATCTAACTCACTTTCGTAGGAATCACGATTTCACTTAGCATGTGCAACAAGCCGTTAAACCCCTAGGTTACCCTAGTGGACGAGTTTTGTCTCGTGAGAGTTTGCAGTGAATATACCCACAAAATTCAAAAAAGTTGACTCAATACAAAAGACCCAAAAGTAATATAATCAAGTTTGAAAGCAAACTTCATAAATATAGTAGAACTTCACTTTTCAATCTCAACTTATCGTGTGCGTGTGCATAGCCAATATCATCGTTCATTTCAAAAAATTTGATCGTTACATTTCTTATCCGAAAGTTCGTTTTGATTTCAAAATCTCACAGAATGTACTCACAATCGAACACTCGTAAATGGGTTATTTTCTCTCGGTATATGTGAATAAAATAGTAAATTTAAATGAACAAATTTCACATATACATGATGAAAAAGAGACTTTTTTTTTATAATTGATGAATATGATCTCATGAATAGAAAATTGATTATTTGTTGAAAACGTTGAATCTCACAATAGCTCTTATTCATCTTCTCTCCACACTATAAGTAAATTCACTTAAGATCGATTAGGACTTTCTTTGGTTGTATTGTAGGCTCAGATTTTGGCTAGAAAGAATGGCTTTTGGAGTTCAAAAATTCTGAGAATATAGAGTTTTTTTTCGATAATTTGACTTTAAGGAACTTTTTCTTCTCACCTCCATTTTTCTTCTTTTTCTTTTCTTTCTTTTCAAACTCACATTTTTCTTCCTCATTTTTTTTCTTTTCTTTTCACATATTATTTTTGCAACCTCTTTTTCTTTTGGCCTTTTTCCTACCGTAATTTTACCCTAGTATTCTCAGAAAATGGGTATAGCTCTTTTTATGGGCTTTAAACTCCCAGTTGGAGTTGGGTAGGATAGTAGGTTTTCAACAAAAGACTTATCTTATTTTTGGCTCAAATGGGTTTGTAATGTAATAATTTATAAAATGTTAGAGTTTGGGCTTAATTTTTGGGCTTTTAAACGATGGCCTAATCTCATTTCTCAAGTTTCATTAAGTTGATTTGTGTCTCAAGAGGACTTACTAAGACTTCTAGTGATTAAGATTCACATTTTGACTTTTTTTTGGAAAAATCGAACAAATCAATGAATTTGAGGTCATCAACGAATTTATCACTGAGTGAAAGTTTGAGTTATTTTAACTCGGGTTGATTTAAATCTCTCGAAAATGATGAATGGCACAATATCTCACCAGGTTAAAATCTTCACATTTATTCGTTAAGCATATTAACTTTCATCTCAAGATCAATTTTCGATCATATTGTATGGCTAATGTGTAAAAATTTCTTTAAGTTGAGAGATCGATGAGTTAATTATATATTAAGAAATCGTTTCAAAACTCAATGATATTGAAAAACTTTTTGAAATTTTTCTGATTTTTTTTTTTCTTTTCAAAAATATCATCTTTACCCATAAGCCTAAATTTTACATTGTCCTCAATGTATGCTCAAATTAAAATATGGACAAAGAAAATAAAGTAAATAAGTGAAATGACGATACATGTTAACTAAAACAAATAAAAAATAACAAAAAAAGGGAAAAAACTATACTAATAATATACAAACCGTTGACAATTACCATCATCACCATAAATTAATAATCGAAATTGTTGTGGGTCATTCCAATTAATAAACTTTATAGCACTTAGTGCCAAAACATCATAAATTTGAGAGCATGACCGCACAACACAAATTTCAATCTTAAATCCATGGTCATAATGGTGCGCACCGACATCATTAATAATATATAAATTTGAATCGCATGAATCATATGTCGATGCATCACATGGAGGTAATAAATTACAATGAGGATCCAGATATTTACTATCCCTTTTTTAAAAATAGTCACGTAAAATTGGGGATGCATACTCCACTCAGAAATGTGAGATTTTATGAAAAACATGGGAAGAAAATGTATCACGGGACGATACACTTTCTTCATCAAAAATAGGAGGACTATCATAAATACTTGAAGTATCACTAAAATCGGATGACGAATCCTCAAATAAATTTTTTCACATATAAGGAGAATCAGCATTCGCAATTAAATTAGGAGAAAAATCTCGACAAATATCCAAACCATCACAAGTATTACACCTGTCAAGATTGTCAATTTTTTTCTCCTCACAAAATTAATTATCCTCAATTAATTCATGATCATTTTTAAAAATAGCATCATTATACCATTTGTTCACCTCTCTCCAATTGATACACTTTGGTGGACCAATAGTAATTACAGGGTTTGGAGTCTCATCCATACATTCTTTAATTTTTAAAATGATACTGACCCATCTGAATTAAATTGAAATACGTAGTCATCTAGATTTTCAGTATTGTGTAAAAACACGTCCACAGGATCAATTGAGGAATATGAGAAAGATTAAGGGATAACAATATGAGGACCACCCATTGCAATTTACAACACATGAATTTATTTATTTTGGATAGCTCCTATTCTTTTACAAGGAAGAATTGAAAAGACGACCAACTACGGTTGTCTCCTCAAATTCTGATTTCACCTCCAGGTAGGTGGTTGGTACGAATACTCATTAAAAACCACCAATCCTAGACAAGGTGAAACATAATCGATTTGACAAGTTCGCGTTGGAGTAGCTTTTAATTATATCCTCGTTAAGAGTTTTTTTTAATTATTTTATGAAATTTTTACCAAAAAAATGCAAAAAGTAAAACAAACTAGTTCGAAAGTCACAACTTCTTTTTAAAAAAAATTGTCAAATCCCCGACAACGGCGCCAAAAACTTGTTGTCAATTAATAAAATACTGCAAGTGCACGGGCTATTATAGAATAGCGAGTGTAAGTACGGGTCGAACCCACAAAAATTTGTCAATTTTTCATTCAAATTAATTATGATTGTCCAACTAGTGTAAATGTGATAGAGAATGATTATGAACTACACTAAATAAAAGAAACTACGATAAATGAGGGTAACACAAGATATTTGTAAATAATTAGGAAATAATTAGGATTCGAGGTCCATTTATCACGTAACTAATATTGCACAGTAATTTAATGTTATCATTTCCTTTTTATAACTCAAATTAAACCGACTCTCGTCGCGTTTAATTCAGAAAATATGACAGTTCTGATCATAATATTTTTAACGTCTCTAATAGATGGCTAAAATTCCTATTTCCTTAGAAAATACAAGTTTTAAAATTCACAAATGTATTTAAGCATGGACTATCAAAACAATCAAAGTGCAAGCATAATCTATCAAAAATTACTCTTTTTAAATCTCAAAACTTTATTGACAAAACAATTTTGAAGGTTTTGAAACACACTATCGTGTCGCTTTAAAATGAATATCGAATATTTAATGACAATTAAAACAAGTAGGGAATAAACAACGATAAAATTAACATGACAATAATTGCTAACTATGATAAACTTCACCCTACTCCTAATATAAGAATCAAGCTACCATAATGAAAGAGAAATTGCAAGAATGAGTAGAGCTCTTCATTGATAAACCAAACTTACAAATAGTTCCCTCACAACAATCTTCAATCCTCTAAAAAAAAGGATAAAAACTTGGCCCTCAAATTGATTACAATCACTCAAAGTTGCTCCCCGAAATCCTCCACAAAATTCCACTCTAATTGTTTACAAAATTATGAGCCCAAGGGTCCTTTTTATAGGAAAAGTGGTGGCGTATTTAAGTTGTGGTGGGACTATTTCTGATTGGAGCCGAATGGTGTTGGTAGCTATCTCTCCACCTCTTTAATCTTTTGATCGTGATAAGGGACGAAATTTCCCCCACTCGAAAACTCTTATCTTTTCTTGCTGAACACGCATTCCGAGTTTCATCCAAATCGGAGAATAAAAAATTTCGACGCTTAAAATTGCCACTATGAATTCAATCATTTTTGCATTTTTTCCTCTTTTTAATAAAATAGTCCTATGAACTTATTAAATACACTAAAATGGGACTAACAAAGTATAAATTTGGGTATAAAATATACAAAATAATGCATTCATCAAATACCCCCAAAACTAAACTTTGCTAGTCCTCGAGCAAAACTAAAAATTAAAATCTAACTCCCTTTAGGAATCACGATTGCATTTAGCATGTGCAACAAGCCGTTAGTGGATGAGTTTTATCTCGTGGGGGGTTTACAATGAATATACCCACAAAATTCAAAAAATTTGACTCAATGCAAAAGACTCAAAAGTAATATAACCAAGTTTGAATCCAAACTTCATAAATATAGTAGAACTTCACTTTTCAATCTCAACTTATCGTGTGCTTGTTCATAACCAATATAACCGTTCATTTCAAAAGATTTTATCATTACATTTCTTATCTGAAAGTTCGTTTTGATTTCAAAATCTCACAGAATGCACTCACAATCGAACACTCATAAATGGGCTATTTTCTCTTGGTATATGTGAATAAAAGAGTAAATTTAAATGAACAAATTTCACATATAGGTGATGAAAAACAGACTTTTTTTTTTAAATTGATGAATATGATCTCATGAATGGGAAATCGATTATTTGTTGAAAATATTGAATCGCACAATATATCTTATTCATCTTCTCTTCACACTATAAGTAACTTCACTTGAGATCGATTAGGACTTTCTTTGGTTTTATTGTAGGCTCGGATTTTGGCTAGAAAGAATGGCTTTTGGAGTTCAAAATTTCTGAGAATATAGAGTTTTTTTTTTCGGTAAATTGACTTTAAGGCACTTTTTCTTCTGACCTCCATTTTTCTTCTCTTTATTTTCTTTCTTTTCAAAGTCACATTTTTCTTCCTCATTTTTTCTTTTCTTTTCTTTTCACATATTATTTTTGCAACCTCTTTTTCTTTTGGCCTTTTTCCTACCGTAATTTTACCCTAGTATTCTCAAAAATGGGTATGGCTCTTTTTATGGGCTTTAAACTCCCAGTTGGATTTGGGTAGGATAGTAGGTTTTCAACAAAAGACTTATCTTCTTTTTGGATAAAATGGGTTTGCAATGTAATAATGTAAAAAATATTGGAGTTTGGGCTTCATTTTTGGGCTTTCAAACGATGGCCTAATCTCATTTCTCAAGTTTCATTAAGTTGATTTATGTCTCAAGAGGACTTACTAGGGCTTATAGTGATTAAGATTCACATTTTGACTTTTTGTTTTCAATAATCGAACAAATATATGAATTTTAGATCATCAATGAATTTATCACTGAATGAAAGTTTGAGTTATTTTAACTCGGATTGATTTAAATCTCTCGAAAATGATGAATGGCACAATATCTCACCGGGTTAAAATCTTCACATTTATTCGTTAAGCATATTAACTTTCACCTCAAGATCCATTTTTGATCATATTGTAAAAAATAGCTTTTTCGAACGACCGTAAAAATCAGATTTTTCGCACCTTTTTTGAATTGATAATCAATTTGCACCAAATTCCATCATTATCTGCAAAAAATTCACTAGGAAACTTTTTTCACAAATTGGAATAAGAATATTATAAAATTATCGAAGTGCTCATTTTTTTACTTAAAATTGCCATTTTCAATATGAATTCAATCATTTTCACATTTTTTCCTCTTTTTAATAAAATAGTCCTATGAACTTATTAAATACACTAAAATGGGTCTAACAAAGTATAAATTTGGATATAAAATATAAAAAATAATGCATTCATCAATATTTATGCATGAGTTTGAACTTTTATGATAAAAACTCATGATCGTATTCTTTTCTCTTTAAAGTTTGTCTTAAACTTGCCTAATAATGCAATTTGATATTTGATGTCGTGTAATTCCATTTCTATGCACGATCAGGCCTATGATTCTCAACTTACTTTGGTTATGTTTTAAATGTGTATTGAAAATGTCTTAACTTGCTTGGCATTTGTAAACAATTTTGATTTGAAGCATATGAAGTAGTTTGATATTCATTCATAACTGATTTTGTGTGATTCTCGTAAAGTGTTTGTTCTTTGAGATTTTCTTTCTTATATTCATGTATATATTTTTATTTTTGTTTGTTATAATAATCTTTCTTTGCTTATTAGATTTTGAGCATGTTATTTGGTTTCATTTGGGTTGAAGTTGGTTGCATAATGTATGATGGGTTTCTTGTAGTGGGTTGAAGGAGTTTTGAGAATTTTTTATATGTGTTGTTTGATCTAGGGGGAGTAACTTATTTGAAATGAGTGATACGGTTCGTTTTAGCCTTATTTTTTCAAGTGCTACAGTGCTGGAGGTAGTTGGTTTATTTTTGGAGGAATATCTTGAGATCTCCATGCACATGGTTGAAAAAGTGTTCGTTCGCACGACCTTAATTTTATTTTTGATCTAAGGTACACTGTCCATTTTCTTGCACACGACTGAAGTCATCATCAATGCACCCCCGTTTACACGGCTCAAATAGTGGAGCGCGCGCATAAACTCTGTTTTTATGTCATATCATTTTTCATTCCCGTGATATCCCGCTCTCATTTTATCATATTACATGCTTATATTTCTCATGATAGTCGAGTTTTATTCCTATTTTTATGTCTCTCTTATATTTTCATGCTATATGCTTCTCTTTACCTTATCCGTGACAAAAAAGAGGGAGATGATACGTTATTGCTTCTTGATTATCATTGAGGGAGATACCTTTTGCTACATGCTTGCTTATTGATGGGGAGATGTAAGTAAAGGTAAAGTTTTGTGATTTTTGTGCTTATTATCATATGTTTTTTATCATTGATTGTTTATATGCATTGTGACAGGGGTAGTTTGTTGTTTAATATTTCATTGTTTTGTTGACCATGATGTTTTATATGTCTTAATATTAAATTTTGCTTACTTTCATGATTTAAATGTTATATCTGATCTATATCATTGATATTTCATTGGAGGATTCCCAAGCATGGGAGATTAATCTTTGTGCATGCTTGACCTATGTGATATGGTTTTTTGTTTCGTGTGATTTCAGGCAGAGCTTTAATGATTTTGTTTCTCCAGCCTAAGTTCAGATTCAACTTTTATTGTGTTAGTGTCTCATGGATTGTTTCTACATTACCTTTTACTAGTATCACTATATGGATAGTGAGATGTGAGTCTTGTAGGGGTAATAATAACTTTTTGAGTTTTGGGGGGGTTTCCACGAAATAGCCAAAAGGGGAGATTGAAACTGTAGAATATCTGTATAGGCTTATATTGTCTATCTCATGTGTCAAAAATTTGTTTATATCAAGTCACATAGACTTGTTCCATATGAGTGAAACGCGTTTTTGAATCTTGATTAAACCTCAGAAAACTTAGAAGATCTTAAAAGTTGATCATGAAAGTTTATTTGCCATTGATTCACATCGATCTCAAGTTGAAGGCATGTCAAGTTTGGAGGATAATGTTTTAAGGAAGTATTTTTGTTTTAAAACAAGTTTTATTTATTGTTTAGTGTGTTTTTAGCCTTAATGGTGCGAACGGCTGTTGTTTATGCCCATGTGGATGGAGGCATGCTGACAACTTCGCTTTATTCCCGTGCGCACGGCTCTGGATTGAGTTGCACACTGGGAGAATTTGTGCGAATGGTCAGATCTACCCGTTCATACGGCTGACACAGATTTTTTTGAAAAATCTATTTAAAGGCCACTTCCCACTCCCATTTGGAGAAATATCAGTTTTTCACAAGTGAAACTTCTCTCTAAATGATTTTTGATAATTGAGATAATTTGTTCTTCCCTCTAATTTAGTTTTTCACTTGTTCATCACATTTTACCAAAATCTAGCTTTATTCATGGACTTAAAGTCTTATGAGTGAATTTTGAGAGTTTTTGTGAGATCATTACTAGCAATGATGTTTCATCTGTCTACTTCTAAATCAGCATGATCAAGTACTCTGTTATCTAAAATTGGAGGCACCTTGTTCTGTTGGGGAGATCGAGGTATGACGCGACTACAAGGAATACAAGAGTTCTTCATTCATTCCATGGAGATTGGGATTGTTTTTCATTTTCTATAGGGGAGAGTTTAAATGTTCATTGGTGACTATGCAATAGTGTTTATGTGAGATGTACTTTCATTCCTTTTGTGAATTTGTTTTTCAAGTAGAAATAAAAATTGTGAGTGCATCGAGATTTTTTACCCATTGGTTGGGGGGGTGGGGTCCTCATAAATTTGGTCTTGTGATTTGATTGTTTATGTTTACTATTCTCCTTAACACACTTGATCACACACTTCATAATAAGTAGTCTTGAATCAATCATCTTAGATTAAAATTGACTTAGGTGCGTTAGTTTGTGTTTTTCCACCTAGATCCACTTGGTCTCTTTATGTGTGTATTTAAACAAGACCTTTTAATTGTGATTTGTTCTTTTTTACTTTAGGAGATTGTTGATTGGAAGTTATTTTTTAAGAAATTAAAATTTGGACACATGGAGTCTTCAAACCTATTCACCCTCATCTAGGTTTGGTGTAGGTCATTCACACTCATATTTATCATCATTGTTACAAGGAGTAAAGGCGTAATAATACTTTGGGCTTGTTTGTATCTATTTGGGCAAGTAAGGAGGTAGTTCTCTTATTGGTTGCAGTTTCCAAGGTGTTATAATTCCCTGTGAGCTTTTGATTCCACCTTAATGAATCAGAGAGAATAAACTACTCAAGTACCATTTCGAGCGAGAATATAAACAAGGCCTAACCATGTAAAAAAATCCAAATTTGTGAAGACATCTTAACCTCTCCATATTCACCACTTATTTTTGTTGCTTAATTAATTTCTTATACTTACATTTATCCAACATATTCCAATTAATTTTAATGATAAGGTTATTAAAATTATTAAAATTGTCATTAATTTAATAAATACTCAGTTCACCCTCTGTTGGGTATATGTTACAAGCTAACAATTGGTATTAGAGCTAGCTCATGAAAAGTGACCAATATGTGCGAGTTTCAAACAAAACCAATTTTCTTCAAAAATTATCCAACTTTTAATATGCACCAAACCAAGTTGTGAAAGACCCAATTCTTACTTTAAACCAATTTTATCTTGATTAATCCTAAACATGCATCTAGTGATTAAAGCAATTAAAATAAAGTAAAGAATACTCACAACTCCGGATGTACGAGGAAAAAACCCAAAATGGTAAAACAACCTCGGACGGCCCAAGCCAGACAATCACTATAAATAATGTTTTTACAAAGATAGATTAGCCTTACTCAATGACTCGATCCCCACGGGTCTTGACACTCCTTCTGATCTTCAACCGCTCTTCAACAGTGCCCACGCAGAAATGATGTCTTCCACAATACCTGTCCATAGCACCCGACTCCACGAATGTCTCGGTGTCTACTAATTGGCTTTGATTCGTCTACTATGTCGAACAAGATGTCCTTCTCTTTTCTTCACCGCAAAACCCTTATGTTCAATGTGTAGAACAAACTTCTTTGGTACAGCAAGATCACTTAAACATATAAGAATGACAACTCGGATCTTTGCAAACTCTAAGGATGTGTTTGTGATTTGTAAACCTTAAAAAACATGTGCAAAAAATGTACTGGAATGTATTCTATTTTTTTCAGATGCACACTTACGAAACTCTGATCGAAACACGCTTTAAATAACAAAAAAGTGCCATCTCAAAAAACGTATCATTCGAACGATAATGCCACGTCATTCGCACGACTTACCTATCTCGCTTGAACGAGATTGGTTGTCGTTTCAGCGAGCTGGTGTGTCAGTTTTACTTTCTTTGACTTTTTGTTCAAAACGTCTCTTTTAAAAGAGATCCAAATTAGTCAAACTCTATTTCAAGTATATCAGAATAAAACGTAGTGTAAACACTTAAAACACTTTTAAAAAAATTTTAAAACATTTTTCTTTATAAAAATACATCCTTATCTTTTATAAAAACAATTTCGAGCACCATTAATTATACGCATTCATACCTGAGTGATCTCGGAATGCAATTAAACTTTGAAGACGAGTAAACTTGCAACAATTAAACTTCGGCATGATTATTTCTTTCAAGCTTTACCGCAACGTCTTCAATTTTCTTCAATACGTCATAGGCCAAGTGGGATCGTGACAAAATAAAATCTCCCTATGACATATTACAAACACATTTTTGTTCACGGAATTAAGTCAAAACAATTCATGGACTCAATTGGAAATTTTTGTCCTTATAAATCTCCCCTTTTGACTATTCCCGGATAAAACTAAACCAGTGAAATGCCTAAGCCGGGCCGTCAAGCCGTATGACACCTAAATCCCATTCCATAAACCCAAAATTAAAAAATACAGGATATAGACTAGAATATGTGGCACCGGCGAGCATAAACTGTCTGAATGTGATGTAGACTTGAAACCTCGAATCGCTGAAGCATACCTACACACATGAAATAGACAAACAAATACCCAGTGAAGTATGGAGGAACAAATGATACCAATTTATATTTCTAATAAGAACAAATCATTTGAAACATGTCAGCAATTATTTGATACCAATTTGAAAGAAATATAATCAAACACTATGTAAATCCAGATATCAATAAAAACTCTCAACAATAAATCTCCCCTATATAACATACATCTCTCCCCCTTTTTGTCTCGAATAGACAATCCGGTGAAAAGATAAACCAATCAAAGTATCTAGCATGAGAATACCAATATGAATCAATGTGAAATCGCTAGATAATCATGAAACAACAAGCTAAATATGATCAAGAAATGACAAATCAGTAGCTAGTAAACCAAGGAATCACACAAAGAATATAGAAATCTAATCAGGTGTGATAAACAGACTATATGCAAAAATCTAATTTAGAACTAATAAAACCTGCATATAAACCAGTCAGTCCAGAATGTTTTCAGCAGTACCAAAAATATACCAAGTTAAACCAAAGGACTGCAAACTAATCAGAAACAAGAAAACAGCCTGTAGTTCAAACGAGCCAGGAACGTCGCCCAAACGAGTTGAGGACGTTGCTCGAATGAAGTACAACTGTCGTTCGTGCGATATGGATATGCCGCTTGAACGACTACTCGCGACCTGCCAAAATTTTCCTGATTCCCGAAAATATTATATAATATTGCCCAGTGAGCAAATTTCCATAAAAAAATTCCAGGAAGGGCCTGACAGAAGCAAAACAGTGTTAAAATAGTAGGCTTTTAACACAAAACGCAAAAACTCATAAAAACTAACAATGTGAGTAACATGCAAACATAGTACCGATGTGCTCAAACATGGATATGGAATGAATGGACGTGAAACTACAACAAATGAGTCACAATTCCAACACATCGAAACGATCAAGAAGCTCTAATTGGTAGCGATAAATCATTAAACTTTATCATAGTCATAATAAAAGTGTGATCTTAATGAACTAAACATACTACATGCACACAAATCTAGAATTTTGACGATTCTACAAACAATAACGTCAAATTGCAATGTTTCAACATTAGGATAAGTTGTGCAAACCAGTTTATATTTTTAATCCATCCAAACTCCCTCAATAATATCATATTTTCTTTGGAATGAACTAAACAAATTTGTCCATTTTCTAAGCATATTGCATTTTCTTTTGGGCTCTTTTAAACGGTGGCTTTCAAGATGAGTTATTTTGAACTCTCGCAGCCATTTTTCGTGAATCACTCATCATTTTGTACCAATTTAAATCCTTACGGTAAACGGTTCTTACATGCACACTTCTCCTTAAGTCTACTTACGCATAGATGACAAGATTGAGATAAGAATGCCTCACCAAATTCAAATATGCAATAAAAGTCAAACATCCATATAAACTCGTGCATGTGTGTAATGTTGGCATATATACAAAGTCGAATCAAAATGCATATCAACTTCGAAACAACCCCATATAAACAATGGTTAAGATCATTCTAAGCATCGATAATAATGACCAAATGTCCTAGCCACATGGATAATGAAACGATGGGGGGGGGGGGGGGGGGTCCAAGCACACCAATATGCCACATCAAACATGTAAACTCAAAAACAAAAACCTAAAATCTTTTTGGTTTTTCAAAAGTTTTCTCAAAAATAAAATCTTTTTGTATTTTTCAAATAAGACTCAAACAAATGAAAAATATAATACAAAGAGATAAACATGTCATAAAACTAGCAAATTATAAATCATGATGTAAGGGCTAGCGTATGACAAAACATGCAAGCTACTATCCATAAGAAATAGCAAGAGATGAATCATATGCATGCATGTGAGAATCAAACAACGAAGCATTTAGCATCTCCAAAACGGATTTCCTAACCCAAACAGGTTTATACCTAACAAAACGGGTTTTAGGAACCAATGGGACACTACGTTTAATCTTCCTAGGGTCTTTTCTAAGATCAAAACAAAAACTCCTAAGGTGACCTTTCCTACCATAATGCAAACATGTAAAAACACGACGAGGAACGGGACCTTTAGGTTGACCTTTTCTAATACCCTAGAATGTGGTTGATGCTCTAAAACTAACTATGGTTTTGGCCTTTACATTCGAACCACTAGAATAAGATAAGCCGCTACCATCACTACTCGAGTCATTTAAATTATTTTTTAACTTCAAACTTTTGACTCAAGCAAACGATTAGACTCCTCAAACTTTAGGGACTCCTTCTTTAAATTTTCAATTAGGGTTATCTCGCTCCCCCTCAATGTGAGCAAACTTATCCCTAAGAGCCTTTTCTCGTGCCACAAAATCATTAATCGAATAATTTTCCTCAATGGCACAAACTCTAGAATTTTTTAAATCCCTTAACCCTTTTTCTAAAACTAGGACTCTATCATCACTCTCCTTTTTGCCCAATTTTAATATATTAAAATCTTTAAACAAGGAACTAAAGTGCTCATGATAAATATCTCTTTGAATTTGAAATGTTTACAAATATTCAATCCTATTTTTGAAACCGTAATTTTCTTTCTCCAAAACTTCAATACGTTTTGCAAACTTTAAATTCAAACGATGTAAATCGTCAAAGCTTAGAGAATCCATCAAGAGAAAACAAACACAGGAGAGATAAACAAACACACGGGATCACAAAACAAAACAAACTTGCCCCTAAGAGTCTTTTCTCGATAATCACTCTCTTTCTTGGACATTTATAAAATATTAAAATTGTGAGTCCATGAGCTTTTCACGAAAAATATTTTTTGAGATAGCGAGGTTTGAAAAAATTCAACTTTAGCTTTAAAATAAGAATTTCCATCTTCAAGAAATTTAATTCTTTTTGCAAATCTCAAATTTAATTCTCTTAATTTTTCATTACACTTATTAAGCCCATTAAATTCCTCTCAAATATCAAAAACTTCATTATCATTAGAAATGGACAAATTATCATTAAGACATCCCATCGAGAGATAAAGAAAATTGAGAGTGAGTAAAATTGAACCACCTAAAAAATACAAGGAGCACAAAAAATTATAAAATCCAAAAAACGGATCTTTGACGTGATAAATTAGCGGTCCGTCTCTGATACCAATTTGAAAACGCGATGCTCCCAATTTTAAAATTCTTCTTATACTTAAAAAAGTAATAATTTCCTTGTTAAAGACGAGGAAGCAAAGATGATGGTTCAATTAACACAAATTAACAAATTTTAATTTCTATTCTAATTACAATTAAACAAAGTAAAATATGATGGAACACACACATATGTTAATTTGATTTCACTTAAACACAATTAATTAACCCAAGTCCTAGAAATTTTCCTAACAAAATATTTAATTCATTTTAGTAAATTAGGCCAAACTAAATTTTAACAAATTAAATTAATGACTTGAATTAACTGCACATTACCCAAATTTAAATTAGCACCAAATTAAACAAGTAGTGATTAAACCAAATTTTATCTTTTTACTTAAGCATGCGTTCTAGGTAATTTTGCAAGATAAAATAAACAATGAATCACTACGCTGCGATGTACGAGAAAAAACCAACAGCTGGAAAAAAACTCGGACGACCCTAGCCTTAAGTCCACTAAGTATGGTTTTACAATTATAAGATATATGACTTACTTCCTCGACTCGACCCCTTTCAAGCCTTGACAGGTCTTTTTGTAAACACCTCCGCCTAGTAGATAACCCCAGAGCTCCACCGGAATCTTAGAATCCACCAATGACACAATTGGTACACCGTCAACCACACATGGTGCCTTTCACCAAGTGAGAATGCCGTGGCAAAACAAGTTCTTCTTCTTTGAGGGATTTAGAAGGAAACCCAAACTTCTCTTCAAACGGATGTAGAGATAAACTGGTGACAAACACTCCAAGAAAAGTATATATATGGAAGATTGGAATTAATAAACAATGGGTGAAAACAAAAGTATTTTTTTTTGGAAGATTTTCTTGAAAAGTTAACACTTTAAACAATGAACTTTTTCTTGGAAAGTTGAACTCTAAAAACTCTCTCTAGGAGTTGGAATTGTATGAAAAATTTAAGTTAAAAAACTTGGTTCCTGCACTTACATATTCAGGTAAAAATTTAGTGAGAAAAGGAGTGTGAAAGTGGGAAAAAACTGCTCAAAACGGCCAAACTGTTCCCTCCAAAACTTGTTCGAACGAGATTTTCGTTCGAACAAAGTCTCGTTCGAACGATCCTTCTAACGAAGTTCCAGTGTGAACTCGTTAAAAATTTCATTCGAACATCATGTTCGTTCGAACGACACTTCGAACGACATTCCAGTGGCCAATGTGGGAACTCGTTGGCAAACTCGTTCGAACGAATTTATTGTTCGAACGATAATTCGAACGAACTTCTAAAAAGAGTAAATTTTGATTTTTTTAGCCCAAAAACTTTATATACTTTATTTTAAAGTTTAAATAAAATCTTTCTGAAAATAAACAACAGTTTTAAATAAACGTACACCCAATATAAATTGTTCCAAGCTCCTACATATATATATTCAAACTGCATTCATACCTTAGGAGCAATGGAACCATGTTGATGACGTAGAAACTAGGCACTACAAACATGGCATTTGATGAAGTTTTATGAACTTGGTCGCTACGTCTTTAACTTTAGAATGTCATAGGCTTAAAGGATGGTCAATAACTCTATCCTATTACTTAAATGTATTTGTCCGAAATTGAGCCAAAACTACAAAAGGACTCAATTGGAAATTTGTGTCTTACAAATCTCCCCCTTTGGCTATTCTGGGACAAAAATCAACAAAACTCCTAAAGGTTCGTCAAGCTCTACTAGACATAACAAAATGTCCCATCCAAAATAAAAGTACAATGCTTGACTCAAATAACCCAAGGATCAATATCTTTGCCGATGAAGAATTCCTGCACACTTAAGCAAACTATCAAACACATAGGGAATATCAAGAATATTAAATGTATAAAATAAATACTCCCCCTAAATTAATTCTCCCCTTTATCAACTATGATCAACCTAAGAAGATAGCGACTCCCCCTAGGTTAAATCTCCCCCAAACTAAGATACGATTACAATAAGATTAGATACCATTTCTTCCCCTATCATTCTCCCCCTTTTTGTCCAGGAATAGACAAAGGCTAAAGAATCAAACATTAACTTATCCCCCCCCCCCCCCCCCCCAAAAAAAAAAATAAAGCATATACACCCTCGAAACTAAGTAAAGGATAAATATATTGGGATAACAAGCAAAACATGAAAATGTGCATAAAGTGATGAGAACATTAAAGCACATGGGAAACAAAATCACAACTAATCCAACAAATAATACCGGATACCAACTAAGATGCAAGAAATAGATACTAATAGGATACATAAAGTATTAAGCATGTGATATCAACAAAGAATGAAACAAGATAGATACCAATTATGAATTAAGCATATATGGACTAGAAAGCAAGGCAAAGACCAAATAAAACATATCAAATATATGTATACATAATATATATCAAATAGACTCAAGTACACATATATAGATATAAACACACAAATGACACAAAATAAGATAAGCTTTTCACACTCGTATGACAAAAATGTGTCATATGGAAACGGAAGTGTTGGGGTGTGAACAAGATACCAATGAATTAAAACCCAATCACTTGACGTGTTCACATAGTTCGCATTTGATTGCAAAACTTTATCAACTAGAATTTAGCCTTTATGTGACAGGATAAAATGAACTAATAAACAAACAAACACAATGCATACAAGCCTAGCATGTTGATGATTCTACAAACCAATAGAGTCATGACATTGTAAGCGCAACTAGGATAAACGGACATTGTGCAAACCGTTGATATATCATCCAAACTCCCTCAATAAGCATATATATTATTCTTTTGAATGAATAAATCAACTAAAAAAATTAGGCCTTGGCAAATTATTTTTCTTTTAATGACATATTTTCTTTTAGGCCTTTGGACCACGTATTTCTTTTAGGTCCAAACAAACGGTGGTTTACTATTCGCAAAGGATAATAAATCCTTTCGGAGCCCTTCCCCTTCCCCATGCACATTTATATATAATATTTGTATTTCTCACAAATATCATGTGCAACAGATTTTGACATGCACTAGTCCTCCTAGGTCACAAATATATAGATGACAAGATTGGTAAGAGAACACCTCACAAAGCTCAAATATAACATGTGACATTAAGGTTCAAAAAGCTCGTGCATGTGTGTAAAAGCATATAAAAGTGAATCCATTAAGCAAATCAAACTTAAGCTACTCCATGTAAACATGATAAAGAACATTTTAAGGATTAGAATTCTAACCAAAAGTTCTAGTCACATGGAAGCGAAATGAGGATTCAAACACAAACTTATGCCACAAAATGTGTGTAAAACCAAAATACACACAAAATAAAATCTTTGAGTTTTTCAAATTTTTAACCAAAAATAGAAATATTTACTCAAAAGACACACAAAAATTATTTGTATTTTTCATTAAGTATGAATTATGAAAAGGGTAAAACACAAATGATAAACAAAAATCTTTTTGTATTTCTCATTTAATGCAAATAAAAATGAAGGAAATATAATACAAAAGATAAATGAAATCATTATTCTAGCATGTGATTAAGCATTGAACATAGACTAGAAAATGATTAAACATGCATACACCTAGCAATGATATATAATATGAAGAACAAAAAGCTAGAGTATGCAAACAAAACCAACACATTTAACCTTTAAATTTGGCAAGGGAGGTTTCATGTGAAAGAAAATGAGAATCAACAAATCTAATATCTAGCGCGTCTAAAAATAATTTTCGAATCCATATAGATGTGTATTTAAAATGATGGGATTTGGAAACTAATGAAATGCTAGACATAGACTTATGAGGACTTCTATTAAGATCAAAACAAAATGACCTAAGGTGACCTTTCCTACCACAATGCAAGCATGTCTAAACACGAGAAATGTTAACTAAGGTGTGACCTTTTCTAAAGTATTTGGATAAAGTAGACCCTCTAAAACAAACAATGGTTTTAGCTTTAGCAGCGGAAGTATTTGAACTAGATGAGCTACAACCATTACAACTACTACTCGAGTCTTGTAAATCATTTTCCATTTTTAAAATTTTGGACTCAAGTAATAAATTAGACTCCTCAAATTTACGGGACTCCTTCTTTAAATTTTCTATAACTTCTAGAAGGTTATCACGCTCCCCCCCAATGTGAGCAAACTTGTCCCTAAGAGTCTTTTCTCTACAATCACTCTCTTTCTTGGACATTTTTAAAATATTAAAATTGTGATTTATGTCCATGAGATTTTCATGAAAAATATCTTTTTGAGATAGCAAGGTTTGCAAAAATTCAACTTTAGCTTTAAAATAAGAGTTTTCATCTTCAAGAAATTTAATTCTTTTTGCAAATCTCAAATTTAATTCTCTTAATTTTTCATTACACTTATTAAGCCCATTAAATTCCTCTCGAATAGCAAAAACTTATTATCCTTAGAAATGGACAAATTATCATTAAGATGTCCCATCGAGAGATAAAAAAAATTGAGAATATTGAACCAGCTAAAAAATACAAGGAGCACAAAAAATTATAAAACCCGAAAAATAGATATTTGACACGATAAATTAGTTGTCCGTCTCTGATACCAATTTGAAAACGCGAAGCCTCCAATTTTAAAATTCTTCTTATACTTCAAAAAGTAATAAATTCCTTGTTAAAGATGCGGAAGCGAAGATGATGGTTCAATTAACACAAATTAATAAATTTTAATTTCTATTCTAATTAAAATTAAACAAAGTGAAATATGATGGAACACGCACATATGTTAATTTGATTTCACTTAAACACAATTAAGTAACCCAAGTCCTAGAAATTTTCCTAACAAAATATTTAATTCACTTTAGTAAATTAGGTCAAACTAATTTTTAACAAATTAAATTAATGACTTGAATTAACTGCACATTACCCAAATTTAAATTAGCACCAAATTAAACAAGTAGTGATTAAACCAAATGTTATCTTTTTACCTAAGCATGCGTTCTAGGTGATTTTGCAAGATAAAATAAATAATGAATCACTACGCCGCGATGTACGAGGAAAAACCCACAACGGGAAAAAACCTCGGAAGGCCCTAGCCTTAAGTCCACTAAGTATGGTTTTAAAATTACAAGACAGGATGACTTACTTCCTCGACTCGACCCCTTTCAAGCCTTGACGCGTCTTCTTGTAAACACCTCCGCCTAGTAGACAACCCCGGATCTCCACCGAAATCTTGGAATCCAACAATGAGACAATTGGTACACCGTCAACCACAGATGGTGCCTTTCACTATGTGAGAATGCCGCAGCAAAACAAGCTTTTCTTCTTTAAGGGATTTAGAAGGAAACCCAAACTTCTCTTCAAACGGATGTAGAGATAAACCGGTGCCAAACACTCCAAACAAACTATATATATAGAAGCTTGGAATTAATAAACAATGGGTGAAAATAAAAGTGTTATTTTTTTTTGGAAGATTTTCTTGAAAAGTTAACACTTTAAACAATAAACTTTTTCTTGGAAACTCTCAAAACTCTCTCTAGGAGTTGGAATTGTATGAAAAAGTTATGTTAAAAAACTTGGTTCTCGTACTTACATATTCAGGTAAAAAGTTAGTGGGAAAGTGGGAAAAAAAACTGCTTAAAACTGCCAATTAACTGTTCCCGCCAAAACTCGTTCGAATGAGATTTTCGTTCGAACGAGCCTTCTAACGAAGTTCCAGCGTGAACTCGTTAGAAATCTAGTTGGAAATCTCGTTCGAACATCATGTTCGTTCGAACGACACTTCGAGCGACATTACAGTGGCCAATGTGGGAACTCGTTGGCAAACTCGTTCGAACGACATTATTGTTCGAACGAAAAACTCGTTCGAACGACAATTCGAACGAACTTACAGAAAGAGTAAATTTCAATTTTTTAACCCAGAAACTTTATATAATTTATTTTAAAGTTTAAATAAAATCTTTCTGAAAATAAACAACTGTTTTAAATAAACGTACACCAAATATAAATTGTTCCAAGCTCCTATTTATATATATATATATATATATAAATATATTCAAAATGCATTCATACCTTAGGAGCAATGGAACCATGTTGATGACATAGAAACGAGGCACTACAAAAATGACATTTGATGAAACTTTATGAACTTGGCCGCTACGTCTTCAACTTTAGATAGTCATAAGCTTGAAGGATGGTCAATAACTCTATCCTATGACTTAAACATTTTTGTTCGGAATTGAGCCAAAACTACAAAAGAACTCAATTGGAAATTTGTGTCCTTACAGTCCACAACAACCGACTCCACGAATGTCTCGGTGTCCACCGATTGGCTTTGATTCGTCTACGATGTCGAACAAGATGTCCTTCTCTTTTCTTCACCGCAAAACCCTTATGTTCAATGTGTAGAACAAACTTCTTTGGTGAAGCAAGATCACTTAAACATATAAGAATGATAGCTTGGATCTTTGCAAACTCTAAGGATGTGTTTATGCTTTGTAAACCTTAGAAAACATGTGCAAACAACGTACTGGAATGTATTCTATTTTTTTCAGATGCACACTTACGAAACTCTGATAGAAACACACTTTAAATAACAAAAAAGCGCTGCCTCAAAAAACGTGTCATTCGAACGACAATGTCACGTCGTTCGCGCGACTTTCCTATCTCGCTTGAACGAGATTGGTTGTCATTTGAGCGAGCTAGCGTGTCAGTTTGACTTTCTTTGACTTTTTGTTCAAAACGTCTCTTTTAAAATAGATCCAAATTAGTCAAAATCAATTTCGAGTATATCGGAATAAAATGTAGTGTAAACACTTAAAACACTTTTAAAAACATTTTAAAACATTTTTCTTTATAAAAATACATCCTTATCTTTTATAAAAATAATTCCGAGCACCATTAATTATACGCATTCATACCTGAGTGATCTCGGAATGCAATTAATCTTTAAAGACGAGTAAACTTGCACCAATTAAACTTTGGCATGATTATTTCTTTGAATCTTTGTCGCAACGTATTCAATTTTCTTCAATACGTCATAGACCAAGTGGGATCGTGACAAAATAAAATCTCCCTATGACATATTACAAACGCAGTTTTGTTCACGGAATTAAGTCGAAACAATACATGGACTCAATTGGAAATTTATGTCCTTACAGCTCATAAATACTTATTTTAAAAATTATATTTGGAGTATAAAGATCAAGAAAAATTGATTTTTTTTATTAGATTTCCAACTTTTATTCAAAGGAATATACTATTGTACATGGAACACAAAAATAGTCATGATCAAATATAAATTTCAATAGATTTAAGTGATGGGGATCAAAGTAACTCCCTATACCAAAAGAAGACTACATTATATGAAGATGATGTTCATCCTCCCACACGAAGCCCAATTGGTGAGACATATTTTCACACTTGAAAATACCTTTGTAAGTCTCAAACCCTTAATCATGGTATAAGTAGATCTCTTGATTTATCTACATCTAAGTAGGATTCCACGAAAGAAGAACTAGAAGGATTAAGTCTAATAATCCCCCATGTGCATAGGGACAGAGCCGTGAAGGGACGAGTGGAGGCTTGAGCCCCCATTATATTTTTAAATACCCATGTATTAGTTGAATAAAGTAAGGGATAAAATCAATTGTATAAAAAGTCCAGGGTAACTATCGGTAAATACTTAAATTTTATTACCAAACTAAATGAAAGGAGCGGGCTTCGTAAAGAAAGAAAGAAAAAAGGTTTGTTTTCCCTCTCACCAATGTACCTCTTTCTATATATCTGATTTATTTCTTCTCTCTTTAACTCTTTATGTATATCTATTTTTTAAGGAATGAACCCATATTATTCAAATATTTAATTAAAATACCGACCATTAATTTCTCTCTCTCTCTCTCTCTCTCTCTCTCCCTCTTTATTTGGCATGTTGACTCTAATTTAATTGTTAATGTCAATAGTAATATAAAAATTAAGGTTAATGTTAGGGTTACTTTATGGTTAACGATGATTAAAATATTATGGTAATTTTAGGGTTCAAATGTTGTGATTGATTAATTTACATATTGAAATATTATATCCCGATGAAAAATTAATTTACAAATTAAAAGATTAAAGACTATTGAAACTATTTTAGTTGTTAAAACAATTACCTTATTGAGAAGCACATTGTAAATTTTGTGATTTATTATTGTACAAATAAAAATATTACTAACTAGATTAAAATAAAATGGATAATTTAAATCTAGGTTTAATGTATTGTGATTTTTTTATTGTTAATACTTAATTGCATATTTATTTTATTGTTGAATTGATGATGAACTACATGTTACAAGTAAAAAATGACCTAAAAAATTCGTCTTCTCTCAAACCCCCCGTTTTCATTTCTAAATCAGTCTTCACTCACAAAAAATCCTAACTCCGTCCCGACGTATGCAATATAAGTTTTATACATGTTTAAAAGGATCCTCACTGACCTTAAATACATTGCCTCTTGTCCCTAGTAAAAATAATTTATGAAATAACCAAGTTGATTCAAAACCAATTTTCATCCACAAGGTTTTAATTTTGAGTGAAAATGCGAGAAATGAACTAATTTCTAAAAAGAGAGTTTAAAAAAATTAGAATAACAACTCAAAAGAAATTAACAATAACTTTAACTAAGACACACCAAATTTTCACATAAGAGTTACCCAATCATGCATATAAAAATCATCATCTTCATACAATTCCATCTATCGAAGCAAAAATAACATATAATATGCCAATAAAATGCATTGGATATCTCAAATCACAATAAATAAACAGTTATGTTAATGGATCTTTTGCATTTAAAATGGATCTCTCTAAAGCCTATGATAAACTAGAATGGCCTTTCATTCAATGGGTATTGCAACAACATGGTTTTCTCGAATTTTGGGTTACTCGAATTATGACATGTGTTACAACTCCTTCTTTTTCAACAATTATCAACGGTCAATCAGGTACCTATTTTAACCATACAAGGGGTCTACCGACAAGGAGATCCTCTCTCTCCTTATATTTTCATTCTGGCCTTGGATGTTTTTATTCGTTCCTTAACAAAAGCCAATCAGGATAAACTTAAATAATTTTCCAAAGCCTCTAGGTTTGGACCTCCTATTCCTATTTTGGCCTTTGCTGACAACTACATTATTTTCTTAAACGGCTCCATGCGAAATGTGGTTAACTTTAAATCGATCCTGAATAAATTTTGCACCCCATATGGACAAAGTTTAAATACTGATAAATCACCCATTTTATTATCTTCTCATATGCCCCCTCCCCCCCCCCCCCCCCCCGTAAATAAACGTAGGATTAAAGAGGCACTTAATGTCCCTTTTTTTTCTCCAATGAAAATTTTTTTGGGGTGCCGCTTATTAATGGGAGAATGACCAAAACGATTTTCCACGATGTTATAATAAAATTAGATAAGAGAATTAACCTTTGGTATAACCAATACTTATCATATTCTAGTAGGCTCCTTCTTATTAATTCAGTCACTGATTCTCTTCCACTTTATATTATGTCTTCTTTTCAATTGCCTAAAACTCTTCTCGACGAATTTTCAGTTAAGATTAAAAGGTTTTTCTGGGGGGCAACTCCGAATTCTAAGAAAAAAACTGCTATCCCATGGAGTTTACTTAACGGGGCCTAAAATGTTGAGTGGGTTAGGAATTAAAAATATGCCTACGCTCAATCAAACTTTCATGTTAAAATTAGGATGGTCTCTACTTACTAATCCTAACTCTCTATGGGCATCTGTTATGAAGCACAAATATTACCAGCATAATACGTTTTTTATATCGAAACTCAAACATCGAAATTCTTGGGCTTGGAAAAATATTTCAAAAGGAACCTTACTTCTCAAAGAGGGAGCTCAAGGGTCTATACTCGAGGGCTATTGTAACACCCCATATTTTTGTGCATTTAATATTTAATTAATTCGGGGATTTTAAATTACTTGTGTGTAGTAATTTTAATTGAATTAATTATGACAATATATTTATTTAAATATTAATCGGGGAGTGAATGGTTAATGTTTAGGAAAATTTATTTACTAAGTGAATAGTAATAATTTAATTACGTCATTTCGAGTATTAATGACAAGGTATACACTTATCTAAGTCGGGAGTCGGTATAGACTAAAGGGGGTGTGAGATAAGAATTTTTATAAATTAATTCGGATGTCAATTCTGACTGCGCGGTTGAGTCCGGATGGGTCGGGATAGTCAGAAAAGAGTACCCGAGGGTAGCAATTGGGTCTCGGGGTATTTTTGGGCATAGCCGGGCCCACACGGGGTGAGTTGGGCCACTTTAATTAAGCCCATTAGGTGAAAAACGGGAATTAGAGTTTTAACCTAAGTGAGGGATTAGGGTATGGCAGCCAACACAACTTAAGAACCTAGGGTTTGAGAGGGGATTTGGGGGAAACCAAATCAAGAGCAAATTTGGGGATTTTGGAGCAAAATCAAGGGGCTACTACAACGGATCAGACCCTACGAATGATTTCAGGCAAGTGGTTAGCTGTTGTATTTTCGAAATTTATGATAATCAATTCATATCATAGTGATGTGTAAACCAAAATTCGTTTTGGGGATAAATGGGTACAAAATGGGGTTTTTGTTCATGAAACTATTGAATGAGATTCATAGTAAAATTGTTTTGTTGAACATATCTGAATGTAGATATTTGATTGGAATAAGAATTCGGAATATAAACTGGGGGATAATCTGGATTTGAAAATTGGTTGTAGAACAAGATTGATGGATTTTAATGGGAAAACCCATCTTTAATTATAGTGAGATATCGTATGAATCAAAAAGGGTAAAACAGTTTTAGATGATTGAGACTTGTTTGGGAGTAATTGGTTGGTTAAAAATCGTTATTTAAGGTTGGAAAAATGGAGAGGAAAAACCTTGAAAATTCGGTCATGGCTGAAAACAGCAAGCCGAGGAAGACAACCACCTGCTCGATCGATCGATCGACACAGGGGGATCGATCGATCGACGGTCCAGAAAAGTGACAGTTCGGCCAGTTTGTTTATATGAGGGTTTAATTTAAGATTTAATTCCCTTATTTTTAATTGGTGATAATATTTATATGGGATATATGTTTCCTTAACAATTATAGGGTAATATAATTGGGTCTAGGAGGGTGTGAACGGTATGTCATGAGATGAACGAATTTGGAGAAATAATTCATAATTATGGATAGTGGGCCGAGGAATAATATTCGGGTAATGTAGTTGGGTGTCACTACATTAGTAAAGGAATTTAAGTGAGATATTTAATTATGGACCAAGTGGGCGAGTCCGGGCATGTTGATAATTATAGGTGAACATAATTGGGAAAATTATGGAAATAAAGGTGTGACACATTGTAGGCAAAAATGTGGGTATTATATTATGAGATGTAAATTGGACCAAGTGAGTGAGTCTGGGTGTCTTGATATCAAGGTGTTAAATTAATTATAGAGAGGAAGTAATTAGTTTGGAGTCGGAACATTGACTCGGAAATGTGGAGGTAAGGGCCAAGTGAGAGAATCCGGGGATAATGGTTGGGTGACACCAAGTTATTAAATTAATAAGTGTATTAATTAATTTAATTAGAGCCGGTTGGTAGGCTCGGGTAGGATTAAATTAATGTGTGTGTTAATTAATTTAATTAGAGTCGGTTGGTAGACTCGGGTAGGATTAAATTAATGTGTGTGTTAATTTATTTAATTAGAGTCGGTTGGTAGACTCGGGTAGGATTAAATTAATAAGTGTGTTAATTAATTTAATTAGAGTCGGTTTGTAGACTCGGGTAGAATTAAATTAATATGTGTGTTAATTAATTTAATTAGAGTCGGGCGATAGACTCGGGGTAGTATTAAATTAAAAGGTGTGTTAATTAATTTAAGGAGAGTCGGACCATAGACTCGAGGAAAGTATTATATTAATTAAAGTGTGAATTAACTATATTAGGGTCGGACCATAGACTCGGGAAGAGGAAAAGTTATTAAGTGAGAAAATTAATTACATTGAGTCGGGCCACAGACTCAGGAAATTACAGGCAGTGTATGGGATATTGAATACACGGTAAAGCCGGGTTTATATTATATATATATACGGTGTCGTGATAGTATATATATATATGTGTATTTATTGTGCGTGATACTAAATATCAGTGATTAGATATTTATTAAAATTATATACTATAATGCTATCAAGGGAGGTTGCGCGATGTGGGTGAATCCCCTAGCTTGAGGAGTAGGGCGAGTATATCCCAGGTCATAGCGTCCGGTATATATGGGTGAGGGACTTATCTCACTTTCAGGGAAGGAATATGACCGCCTCCACTACGTTTATATTTTGGGCCAAGTTGGTAAGCGATTCCAACTTGGGGAACTAGGTTTTGTGAGCACACCTAGTGAGATAGCATTTTAGAGGGAATCATCCGGTGAGGGTATACTCGGAAGGATGGATACACGTATGATATATGTGTGGTTGTTAGTAAAGGTACGTATAATATGGTAGTAGATATTATATGTAGGAGATAATACAGTGTGTGATGTATTTACCTTATATAACTCGGGTTACAGTTATATGCTGTTAATAAATGAGAAATTAATTAAGTTAACCATTTGTGGGGATAATACCGTGGGTAATGTATTTACTTTATATAACTTGTGATACGGTTATATGTTACTATTTACGGGGAATTAATTAAGTTAATTGTGAAATAACTTATAATTCAAGAATCATTATACTCGGGTTAGAGTAGTACGGCAAGGGAAGATTATACCAGGACTAGTTGGACGGGGTAGTACAACTAGGTGGGGTTAAAGTAATCGGTAGGTGTGCACAATAGTGGAGGGGTGAGAATGTCCACAAGGGAGTGCGACACTAACTTAAATATGAAGCGCATTCATGCATTTTAAATTACTGCAGTTAATTCACTTGCTAAATATTTTCAAAATATTTTGGGTTCTAACCCTTGCTATAAAACCATTTTCAAAACCTTTTAGGTGTCCAGCCACAGGGACGCCAGGATTGATATTCTATTCCAGGGACACGGAGCTGCGGCATATGTGGATGCTAGCAGGAGTTTGGATTAGACGCATCAATTGTTCATTCCTAGAGTAGGAATCTTGTATCAGTCTCAGTTTTATTTAGGGCTTGTAGCCCAGACTTCTCGGTACAGTTTTCAGGTGTTGTATATTTGTATATGGTTTAACTCTTTGGTGGCCGGTGATTTATTCGGCATGTTGTGTAATTATGATTCAGTTTATTTTCATTTAGTTGTGTGAATGGTTTATATTTTAATTCCGCATGTACTGTTTTGGTTTTATTTAAAAAGTTAAAATTGGCACCAGCTTTTGGAATACTAGGTGGATAGTAAGTTTTAAAAAGTTTTCGACAGTGATGCTAAGGATGATCCAACTGGGATTCCTGTTTTAATTTGGTATAGGACTGATCACCCGGTATTTTATTAGGCGGGGTGTCACAGATGGTATCAGAGCATCAGGTTCTAGTGTCCTTAGGATCTGTACGGCTTTTCACGTTACAGCTTAGCAGTCTTTGATATAGAGCCCTATCATAGGATTGTTGTATTCTCATACGTATGCGCATATACGTTCTTCTGTGAAATTTATTTTTGAGAGTGAACTCATAAAATTCGATTCTCATTCCAGATGACGCCCAGGAGGGAGAGAGAGCAGTTGGGGCAGCAGGGGGAGATGAGACGGGGGAGGCTCGTTAGGAGCAAGAGCTACCATAGCAACGTCCATAGATGATTTTGGCAGCATAGATCACTGAAATAGTGGCACAGGCAGTGGGAGCAACGGTGGTCACAACGGCAAGGTACTTTCCACGGGATCAGCCACAAGTGTTAGTGGCGTCGGATGTTCAGACTCACACAGGGTCGTCGGGGTGGAAACAATAAAGAGAGGTTATTTTAGCGGGAACCCACCAGAGTTGCGAAGGGGTTCAGGTGTAGTACTAGCGTGTCAAGGAAGAGAGGTATCCAGCGTCACCTACGCATGGGAGGTTGCGATGGGGTGCGGAAGTAAAGGCTAACCACTTTTAGTTAGTGAGAGTGGTACTACAGTGGTGGGAGTAAATCACCACAGTTGAGGAAAGGGACACACTAGCTACTGCCGAGTTTTTGGGGGCGGGTCGACTGCAAGTATTTTTTTCCTTCAGCGGTTGAGACCGAAAGGAGGAGAAAATTTTGTGAGGTGACTCAAAGGGAGACCGTTTAGTGACCGATTACGAGGAAGATTTCACTCGTTGGCGAATTTTACCGGATGATGGTAAGCTAGGAAAGGAGAAAGAAAGCAAAGTTTATGAATGGGTTAGTCTGAAGAATCAGACAACATTTAATCAATAACTCCGCATTTGTAGATTATATTGATGTCATTAACGCAACACTCCGGCACTGTTGGGAATATCGCTTCCACGCGAAAGGAAGTGGGAGGGGAGTGGGGATTAGCCAGTCGGATGAGGCAGAAGGGAACACTACCAGTGGGGTATCCCAGCAGCAGACTGGGGGAGATCAGGGGCCGGATTTCCGGTAGGAAAATCATGCCAAACGATTTAGAACGGGAGTCTATCGGTGGGATGGCCAGGAATTCCAACAAGATTGGCATGGAAGGGATCAGGGGCAGGGTGAACATATTAGAAAGTGTTTCGTTTGTGGGAAAAGCGAGACACATGAAGAGATATTGCCTTAAGCGAGACAGGGGTCAACTACAGGACAAGGTCCTGGATGTACAGCCACTAAAGCAGGACACGGGTGCATTCGGGCAGGGAGAAACTCCTCCGGAACTCGAGAACCAGCCGTTGCAGCTGGAGTATAGAAGTAATTATTTTACCCTAGGGGCATGGGGTATATTGTTGAGTGACAAAGAGGATGTCACAGTATAAGACTTATTTTTCACTAGGGTTCGTAGGCGAGTCGAACTTAGTGGGTGCGTTGGCGGTAGCAGCCATAGCATGTGGGTAAACTTTCCGTAGGGTAGCGGAGTTCCTTAGTGTTCTTCATGGGAGAGTGGAGGCGTACACTGAGTGATTTGTTGAATTATGCGAGGAATGACTACTTTCGTGAATTATGGGAGTAGGGTTGATTATTATTTTTTTTTTCATCGGCTGGATAGCGATGGAATATAATTATTGTGAATAGTGGAGTTAAATTTTGGTGTTCACGACACCAGGGTAGGGTTGATACTAGGTATCACCGGAGAGGGCGTATAGACTACATATATGTGGATGTATATATGTTGTATTACGTGGTGTTATAGCACATAGTGAGGTTTTGTGTTCTCACATTTTATCCCGGTAAGTGGGGATGTTTAATGAAGTGAATCAGGGTGGTTGAATTGATTTTCGAGCAAAGAGAGATAGCTCGGGGCTTATTTTGCGCAAGGACTAGTGGTAGTAAGAGCACGGTATTATGTTGTCTTTGGTAGCATAAAGGGTAAGCGTATATTCTTTTGTGTTGAGAGATAAGTATTTATGGGGAGATAGTTGGACGTAGCATGGGTTGAGTACCCGGACAGTAATTATATATGTATATATATATGTGTAATATGACTACGGGTTCGAAGTTATATTACGGGTTACGACTAGCATAGTCGGGTAACTTTCGTGCGAAAGAGTGCGGGGATAGGGTGTATGGGCACCCGGGGTAAATTAAGGCAAAAATTTTGTGCGGGTAAGCACGGGTATAGGGTGTATGGGCGCCCTGGTAAAGTTAAATGCATACTTGTGTAATGTATGGTTAGAATCGGATGGGATAGAAATAGCGGGCTTGGAGGCACTTGACTAGTGAGTAATATGTGAGTACTGGAACACTAGGTTTATCTTAATTTCGAGGACGAAATTCCTTTGTAAGGGGGGAAGTATATAACACCCCGTATTTTTGTGCATTTAATATTTAATTAATTCGGGGATTTTAAATTACTTGTGTGTAGTAATTTTAATTGAATTAATTATGACAATATATTTATTTGAATATTAATCGGGGAGTGAATGGTAAATGTTTAGGAAAATTTATTTACTAAGTGAATAGTAATAATTTAATTACGTCATTTCGAGTATTAATGACGAGGTATACACTTATCTAAGTCGGGAGTCGGTATAGACTAAAGGGGGTGTGAGATAAGAATTTTTATAAATTAATTCGGATGTCAATTCTGACTGCGCGGTTGAGTCCGGATGGGTCGGGATAGTCAGAAAAGAGTACCCGGGGGTAGCAATTGGGTCTCGGGGTATTTTTGGGCATAGCCGGGCCCACACGGGGTGAGTTGGGCCACTTTAATTAAGCCCATTAGGTGAAAAACGGGAATTAGAGTTTTAACCTAAGTGAGGGATTAGGGTATGGCAGCCAACACAACTTAAGAACCTAGGGTTTGAGAGGGGATTTGGGGGAAACCAAATCAAGAGCAAATTTGGGGATTTTGGAGCAAAATCAAGGGGCTACTACAACGGATCAGACCCTACGAATGATTTCAGGCAAGTGGTTAGCTGTTGTATTTTCGAAATTTATGATAATCAATTCATATCATAGTGATGTGTAAACCAAAATTCGTTTTGGGGATAAATGGGTACAAAATGGGGTTTTTGTTCATGAAACTATTGAATGAGATTCATAGTAAAATTGTTTTGTTGAACATATCTGAATGTAGATATTTGATTGGAATAAGAATTCGGAATATAAACTGGGGGATAATCTGGATTTGAAAATTGGTTGTAGAACAAGATTGATGGATTTTAATGGGAAAACCCATCTTTAATTATAGTGAGATATCGTATGAATCAAAAAGGGTAAAACAGTTTTAGATGATTGAGACTTGTTTGGGAGTAATTGGTTGGTTAAAAATCGTTATTTAAGGTTGGAAAAATGGAAAGGAAAAACCTTGAAAATTCGGTCATGGCTGAAAACAGCAAGCCGAGGAAGACAACCACCTGCTCGATCGATCGATCGACACAGGGGGATCGATCGATCGACGGTCCCAGAAAAGTGACAGTTCGGCCAGTTTGTTTATATGAGGGTTTAATTTAAGATTTAATTCCCTTATTTTTAATTGGTGATAATATTTATATGGGATATATGTTTCCTTAACAATTATAGGGTAATATAATTGGGTCTAGGAGGGTGTGAACGGTATGTCATGAGATGAACGAATTTGGAGAAATAATTCATAATTATGGATAGTGGGCCGAGGAATAATATTCGGGTAATGTAGTTGGGTGGCACTACATTAGTAAAGGAATTTAAGTGAGATATTTAATTATGGACCAAGTGGGCGAGTCCGGGCATGTTGATAATTATAGGTGAACATAATTGGGAAAATTATGGAAATAAAGGTGTGACACATTGTAGGAAAAAATGTGGGTATTATATTATGAGATGTAAATTGGACCAAGTGAGTGAGTCTGGGTGTCTTGATATCAAGGTGTTAAATTAATTATAGAGAGGAAGTAATTAGTTTGGAGTCGGAACATTGACTCGGAAATGTGGAGGTAAGGGCCAAGTGAGAGAATCCGGGGATAATGGTTGGGTGACACCAAGTTATTAAATTAATAAGTGTATTAATTAATTTAATTAGAGCCGGTTGGTAGGCTCGGGTAGGATTAAATTAATGTGTGTGTTAATTAATTTAATTAGAGTCGGTTGGTAGACTCGGGTAGGATTAAATTAATGTGTGTGTTAATTTATTTAATTAGAGTCGGTTGGTAGACTCAGGTAGGATTAAATTAATAAGTGTGTTAATTAATTTAATTAGAGTCGGTTTGTAGACTCGGGTAGAATTAAATTAATATGTGTGTTAATTAATTTAATTAGAGTCGGGCGATAGACTCGGGGTAGTATTAAATTAAAAGGTGTGTTAATTAATTTAAGGAGAGTCGGACCATAGACTCGAGGAAAGTATTATATTAATTAAAGTGTGAATTAACTATATTAGGGTCGGACCATAGACTCGGGAAGAGGAAAAGTTATTAAGTGAGAAAATTAATTACATTGAGTCGGGCCACAGACTCAGGAAATTACAGGCAGTGTATGGGATATTGAATACACGGTAAAGCCGGGTTTATATTATATATATATACGGTGTCGTGATAGTATATATATATATATGTGTATTTATTGTGCGTGATACTAAATATCAGTGATTAGATATTTATTAAAATTATATACTATAATGCTATCAAGGGAGGCTGCGCGATGTGGGTGAATCCCCTAGCTTGAGGAGTAGGGCGAGTATATCCCCAGGTCATAGCGTCCGGTATATATCGGTGAGGGACTTATCTCACTTTCAGGGAAAGAATATGACCGCCTCCACTACGTTTATATTTTGGGCCAAGTTGGTAAGCGATTCCAACTTGGGGAACTAGGTTTTGTGAGCACACCTAGTGAGATAGCATTTTAGAGGGAATCATCCGGTGAGGGTATACTCGGAAGGATGGATACACGTATGATATATGTGTGGTTGTTAGTAAAGGTACGTATAATATGGTAGTAGATATTATATGTAGGAGATAATACAGTGTGTGATGTATTTACCTTATATAACTCGGGTTACAGTTATATGCTGTTAATAAATGAGAAATTAATTAAGTTAACCATTTGTGGGGATAATACCGTGGGTAATGTATTTACTTTATATAACTTGTGATACGGTTATATGTTACTATTTACGGGGAATTAATTAAGTTAATTGTGAAATAACTTATAATTCAACAATCATTATACTCGGGTTAGAGTAGTAGGGCAAGGGAAGATTATACCAGGACTAGTTGGACGGGGTAGTACAACTAGGTGGGGTTAAAGTAATCGGTAGGTGTGCACAATAGTGGAGGGGTGAGAATGTCCACAAGGGAGTGCGACACTAACTTAAATATGAAGCGCATTCATGCATTTTAAATTACTGCAGTTAATTCACTTGCTAAATATTTTCAAAATATTTTGGGTTTTAACCCTTGCTATAAAACCATTTTCAAAACCTTTTAGGTGTCCAGCCACAGGGACGCCAGGATTGATATTCTATTCCAGGGACACGGAGCTGCGGCATATGTGGATGCTAGCAGGAGTTTGGATTAGATGCATCAATTGTTCATTCCTAGAGTAGGAATCTTGTATCAGTCTCAGTTTTATTTAGGGCTTGTAGCCCAGACTTCTCGGTACAGTTTTCAGGTGTTGTATATTTGTATATGGTTTAACTCTTTGGTGGCCGGTGATTTATTCGGCATGTTGTGTAATTATGATTCAGTTTATTTTCATTTAGTTGTGTGAATGGTTTATATTTTAATTCCGCATGTACTGTTTTGGTTTTATTTAAAAAGTTAAAATTGGCACCAGCTTTTGGAATACTAGGTGGATAGTAAGTTTTAAAAAGTTTTCGACAGTGATGCTAAGGATGATCCAACTGGGATTCCTGTTTTAATTTGGTATAGGACTGATCACCCGGTATTTTATTAGGCGGGGTGTCACAGCTATGTTAAATTTTGGACGGATAATTGGATGTCTTCTCAGTCATTACAATCAATTCTACAGAAATTTAGTTATGACAACTATTTTGGTGTCTCAATTTCGACACACTGACACTGACAATTGGAATATTACTGAATTACTGAAGTATATTTAATTACAGCTTGTCCCTAAAATTAGAATTCCTTAACATGACCAGAATTCATTTAATATTGCCCTTTGGAGCCCTAATAAAAAAGGGTTGTTTATCGTTAAAACCACTTATAACTGGCTCACTAGTAAGGACATACGAATAAGTATGCCTTTACTTCCTTGGTTCAGATTATGGAAGTTACCCTGTACTAATAAAGTTAAACTTTTCTTCTGGTTTATGTCTCATAATGGCCTTCCTACCGCAAATGTTTTATGTGTCAAACATATATTTCATTCGGATAATTATTCCTTATGTCAACAAAAAGATTCCAATTGTGGCTTCCTCACTAATTGTCCAACTTTTCACAACATTATTAATGCTACTGGTTTACAATTTCCTACTGATGTCCATTTTCTGCTAGCTATTGCTTCTAACGATCGTCCTAAGAATACTTCGAAAAATTTGACATCTACGAAAACTATTTTAACTTGTTGGCGTATTTGGAATTTATGTAATAATGCAATCTTTAATAATTGTCAAGTTCAATTATACCATCTAAATCGCCAATTTAGGGAGGACATTGCTAATTACATTTCTTTTAATAAATTAGAACCAACTCCGATTAACAATGTTAAGATAAATATCTCTTGGCATCCTTCAGAAAAAACTGTTTTCAAACTTTATACTGACGGCTCTTGCAATATTAATACTCTTTCGGCGAGAATTGGGGGAGTCCTTAGAGACGATAGAGGAAATTTTATTTGGGGCTTTGCTAAAAATATACGAGTTAATTCAATTGCTATAGCTGAAATGTGGGCAATAAAAGAGGGTCTAAAATTTGCTATTTCTAAAGGTATTCATAATATACATGTGGAAGTGGATTCTATGTCTACATACCAACTGTTTTGTAGGCGCCCATGTTCGAGCCACCATATTCAGGAATTACTCTGAAACTCCTGTAAGGAAATTTAGAAGCTCGATATTGTGTGAATATTTTTTTATTATAGAAATACCAACTCGGTTGGTGACATACTGACCAAACTTAAAAATAATAATAATTATATGATTTTTTTTTTCAATTACACCTAAATTTCTTCGCAAACCACTTTGGACTCGTTATACAATTTTTGTTTGTTAAAAAACAATAAAACTAAATCGTCTCTCTCCACTAGTCCACGGCTTACCTTAAAATTGTCTTCCAAAAGCTTCAATTGAGTTGCGTGCTTGATTTGAAATAGGGAAAAGCAGGTGACAATTTTTGTTACCATTTTCAGCCACAATTCACCAAAGATCTACTTTGACATCATAGTACAGTTTACTGTATATATTGAGACAATAATTCGTGTACATTAATTGTAAATTGAAATAAGATAATAATTTAGGCGCTATATAAGCAAATTCTTTTTATTTTTATGTCAAAATTGAACATTTATAGTGAATGATGAATTAAATAATAAATAAATAAAAATTCTTGAATTTTTTTTATGCCTCCATCTAATCACAAACACACAAAGTTTTAAGAAACAAGGTACATTTACACAACTGTTGAATACACAGTGAATAAAAGGGAAAACTGACGAAAAATAGGGGGGACACTTTAAGTGTCACTGCAATGAGTTTTCTTAATCACCATAAACTCTGCATAAAGGCATTATAAACATAAAATAAATGAGATTTTTATTTTAAATTATTATTTCATTTCCGTGTTAAACTTTTAAGTGTGCCTATACCAAACTTGAAAAGAATGGGTTTTAATAGATGTATTGATTGGCTCGCCAAGTTTATTAAGACCTACGTTGAAGAGTTTTTCACTATATTCTGGAACCTCTCGAATCTCTGAAAAAGCTAATTGAAGAAGAGAAACCGAGAAGCCAAACGAATGAAATTACTGACAACTAACTCTTTTGTTACGCCTTATGCAGAGATGAGCTATGTTCATGTGATTTTTATGATTTGTTTGATGTCACCTATGTGCAATTTTGTTGTAAACTATATAATTTTGTGCTAGATATTTAATTTCCCTTTTCACCAAAAAAGAAAAGAAAAAGGAAAGGATAGATTTTTAAACCAAAAGCACTGTTCTAAAAAACCCGTCTAGGCTCTGCCTAGGCACGTTTAGGCTTAAGACTTGGGAGAAACGCCTCGCCTTACGTTTTTCACGCCTTATTCTTGGTAAAACCCTTAAGGCGCACTTTTTTCTAAAAACAACAATGATTTAGTGAAATGATGTCGCCTTTAAAGAATTTGTTTACAAACTGGACCATTATCTCATCCAAAATAATCAAATAGTATTTTAATTTGCATATATTCAGACATATTTTTATGATCTGTGCAATTTTTGTATTTTAATAGCCTTGTTATGGTTAAAATATATTAAAATATATTAAGAAGACCTAAACGCCTTTTCACGTCTTTTTACGCCTAGGCCCGCCTAGGCTTCTAAGGCTTAAGGCTTGGCCTCCACGCCTCAATCACGCCCAGCGTTTTTTAGAACCTTGACCAAAAGAAGTTGTTATTTTATTTTATTTAACCAAACACCTTCTTCTTAGAATTCATATCTTAGGAATCAGGCTTCCAAATCAACAGTAAAAATGATGGTCAGTGTGTTTTGAAATAACTTTATCTGGTTAAAGGAATTTTATAGACCTGTTAAGGTCAACACTATCATCATCCGGGATTCAAATTTGACACCCCGAATAATATTATACAAAACCGGCAACAAAAACAACCAATTTCCGCCAACCCATATTTTTAAATAATAAGAAATAGATTTGACTCACATACCCACAACTACACAGTTAATTATGTAGTTTAACTTTACTAATTAATAATTATAGTTTTAACATGTGAATTCTTTTTCCTCCGCATTTTTTATCTTAATTTCCCCTACCCATATATGTGAGATCCTGTGCTAATGCCATGTTACTGAAAAATGACTGACTTACAAATAAGGCATAAAAAAGTTGCAAAAGATGATGAGTCATTCTACGCAGACTCTTGTTTTCGACTCATTGGGTGCGAATCGTCTCGAAAAAATTAAAATTAAAATTAAAATGTTAAGAGTAAATGAACTAAAATAGATCATAACAAAATACCTAAATTTGTTTAGTGACGCCAGGAGAAACATTTACCGCAATGTATTTCCTCCCAAACTATGTATAGCTTTACACTTAAGTTTTGTGCTTTAACGAAAGTCCGCAGTTTGGCATCAAGGTTGGAGTTGGTCTAAGAGCATCTCGAATTTGCGAGAGACTTGAGAAATGATAGAATATCTATGTGGTGTTGGCGTATATTTCATCTCCGTTGCTACATATTTACAATTTATTTATATTAAATTAAGCGAAGTGGCAAGCAATTATCCATCACAAACTTGGGCCGGCAACCTATTATATGCGACGTCAATCAATTTTCCGTCTCAATAACAGTTTTAATGATTATCCAACCATTCTCCCCACAACTTTTATTGTATTTAAGCTTTACCTATCTAGTTTATGGCAAATGTTGGAGATGCTCTAAGCCACTCAAAAAAGGACATTTATTTAAAACATTGAATTCAATAAAAGTATTTTTTTAAAGAAAAAGGAATAAATCCAAAGAAAAACAAAGAGAGAGAACCTATGTAGAGAAGGGATAAGCATGCACAAGCTCAGTTCCGCACCAAAAGAAAAGAACCTCTGGGCCCCTTTAATGTTGTTGGGAGCCACTGATTTTACATATAATATCTGTCTGTCTCATGGGACTGTAGTGCTTTGTTTTGAACTACCCAAACCTACTTTTTATTCCCCAATTCAATTCTTTATCCATTTATTTCCCTTTCAATACCATCCTAGAGATTGTCATTGGTTACAACAAAAACAAATAAAATAAACAATGGTCAAAAGCCCACCATCTCTTATCTGAGATTCTGTTCTTTGTGGTGTGTGTGATTGGAAACTAAAAAGATTATCTAAAGCTGCTTTCTCCCAATTGTTTCAGAGCATCTTTGCAGAGACATGTATTTATGTGTGTCAGTGTATGTGTATATATTTAAATTATAAATACACATGTATATGTGTATGCATATGCTTAGTTCTTTACATACAAATCATGGACAGTAATTTTTCTTCTGATTTCCTGGGAGAAGACTTAAAACAGTATCTGCCACACTTTATTTCTCAGTTAAAAGAAAAAAAAATAACTTCGGTGTGACTAAAAAAGGAAAAAAAGGAAATTTCCACCAAAAGTAAATGCAGAAACTTCATTAGAAATAAAAATAAATATAAAAAAGCTATAAAGACCCATATCAGATTATTAGCCTTTTTGACAAACTGAAAAAGTAGAAGAAGATAACAGCTCATTATTCACCTTTTTGTAAGAATCAGCATAATCATATTTCTATTCAAATGAAAAATTGATTAATCAATACAACTATAGATAACAGATCAAGTAACTTTAATCTAACTTAGAACATAATTGGTTTCAAATAGATCCATCCACTGGTTCAATGTCAGATTTGGAACAATTATTATATGAAAAATGATGGGAGCAGTAAATAAAACACTAGAGACAATTTCACTGGTAGAGAAGAGAGTTAACAAAATCTAATCATACTCTTACACCTCAAGACAACTATGCATTTTTTGTGGTTACATGGCCTTCCTCCCCACTTCTTCACTATAGTGAGTTTGACTCTCACTATTTTCACTTTTCAGACTTTGATCCCCAAAATGTCACAAGACACATTTTTATGACACTTTCAAGTGTCAAATTCCGAAAAATGAGCTCAAATAGCGTAATAAGCCGGGTCGAGCTTGAACTTCACTATTTTCACTTCTTAGACTTTGACCCCAAAAACATCGTAAGCGCACTTTTTTTGGTAACACCTAGCGAGAATCTGAGGCTATGCGCATACATGACACTTTTAGGTCTAAACATCTAAGAAATGAAAATAAATGAGGCCAAACTCTATATAGCAAAACAAATAGGGGCAAAGGGTAAAAACCCTTTTTTTCTCTTTCCACAATGCACTAGAATTGAAGAACAGAAAAGAGAAAGTAGGGGTGGGTGGGTGGGTAGGGTTGGGGGTGTTAACCAGGCCTGCCTCTCTTGTGCCCCCCTTTACCATCTGACCTCAAAGCACCATTTGAATCCCCTTCAGAGGAAGCCTCCATAGACTTAGAGAAATTACTAGAAAGATCAGAATACAAATCAACCACCCTTCTAATGTTGTTATTGAGCTCTCTTATTAAACCCACATTTCTACTGAGATTATCTGGGATTTTGGACTCATGATTCTGGTTAATCTCATTGATTAACATCCTGTTTTGATCTAATATGTTTTGAACTTGAACAAAACTCTTCTGAAATGTCTGCAACACTTTTCCATCTAGTTGGGTCCCACTACCAAGCCCTGAAAATGTATCGCCCTCCATTTTAGGACTCTATCAAATCAAAACCAACCCCTTTGTTCCACCTGAAGAACATGAAAGAATAAAAAAATGAATCTATTTTCATTTTACTTATCATCCGTACATTTTTTATAAACAAAAATACCAGACAAAGCATGATAGGTTTTTAAATTGTATAACATAAATTGTGCATAAAAGAAACAATGCCTGCACATAAAATCATAATCTCTCATGTTATCAATAATAACAACAACAATTATTATTATGTTAATAATATTGTAACTATTCATATTTAGTAAGTATGATTTATTGCTTGCTGCTATTATTATCATTATCATTAATTGGAGTATGATGGGATGTAAAAAGCAGATCCCATTTTCCATAAAAGGGAACCTTTTAATATGTACTGAGATATTCCCACCTAAAAGCTTTAAAGTTCAGAGTTTCAAAAGAAGAATCTCAAAACCCCAAAAAACACAGTCAATGTTATATACAAAAAAAATTGTTGCAAATAACAAATAAATAAATAAAAGGGTTTTACTTCAAATTCTAGAAAGTTAAAAAAATGGGAATTCAGATTTTGGAACTGTACATTAAAAGCTTGTAGCTTCCTAAAATAGTATTAAAAAGAAATAAAAACTAATAAACTCTGTGATTATGATCCATTAAAGAATTTTGGAAAAAACAAAATCTAAAACTACATGAAGATCTTAAAGATTGAACAAGATAAATTTTTTACAGGAACCCAGATAAGATAAGTGTCTGGGTTGATGAATATATAATTTTATAGTGTCATCACACACACTCTCTCTCTCTCTCTCTCTATATATATATATATATGTGTGTGTGTGTGTGCGTGTGTATATGTAGGGATAAATAGATGGGTTTGTGTTGTATACGTACCTTGAAAATCTGGGACATATTTTTTTTTTGAGAGAGAGAGAGATTGAAAGAAGTAGACGAAAAGATTGGCGATTTAATCGAATCTCCGGACTTGAAGTTGTGAGGAATTGGAGAGAGAGAGAGAGAGAGAGAGAGAGAGAATATGTAGATTTGACAGACGCTCCGACCCACCCTCTGTCTAAAATAATGTATATTTACACTCTCGATTTACCGTATTTATAATATGGGTCAATTGGTATGATCCTAGAAAAGAGAAATAGAATATTTATAATTTAGATGGTAATTTCGAAGTTCATTGTCGCACAAGAAGAGTATTCTCTCTCTCTCTCTCTCTCATTCGTACTTTTAAAATATGGATTGATTCGCACAAGAACAGTACTCTCTCTCTCTCTCTCTCTCTCTCTCTATATATATATATATATATATATATATATAAATCCACAAATATAAATGAGGTGTAATTTTAGTTGAACCCTCAAAATCAAAAAATTTAAAGACGACACTCTAATATGTTACACCGATATTGATTCATGTCCAAATTTATCAATAATAAAGAATAAACATACATCAATAAGAGTACGACACATCAAAGAGTCATACACAAAGTGTCGTATTTGGGTGTCCACCTAAAAATATTAATAAAAGAGTAATTTGAGTTTTTTTTGGCTAATATGGGTTTTATTTAAAACGTCAAATAGATTACAGTTCTCGTAAATTAGTGAGTTTGATTCTTGAGTATCATTTGAGGATTTTCCTAATATTATACTTATGTGTTTTTTACAAGGTTCTAAAAAACGCGGGACGTGATCGAGGCGTGAAGGCCAAGCCTTAAGCCTTAAGCCTTAGAAGCCTAGGCTGGCGTTAAGCGTGAAAAAGCGTTTAGGCATTCTTAATATATTTAAATATTTTTTAACCATAACAAGGCTATTAAAATACTAAAATTGTACATATCATAAAAATATGTCTGAATATATGCAAATTAAAATACTATTTAATTATTTTGGATGAGATAATGGTCCGGTTTGTAAAAAAAATCTTTAAAAGGTTATATCGTTTCACTAAAGCATTGTTGTTTTTAGAAAAAAGTGTGCCTTAAGGGTTTGACCAAGAATAAGGCGTAAAAAGTTTAAGGCGGGGCGTTTCTACCAACCCTCAAGCCTAGGCGTGCCTAGGGGGAGCCTAAACGGGTTTTTTAAAACAGTGATTTTTTATATTTTTGTCATTTTATATTCTTAAATTAGCTTAAACAAGTTTTATAAGACCATCTTCAGGAAATTGTGCAAAATAGTATATATTATGCTTTTAGTGGAGATATGGCTATAAACGGATATTCGAAAATTCGCATCCATCCGATATCGAAATTCGAATTTGCGGATATTTATCCCAAAAAATGGAAACGGATACGAATATGGATACTCTATAAAAATATTCGAGAAAACGGATACGGATACGGATAGTACTAGTATCCGACACGGATAATTCGTATCCGATGCGGAGTATCCATTTTACCGAATATCCGTATCCGTCAAACATATGTTTAAAATATTATTAATAATATTAGTTTTAGTATTACTAATAAAATAACATTAAAAAATATTAATCGTGCATTCCTTAAAATAAAACAAACACATACTCCACTCAAAACAAAAACACCATAAAGTTATTTTTTTATTGGGTATATTATAAAATGCCATGCATTATTATTTTATTGGGTATATTAGCATGGAGTTATATTAAAGTTACAATACACCCTATCACACACAACATACACCCACTAAAGAACATATACTTCACTCAAAATAAAAATAAAAAACTAATTTCATTTCATTTCTCTTTCGTACAAAACAAGAAAAAAGAAACTCTCATTTCATTACACAAAAAATCGTCATTCCGCCACCTCCCCACATCGCATCAGCCCGCCGTTGCTCATCAACTCCATCACCGTTTCTCATCAACCCCTCCGTTGTGCATCAACTTCGTCGCTCCGCAGTTGCGCATTAACTCCTCTTGCAACAGAAAGTTAGCAACAACATGTACATACAAAATAAAATATATATATATATATATATATATATATATATATAACTGTATTTATATATTATCCATGTGGTTATTCATTAGTTTCCTTAATTATAAATAAATGTACGAGAGAAATAAAAAAAAATTAAAGAGTTGGTTTTGATTGTGATGAGAACTGAAGTTAACAACAGGTATATTGTATATAAAATAAATATGTATACTTATTAAAATAAAAATCTCAGTATGTTTTGAAAACTAAAAGGTCCATGAGGTTATCATTCACAATAAATTTAATTTAATCTGAAAGGGGCATATTTATATCTACTGTTAGCTCTAAGCTTATAAAATATAGATGGATTTAAGTCATATTATAATTATGGAATGCTACTATTATTATGGAAGCCATAATTGTTGATGTTAGGAGGTAGTAATTTTGTTATATATTTATTTGGATTGGATTGGATTTCATTGGATTGGATATTTTAATACTTATTTTTTGTGATGGCTAAACAATGTAAACGAGTATGGATCTCATCTGAATCCGAGGTATCCGAGCGAATACGGATATGGATAGTTGTTTTAACTATCCCCGTGGATACGAATAGTGCATCTAGATAGCGGATACGAATATGGTATCCGATCCGTATCTACCCGTTTACCACCCTTAAGTGGAGATAACACTTTAGTGTATCAAATAAAATAACATTTAAAAAAAATGAGAAATCTAATGTTATTTTGGTTTGGATTTAACACAACATGTCACACAAAGAGTTTTCGCCGCTTTTATTAATTTTTTAAACAATGCTCACCATCTGCGAGGCAATCCAACAACTCATCAATTGAGTAAGAAGTTTTAAGAACAATCTTAAAAACGTCCAAAAGATCAAGGAGGCTGAAGTGCGATTTGAAGCACTTGCCCTTTGTAGCTACTATAACTAGAAGCGGCTAAAATCCTTGGGTTTTTATGGTGGTGTTCAGCATGGATATTAGGAAGCCTATTCACGGGGCAAGTGATGAAAGTTGTTTTGGAAGGGACCAAGTTTACATGATGGCTGAGGACCTAAGATGGTCCAAACCTAGGCTCCCTTGGAGCCCCAAAACGTTTTAAAAATCGGTGAATTGACAAAGGAAAGACGACACTCCTTTTTCTTGTTCTCCTTTGAAAATGGTGGAAGAAATAAAAAAAATGGATACACGAATAAGTCAAGAAAATCACAAAATAAAGAAATTTTAAACAAGAAAAATATGTGGAGAATGGTTACCACTTATAAGCCCAAAAGGAATAGGAATAAATTCCCAATTTTTTCAAACCATTCCCCGATCCTAATAACTTTATTTGAGTTTAGGATATTAACCTCAATTGTGATACCCCGCAAAATTTATAAACAGATTGATCAAGTCTTATACAAAAATCACGAGAACTAAAATTATTTGATAACATTCTCAGAATAACAAAGTAAATGAAACTAAACAAAGAAAATGAGATAAATTAAACTAAAACAACATATAACCAACTCTGATACCAATCGTACATGTAAACACTCTCAAAACACAATGAGAGTAAAGACTGATATAAATCCCCCAAAACTAAAATTTGAATGGCAGGAATAAAAATGAAATTAGCACGCAGGCCAAAGACACCTACATCCTAAGAATCTGCAACGGGATAAGATGACAATCAACAACATCGGTCAAGATTATGGCTCTCGCTGCCTATCACTACACCAAAATGGGTAAATTGTCACCTTTCAGCCGGCCAGCCTTGTCAAGGTCATTGACCGTGACAAAAAACACGCGTTTTATGTCACGGTCATTGACCTTGACACGACCGTGACAACTAATTGTCACGGTCCTTGACCGTGACAAGACCGTGACAAACTTACTTGTCACGGTCGTGTCACGGTCAATGACCGTGATAATAATTTAAATATTTGTCACGGTCAAAGACCTTGACACGACCGTGACAATATTTACAGCAAAAACCCTTTCCCCCTTCTTTTTTCCCTCCCGCGTCGTTCCCTCCCTCTCTCTCGACGCTGCTCTCTCTCTCTCTCTCTCTCTCTCTCTACTTTCAGGTCGATTTTCTCTCTCTCTCTCTCTCTTCCATTTATATATATGTTTGTGTGTATATTTATGTGTGTATGTGTATATATATATATGTGTGTATGTGTGTGCGTGTGTGGGGGGTGGGGCAGGGTGGGGGCAGGGCGGTGTGTGGTGGTGGAGGGGGTGGTGGAGGGGGGGGGGGGGTGGAGGGGGGTAGGGGGTGGGGTGGGGTGTGTGTGTGTGTGTTTGTGCGCGCGCGTAGGTGCGTAGGTGTGCGTGTGTGTGTGGCGGGGGCAGGGGGTGGGGGTGGGGGTGGGGCACCCATTTAATAACTCTTTAAATATTTGGAAAAAACATAATATTACAAAATTGAAACGAAATGGTATTGACGGAACTTACACATACCTTATGTACTGTGCTCTTACGTTGAAAATTATTAGATAGAAAAAGAAAAATATAAATTGAGATAACCTTAGAATCTAATTAGGCTAAAAATATAATGACATCAACTAACATATATACACAACACTAAAAGTAGACATCAATTTTATAAATAATTGATAATAGTTGGATAATAATTGGATAATAAACATCGGGAGGGGGTGGGGGTGGCGGGGGGAGGGGGGCAGGGGGTGGGGGTGGGGGTGGGGCACCCATTTAATAACTCTTTAAATATTTGGAAAAAACATAATATTACAAAATTGAAACGAAATGGTATTGACGGAACTTACACATACGTTATGTACTGTGCTCTTACGTTGAAAATTATTAGATAGAAAAAGAAAAATATAAATTGAGATAACCTTAGAATCTAATTAGGCTAAAAATATAATGGCATCAACTAACATATATACACAACACTAAAAGTAGACATCAATTTTATAAATAATTGATAATAGTTGGATAATGATTGGATAATAAACATCGGGAGGGGGTGGGGGTGGGGGTGGGTGGAGTTTTGAATATTACTTACATTTATTTTTTTGGATATTATATACATTCAAAATAAATAATTGATAATAGTTGGATAATAATTGGATAATAATTGATATTTTCATTCAAAATAAATATTTCATTAAAAAATATTGGATAATAATTGATATTTTCATTTAAATTGATAATAATTTTATTCATGAAATTAATTCAATTAGGTAAAACCCTAGATAATTTTTTAACAGAATTTGATAATATTATATAAAGTTTAGTAAATTCACAAAATGTTGCCAATTGTATGTTTTTAGGAATATCATTAGTTAGAATCCATATACATGCATGTTGTTAGAAAGTCTTAAATTTAATTCTCACTTTAATTTGTAGAATCTCTGTACTTGGTTGGATTTATCCCTTTATGATAATGAAATTTATGCTACAATTATAATTATCTCATGTCATAATTTTATTGATAAACAATATATGTAGTTGTCACGGTCGTGGTGGGGGGAGGGGGTGGGGGTGGGGTGGGTAGGGGTGGGGTGTGTGTGTAGGTGCGTAGGTGCGTAGGTGTGCGTGTGTGTGTGGCGGGGGGAGGGGGGCAGGGGGTGGGGGTGGGGCACCCATTTAATAACTTTTAAAATATTTGAAAAAAACATAATATTATAAAATTGAAACGAAATGGTATTGACGGAACTTACACATACGTTATAATATAGACGGAACATTTTTTTATCTGTACTATTAATTCAATTAATTCAATTAGGTAAAACGAAATGTGTACTATTAATATTTTTTTTATCTGTACTAATAATATTTTTTTTACAGCAAAAATGTCTCCTTCAGATGTTAAGGCGAAGATGATGATGCTGTTTATGATGATGTCGTCTGGGTTCGGTGGTAGCGGAGGCGACGAGGGCTCCTCCACCCCTAGGCTGCCCAAATATGAAAAATTTGGGATTACCGTCGAAAACAAGTCGGAGCTATTAGCGAGATCCCTCGAGCTGCTAAAGACGGTCATCGGCCCGGAGTTTATAAGTTGGAAGGAGGTGCCATATGAGCTCAAGTTAGCTGTTTGGGCGGCACTACAGGTAATATTTATATGAATATTTCAATTTCAATTTCATATTTATATTTATATTTATATTTATATTTATATTTATATTTATATTTATATTTATATTTATATTTATATTTATATTTATATTTATATTTATTCGCAACTAACATTGTATTTGTTGGACAGGAACAATTCAACTTGGATCCAAAGCTACGCGATTCCGTCTTGGAGCAGTTGAGGGAGCAACACAAGACGTGGAAGAAAAATATGCGGACACGGTACTTTGGAAAAATACGAGAGTCCATTTTACAATGGCGTGGATCCGTCCCGCCCAAGGAGCCGATCTCATTGGCACAATGGCAAAAGTTCATTGACAATGAGATCGAGGATCGACAATTGGCATCTCGCCAATCGGGGAGGGAAAATCGGGCTAAAAAGACGAACGTGCACTAGTCCGGTCGGACCTCTTACGCTGAAGTGGAGCATAGGATGCAGGTAAGATTTAATTTATCTATAACTACAGAAATATAATATTGGATATTATTTTACTTTGCGAGGCCGATACTAATTTTACTTTACTTTATTTTATTTAAGGGGGTAGGGAGTGGGCCAATGGGTAAGCCACATAGGCTCGATACTTATGTGGCTCTTCGGACGAAGAAGGGGAAGGACAAGGAGGTGTCCCCGAGCGTCGCGGCCACTATTGTAAGTAATCCGACAGTTTAATTATTGTTAATTATGTTATAATTTTTTAGTTTACTTATTTTACTAATCATGTGCTTTTTGTCGTTTCAGGCAAAGCTTAAGGAAGTGCATGAGTCGCAGTCTGATGCCGACAAGGCATCTTTGTCCACAGACGCACTCAGCCAAGTGCTTGGCTCTGATCGCAAGGGGAGGACAAGGGGAGTGAGCTCGCGGGTGGCCAAATCTAGGATCATCGGATTGGAGACGAGCGACACCGGGTTGGCTCGAACGGTGGATTCACACGACGCGAAGCTGTCCCGTTTGGAGGCGACGGTCCAAGATATGTATGCATTCATGAAGCGTACGTTGGGTGGAGACCGTAAAGGGAAAGGGAAAGGGAAGGAGAAGGAGAAGGCGGTGGAGGAGGAGGTGCGGGAGGACGAGGCGCAGGATGACGAGGATGTGGACCTCGCTACTTCATCACCGACACGTTCGTACTTCGACGATCCACTTCCCTATTTGACGCCCTCCAACAGACCATTGTCGACAATTGGTTGGCCGAGAGTGTTCATATTGGACGTATTTGATGGCCAACGGATAGGGCGGGGGTTGAGGGACCCGAATATCATCGAGGGTGGAATAGTCCATGGACGTGTGCTTAAAGAGATGGAGTCCAGGGTGCTCGTCACGCATGTCATACCCGGGAAGGAGAACTCCCTATTGTGGTTGCGCGAACAATGCGGCACGACGTATATTAGTGGGTGCGTCAATTCGTATGTCGTGTGGCCTACTCACCTCCTCAGTTTTATCCAAGACATGTAGTAACATTATTTTTAAGTTTGTCCATTTTAATTATATTTGGATTATATCGTCATGTATATTATTTTTACTTTGAATATTTGGATTATATCGTCATGAATATATATTTGCATTATCTTTAGTTTGTGTTGGATATATGATGTTTGGAACAGGTACAACGTTGCTATAACAGGTACAAATATACTGCTGGGCAGTGGCGATGGCCATACTGCCCAACAGATTTTTTTTAAATTCTGCCCAGAATTGTCACGGTCATTGACCGTGACAATTATGGGCAAAATGGGTCACGGCTTTGTCACGGTTTATAACCGTGACAAACGTGTCACGGTCATTGACCTTGACACGACCGTGACACAAAACGCGAGTTTTGTGTCAAGGTCAATGACCGTGACACGACCGTGACAAAAAAAGTTGTCTCGCCTCGAAATGTCACGGTCATTGACCTTGACAAGTGGGATTTGTCAAGGTCAATGACCTTGACAAATGGGCAGATTTGGTGTAGTGTATTTCCTGAAATTATTAGCATCCACAACATTAAAAGTAATTCTATGAATAACAAAAGTATAACTGACATTGGGATAAATCATAAAGATGTATCCGCCTCTCGTATTTTAATATCTTTTAAGTTTTATTGTTATCTAAACCACCAAAAATAATATGTGGTTCTAAATCTCGAACCCATATGTAGCCCATATTATTAAAGCTTTACATCTTCATTCTTTAATCTTTAGTTTCTAATCTTTCAGTTTATCGCTTTGTAAGGACATAAATTTCCAATTGAGTCCATGTATTATTTTGACTTAATTCCGTGAACAAAACTGTGTTTGTAATATGTCATAGGGAGAATTTTATTTTGTCACGATCCCACTCGGTCTATGACGTATTGAAGAAATTGAAGACGTTGCGGCAAAGCTTCAAAGAATTAATCATGCCGATGTTTAATTGGTGCAAGTTTAATCATCTTCAAAGTTAAATTCATTCCGAGATCACTCAGGTATGAATGCGTATAATTAATGGTGCTCGGAATTATTTTATAAAATATAAGGATGTATTTTTTATAAAGAAAAATGTTTATAAATGTTTTAAAAGTGTTTTAAAGGTTTACACTACGTTTTATGATGATAAGCTCGTAAAAGAGTTTGACATTTTTGGATCTCTCTTTGGAAGAGACGTTTTAATAAAAAAGTCAAAAAGTCAAACTTTCGCGCTGTCATTCAAACGACATCCAATCTCATTCGAACGAGATGGGATGTCGCTCGAACGAGTTCCTCAAGTCGTTCGAACGACACATTTTTCGAGGCGGCATTTAAATCCTATTTAAACAGTGTTTTCATCATAATTTCAAAAGTGTGCATTCTGGAAAATAATATTCGACCAGAAACTTGTTTGCACGTGTTTTCTAAGGTTTACGAAGCATAAACACATCCTTAGAGTTTGCAAAGATCTGAGTTATCATTCTTATATGTTTAAGTGATCTTGCTGCACCAAAGTTGTTTGTTCTACACATTGAACATCAAAGGGTTTTGCGGTGAAGAAAAGAGAAGGACTTTTTGTTCAACATCGTAGACGAATCAAAGCCATTCGGTGGACAACGAGATATACGTGGACGCGTGTGTTGTGGACATGTATCGTGGAAGACGGAATTTCTGCGTGGGCACTATTGAAGAACGGTTGAAGATCATAAGGAGCGTCAAGACCCGTGGGGATCGAGTCTTAGTGTAAGGCTAATCTGTCTTTGTAAAACTATTATTCATAATAATTGTCTGGCTTGGGCCGTCCGAGGTTGTTTTTTCGTTTTGGGTTTTTTCCTCGTACATCCGGCGTTGTGAGTATTCTTTTTACTTTACTTTACTTTACTTTACTTGCTTTAATCACTAGATGCATATTTAGGATTAATCAAGATAAAATTGGTTTAAAGTAAGAATTGGATTTTTCACAAATTGGTTTGGTGCATAATTAAAAGTTGGATCTTTTTCGAAGGAAAAATTGTTTTGAAAGAAAACACACATATTGGGCCACTCAATTCACAAATTGATATCAGAGCTAGAAAACATTGTTTATTTGTTTTGTGATCCCGTGTGTTTTCAAAGATGAATTCTGGATATAATGAATTTACTCAAACTCCTATTTTTTATGGCACTAATTACACCTATTGGAAGATGAGAATGAGATGTGCTTTAAAATCTATTGATGAGCGTGTTTGGCTTGCAGTTGAGAAAGGTTGGACAACCCCTGTCACTACTGTAGGTGAGGTCACTAGTTTAAAGCCTGTTGAGTCATGGACCGAAACTGAACAAAGACTTGCACAATATAATTCTAAGGGTCTGCACGTTATTTCTTCACATGTCACACATGAAGAATATAATAGAATTATGACTTGTGAAACATCAAAAGAGGCTTGGGATATTTTGGCACTCACTCACGAGGTCACTAGCACGGTTAGGGCGTCAAAACTTCAAAATCTCACTACACAGTTTGAGACCATTAGGATGTTAGAGAGTGAGATCTTTGATGAGTTTTATGCTAGGTTGTCCAATATTATCAACTCGTCGTTTAACATAGGTGAGAAAATTCCCGACAACCGTGTCATTAAGAAAATCCTTAGGTCGTTGCCTAGTAGGTTTGATGCGAAAATGACCATTTTAAACTCCTTGGGTAGGTTAGAGTCAACGAAACTAGAAGAGATTGTAGGTGACTTACAAACCTATGAAATCGACATGATTACCTCCAAGCAAGTGCCTAAGAAAGGAAAGAGTATGACTTTGAAAACCCGGAAGGAGGAAATTAAAGTTTCAGATTCCGATTCCGATTCCAATTCCGATTTTGAGGATGTTGCTTTGTTGGCAAAGAAATTAAAAAAAATTATTAAGTTTCAAAAGCAATCGAAAGATGCCAAGAAATTTGAAAAATTCAAGAACAACAAAGTAGATCCCACCTCTAAGGATAAGTTTGAGAAGCCTAAGAGAGATGACTCGGATAAGTGTTTTGGGTGTGAGGGGTACGGTCACAAAGTTAAGGAGTGTCTCACTAGACTTAAGAAAGAGGGCAAGCAACCCATTATCTATGTAAGGACACAAATTTCCAATTGAGTCCATATATAGTTTTGGCTCAATTCCGGACAAAAACATTTATTCATAGGATAATATTTAAATTGTAATATTCTCAAGCCTATGAAGTGTGTGTTGAAGACGTAGCGGCAAAGAGTATAAAGCTTCATCAAAATGCCGGTTTGAGTGCCTCGTTTCTACGTCATCAATCATAGTTCCATGCTCCCAAGGTATGAATGCAATTATATATGTATAGGAGCTTGGAACAAAGGTTATTGGGTGTTAGGTTTTATAGAAACTGCGTTTTGTTTTAAGAAAGAAATTATATAAAACTTTAAAATAAGATCATAAAGTTTTCTGGGCCAAAATCGAATTTTACAATCTTTCTGGTCGTTCTTTAGAAATGTCGTTCGAATGAGTTTTTCGTTCGAACCAGGTTTCGTTCGAACGAGTGTGCCAACGACTCTAAACTGGTCCGTCGTTCGATATGTCGTTCGAACGAACTTTCTGTTCGAACGAGGTATCTAACGAGATTCTAACGAAGTCCATACTGGTGCGTCGTTAGAAATCTCGTTCGAACGAGCTGTCAGGCGGGAACAATTTTTGGCAGTTTTTGGCAGTTTCTCACCCACTTCCCCACTTGGTTTTAACCAACTTTTTCAGACTTTATGAAGTGCGGGAATCACATTTTCCAAACTAACATTTCCATAACTTTTCCATATCTTAGAGAGTGTTTGAGAGCAAAAATGGTTTAGGAAAATGTTCATGTTTTGAGTGAGATTTTTAGAGAAAAATATTTTCATCACTCTAGTGTTTACACCCAATTGAGTTTATCCAAGTTAACATATACATATTAAATTGCTTGGAGTTTGGCACCAGTTTATCTCTACCGAATTCAAGAAGAGAAGTTTTGGTTTGCTTCTACATCCATCAAAGAAGAAGACGTTTTGTTGCAATTCTACCCACTTGGAGAAAGGCTCCATGTACGGGTGACGGTGACCATAGAAAGCCCCATCGGTGGATTCCGAGATCGCGGTGGTGTTCCGAGGTTATCCGCTAGGAAGAGGTGTCTACAAGAAGAAGCGTCGAGGCTTGAGAGGGATCGAGTCAGTCGTTGTAAGTCTATCTGTCTTGTAATTGTAATTCCGTATCTAGTGGATTTGTGGCTAGGGCCGTCCGAGGTTGTTTCCCGTTTTGGGTTTTTCCTCGTACATCGCGGCGTAGTGTGATTGGTTTATTTTATCTTGCATATTTTATTTAAAAACATGCGTAGCATAATTCAAGATAAAATTCAGTTTAATTTATCACACTCATTTAATTTGGGACTTAATTAAATATTGAGTAATGTTGTTTAACTTCAAGTCATTTGCTAAAATTGGTTTGGCCTAACTTTGAAATATGGATAAATATGACTTAGGCAAATTCTAGGACTTGGATTAACTTATTTTAATTTATTGAGACTAAATTAAAATCTGGCTTTGTTTATGTGTGAACCATCATTCAACGCTTCCGCATCGTTTTTACATAAAAGGAAATTAACTTTGATTTTAATTGAGAAAATCACCATCCGGGGTTCCAGCTTCTACAGTCTATAGTTCCACCTTAAGTGATAGTGAACCGGAAGAGGGAGAGAGTTCCCCCATTGAGCGTAACTTTGTTGCGTTTATGGCATGTCATGTGAGCGACGACGATACAACTCATGTGAATGATATTTTCGAGGAGTTTTTGAGTGAATCACATATTAGAGAGGGTGAAGAGATTGACGAGGAGGAGGCTGATGTGAAAGAATTGCAAAATGCATTTAATGAGTTGTATGCTGAAACGATGAAGGTGAAAAAGGCTAACTCAAAATTACAATCTAAGTTGAATGAGTGTGCCATAGAAAATAATGATAGTTTGATTGAGGATCTTAGGGAACGAGAGAAGAATCTTAGGGAGAAATTAGAGTTTGTGGAGAAAGAGAGAGATAATCTCCGTGTTTTAATGGAGTCCTTGAAAAAGGAGATTTTAGTGTTTGAGGAGTCTAGATGTTTGCTCGAGTCTAGGATTCACGAGTTGGAGGAGAGATTGATAGACTCGTCTAGAGTCAAGTTTGATTTGGAGGATAGGTCGGAGAAGTTAGATAAGATCCTAGGCACCATCCAAATTAAGGAAGATAGGGGAGGTATAGGTTTTGGTGAGAGAGTTGTTCCCGTTCCCCCCGCACGTGTGAGAAACACTAGGATGGTTAGAAAAGGTCCACATAAAGGTAATCATTCCCACCACCGCTACACTTGCTCGTTTTGTGGTAGAAAAGGTCACCTTAGGCGTTATTGTTACGACCTTAAAAAAACTCCTAGGAAGTTTAAGAATAAAGTTGCACCGGTTACCCAAAACCCCATGCGTCGTTTTACACCTTCTTGGGTTAGGAAATCGGATTTAGTGGATTTAGGAATTAAACTTCATGATTCTCGTTTAGGTGCACTTGATTCTTCCCATGCTAAATCTAAAGGATGATAGTGTTGCCATGTTTGTCATATGCTAGTTTTCTTCATGATATATTCATTGCTAGTATTATGACATGTGTATCTTTTTGTGTTATAGTTTTCATTTGTTTAAGTCTTATTTGAAAAATACAAAAAGATTTTGTTTTTGAGAAAACTTTTGAAAATCCAAAAATATTTTTCTTTTCTTTTTGTCAAAATATGTTTGAAAATCCAAAAAGATTTTAGGTTTTTGTTTTTGAGTTTACATGTTTGATGTGCATATTGGTGTGCTTGGACCCCCCCCCCCCCAATCGTTTCATTATCCATGTGGCTAGGACATTTGGTCATTATTATCTGTGCTTGGAATGATCTTAACCATTGCTTATATGGGGTTGTTTCTAAGTTGATATGCATTTTGATTCGACTTTGTATGTATGACAAGATTGCACACATGCACGAGATTATATGGATGTTTGACTTCTCTTGCATATTTGAATTTGGTGAGGTGTTCTTATCTCAATCTTGTCATCTATGCGTAAGTAAACTTAAGGAGAAGTGTGAATGTAATAACCGTTTACCGTGAGGATCTAAAATTGGTAAAACTAATGAGTGATTCACGGGAAAGGGCTGCGAGAGTTCAAAATTGACTCATCGTGAAAGCCACCGTTTGAAAGAGCCCAAAAGAAAATGCAATATGCTTAGAAAATGGCCAAATTTGTTTAGTTCATTCCAAAGAAAATATGATATTATTGTGGGAGTTTGGATGGATTAAAAATATAAACGGGTTTGCACAACTAATCCTAATGTTGAAACATTGCAATTTGACGTTATTGTTTATAGAATCGTCAAAATTCTGGATTTGTGTGCATGTAGTATGTTTAGTTCATTAAGCTCACACTTTAATTGCCATGTGGCTATGATAAAGTTTGATGATTTATCGGTATCAATTAAAGCTTCTTGATCGTTTCGATGTGTTGGAATTGTGACTCATTTGTTGTAGTTTCACGCCCATTCATTCCATATCCATGTTTGAGCACATCGGTACTATGTTTGCATGTAACTCGCGTTTTAAGTTTTTATGAGTTTTTGTATTTTGTGCGAAAAGCCTACTGTTTTAGCACTGTTTTGCATCTGTCACGCCTTTCCTAGAATTTTTTTGTGGAAATTTTTTCACTGGGCAATACTTTATATTATTTATGGGAATCGGGGAAATTTTGACAGATCGCGCGAAGTCGTTCAAATGACATCTCATCTCGCGCGAACGACTTCTGTACTTCGTTCGAGTGACTTCCTCATCTCGTTTGAGCGAAGTGCCTGGCTCGTTCGAACGACAGGCTGAAAAATGGCTTCTAATTGGTTTGCAGTCCACTGGTTTAATTTGATATATTTTTGGTACTGCGGGAAGCATTTCTGGACTGTTTGGTTTATATGCAGGTTCTTTTATGTTCCAAATTGGTATTTTGCATATGAGTTCGTTTATCACACTTGATTTGATTGGTATACTCTAGGTGTGATTCCTTGGTTTACTAGCTACTGATTTGTCATTATATGATCTTATTTAGCTGGTTGTTTCATGTTTATCTAGCATTTTTTGTTTTTTAAAATTGGTATAAACTTGATTCAATTTGGTATCATATTATCATGATAGATATTTCAAATTGGTTTATCTTTTCACCGGATTGTCTATTCGAGACAAAAAGGGGGAGAGATGTATGTGATGTAGGGGGAGATTGATTTGTTGAGTGCTTCTATTGATATTTGGATTTACATATTGTTTGATTATATTGGTTTAAAATTGGTATCAAATAATTGCTCACATGCTTCAAATGATTTGTTCTTATTAGAAATGTAAATTGGTATCATTTGTTCCTCCATACTTCACTGGGTATCTATTTGTCTGTTTCATGTGTGTAGGTATGCTTCAACAATTCGAGATTTCAAGTCTACATCACATTCAGACAGTTCATGCTTGCCAGTGCTACATATTCTAGTCCGTGTCCTATATTTTTGAGTTTGGGTTTATGGGATGGGATTTAGGCGTCATACGGCTTGACGGCCCGGTTAGGCATTTCACTAGTTTAGTTTTGTCTCGAAATAGTCAAAGGGGGAGATTTGTAAGGACATAAATTTCCAATTGAGTCCATGTATTATTTTGACTTAATTCCGTGAACAAAACTGTGTTTGTAATATGTCATAGGGAGAATTTTATTTTGTCACGATCCCACTCGGTCTATGACGTATTGAAGAAATTGAAGACGTTGCGGCAAAGATTAAAAGAATTAATCATGCCGATGTTTAATTGGTGCAAGTTTAATCGTCTTCAAAGTTAAATTTATTCCGAGATCACTCAGGTATGAATGCGTATAATTAATGGTGCTCAGAATTATTTTATAAAAGATAAGGATGTAATTTTTATAAAGAAAAATGTTTATAAATGTTTTAAAAGTGTTTTAAAGGTTTACACTACGTTTTATGATGATAAGCTCGTAAAAGAGTTTGACATTTTTGGATCTCTCTTTGGAAGAGACGTTTTAATCAAAAAGTCAAAAAGTCAAACTTTCGCGTTATCATTCAAAGACATCCAATATCGTTCGAACGAGATGGGATGTCGCTCAAACGAGTTCCTCAAGTCGTTCGAATGACACATTTTTTGAGGCAGCATTTAAATCCTATTTAAACAGTGTTTTCATCATAATTTCAAAAGTGTGCATTTTGGAAAACAATATTCGACCAGAAACTTGTTTGCACATGTTTTCTAAGGTTTACAAAGCATAAACACGTCCTTAGAGTTTGAAAATATCCGAGTTATCATTCTTATATGTTTAAGTGATCTTGCTACATCCAAGTTGTTTGTTCTACACATTGAACAATAAAGGGTTTTGCGGTGAAGAAAAGAGAAGGGCTTCTTGTTCGACATTGTGGACGAATCAAAGCCATTCGGTGGACACCGAGACATACGTGGACGCGTGTGTTGTGGACAGGTATCGTGGAAGACGGAATTTCTGCGTGGGCACTATTGAAGAACGGTTGAAGATCAGAAGGAGCGTCAAGACCCGTGGGGATCGAGTCTTAGTGTAAGGGTAATATGTCTTTGTAAAACTATTATTCATAATAATTGTCTGGCTTGGGCCGTCCGAGGTTGTTTTTTCGTTTTGGGTTTTTTCCTCTGTACATCCGGCGTTGTGAGTATTATTTACTTTACTTTACTTGCTTTAATCACTAGATGCATGTTTAGGATTAATCAAGATAAAATTGGTTTAAAGTAAGAATTGGGTTTTTCACAACTTTGTTTGGTGCATAATTAAAAGTTGGATCTTTTTCGGAGAAAAATTGATTTTGAAAGAAAACAGACATATTGGGCCACTCAATTCACACGCTTTCATTATAAAACATAGGTTGTGTGGTAGTCTCGGACCTACGGTACGTCTCACCAAATAACCAAATATACCAATAATAGGCTTATATCTCAAGTCTGACACATTTGACTATCTCATGCCAATAATACAACATATACATCTCTAGTATATGTAATACACAAATTCGAAATATAAGTATGTAGGTAGACATCCCTACTATAGGTCATATACATCTCTAGTACAATACATAAATCAGTACAACCATCTCTAGTATCGTCACCCAATAATCACTTATGGTAGGAGAAAGACTCAACTCACGTCTAACATCCATGTAAAGGTACAACCCCTACATGTAAAATTAAGTGGGCTACCCGCACGCCCTCACATAATGAAGGTCTATCCTTATCACCTTCGAGGATCAATCAAGCGTACTAGGTATAGTCTTAGGCCGTCCCAAACCTGAGACCTCAGCACAATCAAGGGATAAATCATATACCTACCCATCACTCGTATAATATACCATACGAAAGATTACACGATGAAATATCTCCATGAATCCTCTCAGTACACCGATACCTAAACGTATGACCCTGGGGTAAAATATGACCAAAGAAGATCTAGTTTACTCACCGGGGTACCAGCGTGGTTTGCGTTGCACGTGCCCCATTATGGAATCCCTCCTAGTACGATAAGCTACAAGCACTCACACGTGGTATTCATTGCACATAAAACACACAAGCAATTTCCACCCTCACTAACGGATTAAAGGAAACACGTATATAACTCTCACAAATGGGTTAAGTTAAATCAATTACACATACCGACCCTAATGCTACCAAATCATACAAGCATCGCTATCATAAAAAGGGTACAACACATTCATAACCTTATACTCATTCCAAGATACAACAACCCTAACACTATATGGTCCCAAATCTAGGCATAGTCTCACTCTACCATACACTAAAACAAGAACATCAACTATACTCAATCTCAATTAGCCCTAGTTTATTTTCCCAAGGCATCGCGTCTAGGTATAACACCACACCTAATTTAAATGAAATTACGAGACATAATAACTACCTCACTCTAAGAAGTTATAACCCAAATATAATCTCATCCAAAGGATATTCACCCCACTCGTACATCAAAATGATTCAAATTAATTGCGGCCAATAAGCATAATACTCTAACTTATAATTTTTTAAACAACAAACCCATTCTATACTCGGGTTTACCATTAAATGCCAAATCCTCAATTTAATACCTTTAAATCAATGATTTCCCTAATATCCAAATACTCCAAATATCAATCTCCAACAATTCAAATCATAAGAATTTATAAATCTATTCTATGAGTACATGAAAACTATAGACTAACAAATCCTAGCTTTATGCCCCAACACCAAAATTTCTAAAAGTAAGTTCAACCCAAAATCACCCATCGAAAATTCAATCTCGCACACCGATTAGCAGAAAATTCATAACAAATAAAAAAAAATACGAAACTAGTGCCCCCGCATTCGTAATTTGATTTTGCATAACCTCATCCAATTTCCAATTTCATCGATCGATCGACTCTGGTCAATTGATCAATAGAACCGGTACAATTCATCTTTTTTAAAATCACATTTTCTCCATACAAAACTGCCATCATTGAATTCCAAATCTTCATTTAAGCCCCAACCAACATCCAACCCATAAAATAACATTATATAAGATCTCTTTCTAATATCAAAGTCCTAGTTTTAAATCAAGTTTTACATAAAACCCAATTTCATACTCAAGAACCCTAGATTTTAAATTTATATCAATTAGTTCACGTTTTCTACAAATTTTTACATGACATCAAAGGGGTTTTACATGTCTTCATATAAAAATTAACTACTAATAATTATCTAATCAATCTAAGTCTGTTCACAATGCGATTCATTAAATTAAGGGGAGGATTAATCTAATTACTACTAATTTAGATTAATTACTAAATCATTAAATTTTAATCATAAAACTCAAATTTATAACACAATATGTTTAGATTCATATAAATAGGCATAACTTAAACTAATAAGAATCATACAATTATTCTAAATAAACTTGCCTTATGGATTGATTGGGAAATCAGTCCCCAAATCCTCTTTTCATCTTTGTGTTTTCTCTCTCTAACCTTAGGATGTCTTTCAAATAACAAAATGAGTTTTTTAGGTTTAGACTGCTAACTTTATAAGATGTTTCCCACGAGCCCAAAATAAGTCTCAACCTAAAGTGTCCAAATAACTCTACAAATAGCCTAAAACTCTATCCTAGCCATATATTAACTCGATATGCCTAAACCCCACTATTTAAACTAAAAACTAGCATTCTACGCATCCCAAAATCCAATTACCAAATATACCTCAAACAAATAGCTAATAACTAAGTTATTTAATAATTAAATAATACGAATCCAAATATAATTAATTAATCATTGTGTCTTAAATCCAATTTCAAATCCATTTTAAATAATGCATAAAGATATAAATAGACATATACGGTCACATCAGGCATACGCAATTAATTTTTATTCAATTTAATAATTCACTAAAAATATAAGAAATTACATTCCCCCCCCCCCCCCCCCTAAACAAGGAATTTTGTCCTCGAAATTCGAATTCAATATATTACTAATCGAAAGTCTAAGAACATCTCACCTGTTACGTCCTCACACTAATGTTAAAGGACTATTCCACTATGACCTAATATACTCATAGGTCTATCTCGCCGTAAATCGTGTTCAACTAAAACTCTACACCAAGATATTCTAATTGTTGCTATAATAACTTGTTTCCCAACTGTGCACATGTTAACGGTGATCAGGAAAATTCAAACGACACAGGCCTCACCCTATCCAAGATTACCAAAAAGAAACTTCTCATCGGGTTGTCAACTCCCGTTCGAACCCAAACTCCCAATTTCCCTTTATTGAAAAGATCACCAAAAATACCGGGTCATTTTTCTTGAGACCCCAAACTATACTCCCACTCAGTTTCAAAGAGTCATTTGCCAGCTTCGGCATGGTTCATACATTCGAAATGAACACCACTTCCCTTAAAGTGTCCCAAACACATCCACAAATAACGTACTTGTTAACTTGTACCCCTAATCAACTCGGCCAATCTTACTCAAATGGGGTCAAATGATCCCATATCCCCTATAGAACTCCCGAATCCTATCAAAATCCAATTGGTTTAATCATCCCACTCTTACATTGAGATTTCAAACAATACATCCCCTCGAATGTCTCTCGTGATCTACTATCTCGAATGGAAGGGACCCCCTCACGACCAAACCATATCAAAATTAATTCATCGAATCAATCGTACGAACTTTCCCAAATCTTTTACACCCAATCACTTTTGCAATGATAGCAAACTCCAAAACATGCGCCTCTCCTCCCTTCGAAAAAATATTTTCTTGAAAAATGTACCTATCTCCTATCATCAAACGGAGAAAGGGCCTATTCATAATGTTATTTGCATACCCACTCTTAGGAAACTTCAATGATGCGGCATAAATCACCCCTAATTACATATTTAGTTGTAGAGAACAACACGACCACATCACTCCCTCTTCACTAAAATATCATCATAAATCACAACAAACTACCCGTTTGCGTGGTCAAAATTTACTAACGACGTGCCCGTTCCATATTGTGTTAGACAGATAGCTTCATTATATCCTCCTTCTGATCTCACCACTAAAGATAACTCTCTCCCATTCTAATCATTAGTAGGTAACACTCTCCTCCACTAATTTGACAGGTCTTTATTACGTAATAACAAACACTCATCCCATATCTTGACCTTATCCTTCTCATGGTGGTTCACACATCGCTTTGTGGACTATTGATTAGCGCATGAAAAGTGCGCTTCGTTGTTTTCATTTCATCGCGATAATACAAAAACCTAAGTTATGACTACACTTGCGAGGCAAGCACAGCGGTAAGTCGGGTATCGAAAGATCCACTGGGACGATATACTAGAATTTGATTGATTTAATATTCTGAAATAAAATTGTAAAAGATAAATTATAAAATAAAAAGTAAAAAGATGCATGAAATGGAAAATGATTAATCTAGGCGAGGGTATTGAAACTAGACTAACAAAGCAGTAAAACTATAGGTTGCGTAGAATATCCTTTACCCGGGTTAATTTGTATAAAATGGTTACATGGGTCGATGAGTTATTATAGATGCATCTCATTTCGACAGTTAATTAAATCAAGGGTTATCACGCCCCTAAATCCTCATAAAAGCATAATAATATTTTAGCGTAAAAAAATATCCGAGAAATTACGCGCGAAAGGTCGTAAGCACGGGACATACATGATATGCCCCGTCAAATATCCTAGGCGTAATAACCGGGACAACGACACCCAAAATAGACCCGTAAACACTATCACCAAAGCAAAGCAACGCGTTAACCTGAGTGAGTTCCATTCAAACACAACCTAATTTAAATTACCTCGAAAGCATGTTAAAAATGCGGTAACTAAAGCGAGTAAATAAACGCGATAAATCTATACTAGAAAGCAATTAAAGAAAGCATGTAAACCTAAATTAGAAAGAATGTAAATTACACTACAAAGCAATAAATAATGAAATAAAACTATATTAATAGATATGGAAGATGGTAGCACAATCTTACAAGCCCAAATGGGTGTCAATCCAAGAAGAAAAGAATAAATGAGACCTCAAACCTCCAAAACCCTAACCTATCTGACCTAAAACGAATTATCAAGCTTCATATCTGATATTACAACAAAAATTGGTATTTATAGTAAGTTGGAATAAGTAAAGAAAAGAAAAGAGAAAAGAAAAGAAAAGGCAAAATATCTCCTGAAAACAGGGAATCGATCGATCGACCCCTTTGGTCGATCGATCGATCATGAACAAAAATTCCACTGTCGAGAAGGATCGATCGATCGATACTTTTGATCGATCGATCGATCAAGCAGGATCAACCAAGCAACCTACTGTATTCCCCTTTCTTCCTCTTCTCCTCCTCTTTTGGTTTCATTGTTTTTCCTTCCGTTGAAACTCCCGTAACTTCTTCATACGGACTCGGAATCGCGCATCGTTTGCGTCCACGCAAAGCTTGCGAGGAGGGATACAACTTCCGTGAAGATGTTGGTCCATGTGCCCAATCTATGAAAAGACTAAAATTCCATTGAACGTGCGATCACGTATGGAAATCGAGCGAAATGTGTCCAAACTTCACACTTAGCATCCAAATACCTATACAAAATCAATTAACCCCTGCAAAACATATTAACGTAGAAATTCGAGGTTGTCTGGTTAACGAGCATAAATATAGGGAATAAGATACCCGAGGGGGCTAAAATGCGTAGGTTCGGAGGATGAAATATGCAATATTTGCGTATCATCAACTATCCCTCCTTAGGAGCTTCCTCAAGGTAATGTCATTACCGAAAACCCTATCGTCTCAAAAGCTATGATGTCTACTCCCATAACATTGCTACCATCTATGGAGAATTCAATCCCATAAAATGTCCTCACGATGGATCCAATGTTAGTTCCAACTCCATGGCAAAACCAAACTCTTACGTTAGTGATAAATCAATATATAAATAACAAAATACTAGAAGAACCTCGGACTATTGGTGACACCTCTACACAACCGTAATCCCTTCTACTATTCTCGCATCCATACTTTAATAAGTGTGCCAGAACTTCTCCATAAACTAGGCACAACTACCTCAAAACAAAATCTGACCTAAAATGGCATATAAAAGATATCCCTAATAGTCTATATAAGAGTATAACATAAATATACACATAAGCTCAGTACTAATATGATGATATCTCATCTACAAATCCACAAAGCGGCTAAAAAACCAAGCCGACCAAATAAACTTCCACGTCTCTATAATCACGACGTAAAGCAAGCCATACTCATTGGGGTGTCCACATATACATAAAGCTCGAAGATAAAAGTACTTATACCTCATAATCATAGTATATACATACTGCTAATAAAGAATAAAAAATCCTCAATGTCTAAGTCAGACTCATACGCGAGCTATAAACGTTCCCATAACCATACCCCAGTTGTACCCCTAAAAGTTGGTCCCACTAAGGCATTAAATAACTAAGTGGCCTTACTCGTCACGAGTGTAACACCTTCCTATATAGGAATTATCAAAAAGACGGCCCCACTAGCGGCCCTTTTCACATAGCCTCATTTGGCCTGATCTTTTTGCCTATGATCCTACTGGTCATAATTTCCTTAGCCTTAATGGCCAAAATAGATCACATCGTCTACTCTAGGAAACCTCTTACGGTCCACTCCCCTGCGCAATTTCTTCTACTAGTGAGGTCTCCCTACTCGGGTCAACGCTACACCGTCTCAAATTATTGATCCTAGTTTGGCCTTGGTCTAAAAACTCTTGAGGGCTATATCCCCATAATAGTTATAATGCTCTTACTGATGTAAGAGGGTTATTTCGACCACCTGAGAGAAAGTGGTGAATAACGATTTACCTAGTAACACATGTCAAACTCTTTACAAAAGGTTTCTGCCAAATTACAAAGTCTTTCTCGTACTATATAATAATGTGAACATCCTCCTTCACCCTTATATCAATCTCTCTTAGTGCAAAAACAGAAACATAGTTGAATTTTTGCTCATATTAGGTACCACGCGATTGCACATACGAGGCCTTCAAAAACTTATTCGTATTCCATTATGAATGGTGAGTGAAAACCTTTCACCTCAAACCACATGCTAAGCACTTGCTAAAGGTATCATGTCCAAAATCCCTTAACTCTTGACCGAAGTCGACCTCATACATGGAATATCTCACAGGCAAAATCCAAACATGAAACCTCTCGATAGACTTGGTTTTTCGAGTCATTTGTCAAGAAATAATGGCGTGAAACCCCTTATACGATCGTTGCTATAGAGAATACAAACTCTAAATGGTAAGGCTCTAAAGTAGTCAAAGAACGCAATGCGAAAAAGCGACAAAAGCACTCAAGATCCCTCGGAACCTAGAACCTAAAATTCTATTATACCAACAGTCACACCATGCAAAAATCCATAAATAGATTAATTAAGTTTAATATAAAAATGACAGGAATAAAAAAACATTTGGTAACAATCTCAGCATAACAAACTAAATCAAACTGAACAAATAAGAAAACGAGATAAAATAAAAGTAAAATAACATACAACCAACTCTGATACCAATAGTACATGTAAACACTCTAAAAAACATTGAGAGTAAAGAATCACATCAATCCCCCAAAACTAAAGTTTGAATGACATAAATAAAAGTAGAATTGGCACGCATGCCAAAGACACCTACATCTTAAGAATCTGCAACATAATGAGCTGACAATCAATAATATCAGTCAAGACGACGACTCTCGCAGCCTAAGTCCTAATATTTTAATATCTAAAACATTAACGACAAGTCTATGAAGAATATAAGTATAACTGAATTGGGATAAATCATAACTATGCATCTTCCCCTCGCATCTTTTAAGTTTTATCCTAAACCAAACAACCTTAAATAATAGGCAATTCTAAAATCCAAACCCATATGTAGCCCATGAGATTAAAGCTTTACATCTTCATTCTTTAATCTTTAGTTTCTTATCTTTAAGTTTCTAATCTTTAAGATTATCTCTTTCATTATAATACATTAATTGTGTGGTAGTCTAGAACCTACAGTATGTATCACCAAATATACCAATAATAAGCTTATATCTCAATTATATACACATTTGACTGTCTCATGCTAATAATATAACATAAACATCTCTAGTATATGCAATACATAAATTTGAAATATAAGCATGTAGGTAGACATCCCTACTTTAGGTCATATACATCTCTAGTATAACACATAAACTGGTATCACTATCTCTAGCAACGCCACCCAATAATCACATATGGTAGGATAAAGTCTCTACTCACGTCTAACATCCATACAAAAGTACAACCCCCGACATATAAAAATAAATTATCTACTCGCACACCTAGACCTAACGAAGTCATATCCCTATCACCTTCTAGGATCATTCATGTGTACTAGGTGTAGTCTTAGCATGGTTAAGCGATAAATCATACTCTTACCCATCACTCGTATAATCTATCATACCCAAGATTACACGATTAAATATCACCGTGAATCCTCTCGGTATACAGATACCTAGACGTAGGACCCTGGGGTAAAATATGACCAAGGAGGATCCCGTTTACTCACCGGGGTACTAGTGCGATTGGCATTGCACATTCCCTATAATGGAAACCCTCCTAGTACGATATGCCACAAGCACTCACACATGGTATTAATTGCACATAAAACACATAAGAAGTTTCCATCCTCTCTAACGGGTTAAAGCAAACACATACATGACCCCTCACAAATGGGTCAAGGTAAATCAAGTACACATGTCGACCCTGACGCTACCGGGTCACACAAGCATCGCTATAATAAAAAGGGTATAACATATCTATAACCTTATACTCATTTCAAGATACAATAACCCTAATACTCCGGGTTCTTAAATCTAAGCATAGTCTCACCCTACCATGCACTATAATAAGCACATCAGCCATATTAAATCTTAATTAGCCCTAGTCTATTCTCCCAAGACATTGCATCTAGGTATAATCACATAGATAATTTAAATAAAATCACGGGACATAATAACTACATCACTCTAGGAAGTTATAAATCAAATATAATCTCACCCAAAGGACATTCACCCCACTCGTACATCAAAATTATTCAAATCGATCACAACCCATAAGCCCAATCCTCTAACTTACAATTTCCTAATCAACAAACCCATTCTACACAAGGGTTTACCTTCGAATGCCAAATCCTCAATTTAACCCCTTTAAATAAATGATTTCCCTAATATCCAAATGTTCTAATTATTAATCTCCAACAATTCAAATCATTAGAATATATCTCTATTCCACGAGTACATGAAAACTATAGGCTAACAAATCCTATCCCTATGCCATAAAACCAAAATTTTCAAAAGGAAGTTCAACCCAAAATCACCCACCCAAATCTTCGGTTTCATGAACCATTTAGTAGAAAATTCATAACAAATTCAAAAAAAAATACGAAACGAGTGCCCACGCCATCGTAATTAAATTCTGCACAACTTTATCTAATAACCGATCGATTGATCGATCAAACTTGTACGAGTCATCTTTTCCAAAATCATGTTTCTCCCCCACAAAACCTCCATTAACGAATCTTGATTTAAGCCCCAACCAACATCCAAACAATAAAATAACATCATATAACAAATTAGGATCTCTTTCTAACATCAAAACCCTAGTTTTAAATCAAGTTTTACATGAAACCCAATTTCATACTCAAGTACCCTAGATTTTCAATTTATATCAATTGGTTCATGTTTTATACAAATTTCTACATGAAATCAAAGAGGTTTTACATGGTTTCATATACAAATTAACTACTAATTATTATCTAATCCATCCAAGTCAAATTCACAATGAAATTTATCAAATTAAGGGGAGAATAAATCTAATTACTACTAATTTAGATTAATAATTAAATTATTCAATTTTAATTATAAAACTCATATCTATAACATAATAGGTTTAGATTCATATGAATATGCATAGGCTAAACTAATAAGAATTATACAATTATTCTAAATAATCTCGCCTTATGAATTGATTGGGAAACCAATCCCCAAATCCTCTTTTTCTCTTAGCGCTTTCTCTCTTTAACCATAGGAAATTTTCCAAATGACAAAATGAGTGTTTTAGGTTTAGATGTCCAACTTTATAACATGGTTCCAACAAAATTGACCTTGGACCCAAAATAAGTCCCAATGCAAAGTGTCCAAATAACACACCACATGGCCCAAAACTCTATCCAAGCCATATATTAACTCAATAGGACTAAACCCCATTATTTAAACTAAAATCAGACATTCTACGTGTCCCAAAAACCAATTACCAAATATAGTCAAAATAAATAACTAACAACTCAGTTATTTAATAATTACCCGTTACAAGTCCAAATGTAATTAATTTAATTAATTAATCACTGTGTCTAAAATCCAATTTCAAATTGAATTTAAATAACATATAAATATATAAATAGTGACATCTCCAGTCATAACAAGCACACGTAATTAATTTTTATTCAATTTAATAATTCATACAAATTGGGGGTATTACAACTGTGTTGTACTTCTCACATCTACATCTGATAAAACCATTATTTTTATGCACTTAACATGCAATAATATAGTATTAATGTCATAAATACCCAAATTAATCTAGAGCATCTCATTTAATTGATGGATCTGAATCACAACTTTTCGATAAGGGAAACATTATGCTATTAAAAGGCGAAGGTATCTGGATTATTAAAAAATTTGATTCCCACATATGCAATCATTTTTTAATGAATAAATGTGTCTTCCATTCTAGTTAGCTTATTAGGTAATAGGACCATTACTTAGTTAGAATTATTAAACCTTCTTTCAAGTCTTTAATGGTATCCTTGTATATCAAATACTAAACCATACTCTCAAGAAGGTAGTAACAAATGTATATATGAAATAAAAATGAGAAAATAAATTACTTGGAGACGATGTCTTCGAGAAAAGATAGAGATAAACGATTAGAGCTTCCATGATGTTCTTGCAAAACCTTTTCACTAACTACTAGCGAAAAAATTGATAAAAGAACCAGATAAAGTGGAGCGTTACTTTTGTCGATGGGAAAATGCACATATTTGGGCTCAACCTTTTAAGGATATTGATGTAGTGTGGGATCCATGTCAAAATCAAGTGCACAAAAGTCCTAAGTAAGCCTCAAAATTACCAAGATGGCCCTAGAATATAAAGTTTGCCAATATGTAATTGATAACAGAAAAGGCGGGGGTAATTGTTGAGCATGATGTTAAGAATTGTTTCTTACTCTACTTCAGAGTAATGAGAAGAGTCCTATAAAAACAAATTTTGAGATTGCATTATCTAAAAAATATCTACCTAATTATTACAATGTTAAAACATAATATTTCCTTAATTTTAAATGGAAAACACACTGATTTCTAAAAAGATCAATGTGATTAAATTAAACCAATTTTAGAATCAAAACATCGGTTATCTTCTTGGATAATAAATGAATCTAAATATGAGGAAAAATAAACCAATCACATGGCATGATATACGATAAAGGAACAACAAATAGGAAAAATGTAGGACGAAATAGATGATAAATATACTAAAGTAGAGGCTTATAAAAGGAAACTGTGTTCGACACTACTGTAGGTGTTATGCAAAAATGTAAATAGACACCTAATTCTCTAAAAACCATTTTTGATTCAAGTGTCAATAATTCACAACGAGTAATAATCGGATAAGTTCGAGATCAATTTTCATAGGGACTGGACATTTTGAGAAGAACACATGCAGGTTATATGGAGTTAGTATACGTCACAAAAGTAAACTGAAAATGATGATAATAGAGGGAGTGGTGAAATATAACTAACAAATATATTAGCATGCGCATGTGGAGATTAGGGATATTCTCCCACCTTAGCTATATAAATAATGGAGTTTGATTTAAATCAATTCTAATCAATCATATCAAATTAAGGCCAAATATCAACCGTGTGGAGATAAAACTCAACAATGAAAGATTAAGAGTTAATTAGTTATGGCGACATATGTGTTAAGTTTTTAATTAAGCTTCAAACACAACCACTACATGACAAGAGGCTATGATACTCCAGTTTCAACACATGAGTTTCAATCAATAAGAGTATAAATCAAACCTTAACTTTGTAGTCTAGTAATCCATAATGGGATTATGATCCCCAACCTAAGATAATTAGCCACTCATGGTAAATATAACAAACACAATGAAAGTAAGCATCACTAATAAAGAAAACATCACTTAAGAGAGATATCTACCCAAGCTATTTCATCAAATGAATGTTCGAACTATATAACCAAAGTTTGCTTTCTCTCCTTTTTCTTCCATTAAATAAATAATGGAGTTTGATTTAATTCAATTCTAATCAATCATATCAAATTTAGGCCAAATATCAACCGTGTGGAGATAAAACTCAACAATGAAAGATTAAGAGTTAATTAGTTATGGCGACATATGTGTTAAGTTTGTAATTAAGCTTCAAACACAACCACTACATGACAAGAGGCTATGATACTCCAGTTTCAACACATGAGTTTCAATCAATAAGAGTATAAATCAAACCCTAACTTTGTAGTCCAGTAATCCATAATGGTATTATGATCCCCAACCTAAGATAATTAGCCACCTATGGTAAATATAACAAACACAATTAAAGCAAGCATCACCAATAAAGAAAACATAACTTAAGAGAGATATCTACCCAAGCTATTTCATCAAATGAAAGTTCGAACTATATAACCAACCAAGTCAAGAGTAAATAATCTGACAACAACAATTAGTTAATAACTCTTATTTATTTAGTGGAAGAAAAAAGAGAGAAATCAAACTTTGAATGTTAACCTAGGAAAGAGAAAGGAATTTTCTCTTATATAAATCTTCATAAAGAGCCATACCAATACTGGAATGATAACTGTTATTATAGGCAAACGCTATTAATGATAAGTGCTAATCCCAACTGCCTTTAAACTCTAATACATAAAATTTTAACATGTCTTCCAGTGTTTGGATCGTTATTTCTAACCGCCCATCTATCTGAGGATCAAAAGTTGCACTAAATTTTAAATTAGTCCCCAAAGCTTTTTGCAAACTAGCCCAAAAGTGAGAAGTAAACTCAGGATCTCGATAAAAAAAAAAAAGTACACCGTGCAATATAATTATCTCATCCACATATATTTTGGCATATTTATCCATGGAGTAAGTATTTTTAGCAACAAGAAAACATGCAGACTTAGTTAATCTATCATAACAGACCATATAAAATCAAACCCTTATGATAATTTTGGTAAACCTATAACAAAATATGTGGTAACATGTTCTTATTTTCACTCGAGAATAGGTAAGGATTATAGTAAACCACTATGCTTTTGATGCCCTGTCATCACTTGGTGGCAAACAAGAGATCTAGTAGCAAAATATGCAATGTCGTGTTTCGTTCTCGACTACCAATAACATTGTTTTAAATCTCTATAATGTTTCATGCTACCTGGATGCATAACATATAAAGAACAATGGACTTCCTCTAAAATTTTGTTCTTAAATTAGGCACACACAAACTGTTATCGTACATAATGATGTCATCGTTACGATTATAAAATTTATTTACTTTACCCTTTTTCATATTTTTCTAACTTTATCCAATTTTGTATCTCATGTATGCGATTTTCGTATCTAGTCTATCAACATTGGTCTAACATTTAAATGTGCTACTATTCCAAACGAATAAGATACTATACTTCGAGACTTTCTACTCAAAGCATTCTCAACAACATTAGCCTTACTCGGGTGGTGATGTATTGTGTAGTCATAATCTTTTATAAGTTAAATCCACCCCATTTGTCGTAAGTTCAAGTCTTTGTGAGTAAACACGTATTTTAAACTTTGATGGTCAATAAAAATATCACAACTAACACAATATAAGTAATGCCTCCAAATATTTAGTTAAAAAACTACCCCGGCTAACTCAAGATCATGTGTAGGGTAGTTGTGTTCATGTATCTTTAATTATTGAGAAGCAAAAACAATTACCTTTCTTTACTACATTAACACACAACCAAGTTCTTGATACGAGGCATCACTATACATAAATAAACATTTTGTACCTGTTGGAATAGTCAATATTGGAGTTCATGTCAACTTACCTTTTAAATTTTCAAATCTTTTCTCACAATCATCATTCCACACAAACATGTTATCCTCCCTAGTAAGCTTAGTCAATGGTAATCCATTAGAAGAAAATACGGTATAAATCTCCTCTAATATGAAGCCAATCTTAAAAAACCACATACCTACGTCACACTAGTTGGACTTTTCCAATTCATTACAACTTCCACCATATTGGGATCAACATAAATGCCATCAGCAGAAATAATATGCCCCAAAAATACTATCTTGTCTTGCCGAAATTCAAATTTTGTAAATTTAGCATAATAATGCTTCTCTCACAAGGTTTGTAAAATAATACACTGATGGTGTTCATATTCCTTCCTACTATGAGAATGTATCAAAATATCATCAATGAGGACAATAGCAAAAGAATCCACGTATGGGTGAAATATGTGGTTAATTAAGTCCATGAATGCGACTGGTGCATTTGTCAACCCAAATGGCATGATAAGAAATTTATAATGATTATACCCGGAATGAAAATCAGTTTTAGAAATGTCAAGGCCTATTACTTTCATTGATGGTATCTTCATTTGAGATCAATCTTGGAAAATACTATGGCTCCTTGCATCTGATCAAACAAATCATCAATGCAGGGTAAGGGTATTTGTTATGTACCGACACCTTATTTAAATAATGATAATAAATGCATAGTCTCGTGGTTCGATCTTTCTTGTTCATAAATAATACTAGGGATCCCCATAGTGATACATAAGGCCATATAAAACCACAATCTCACAAATCTTGTAACTGTATTTTTAGCTCTTTTAATTATGTTGGTGCAATAGATATCAGTGCGGTGCCCGGTACTAATCATGGAAGTTCCTCTGGAAAGACATCTGTAAACTCATTAACCACCGGTATATCTGATAGTTTTTCTGCCTCTTGTTGTGTGTCCACCGCATGAGAAAGATAACCTTGACATACTTTCCTTAGAAGTTTATATGATTTTGTAGCAGAAATCAAATATATTGGAATGACATTTTGGTCCCCCATAACTTTAAATTCAGGTTGACCTGTTATTCGAAACAAAACCTCCTTTCGAAAGAAGTTTATAAAGACATGATAGTAAGCCAACCAATTCATACCTAATATCATATTAAAGTCACGTATGTCTAGAGGTAATAAGTCAGTCAACAATTCCTTTTCACTTACTCGTACCACGCATTCCCTACACACCCTAATAATTAAAACCAGTTCCCTTACTGGAGTAACAATAGCTAAACCAAAATCTAATAATGATTATGGTTTATTAAGATGCAACAATTAAATTAAAGACACAAAAGAATGTTTATATCTACGATCTATCAACACATAAGCATCTTTCTTATAAATGTGAAGTGTACCTGTCACCACATTAGGTGTAGATTATGCATCTTGTTGCGTAAATGCAAAAATTATGCCCTAAACTTGACTTTGAGATATAATCCTCTACCTACCATGTTTATATTCTTTATAAAACTCCCAACTCCTACCATTATACTCCCAACTGATGTTGTATCTCCCATTACTGGATAATTCTCCCGTATATGCCATGGTCGACGACAATGTAAACATAAAGATGTCGTCTCACCTATTGTGAACTCTTGAGACATATGCCCTCCACCACCACATCTATAATAAAAAAAATGGGCCTCGATCCAAACACATATGCAATTTCTGACTAACTCATCCCAGTCCTTCCACCTCAAGTATGAAATATTCCATAAGCACTTATAGTGTTTTCAAATCCTTTACCTTTAAATCCCCATCATTCTACATTATTAATTAAGGCTTCTGTCTCCCATTCATATGATTTTGTACCATCATGTCTAGCATTTTTTGAATGTTCAACTTTCATTTCTTTCAATGACTTTCCTGACACCATATCTCTTTCCACCAAGGCCATATAATCCATGACTTTATATTAGAAACCATGGTTTTCATATCTATATCCAATCAATTTGAGATAAAGTACATTTACTTTCTTTTGTCCTCACCAAATCAGGTAAAAATCTAGATAAAGATATGAATAAAGTAATCTGTCACTGTTTTATTCCCCTGTTTCAGCATGATAAATTCTTCTTCCTTCTCCTACCAATACAACCTTCAAAAATATTTTTAAAGAAAAATATTCTCAAATTTCTCTCAAGTAATTTGTTGGAACACAAGGACCCCCAATTTTAAATTTTCTTTCAAAATTAAATATGAACTTCCTAAAAGTGCGGAATATGATGGTTCAAACACAACACACACAAATTATAAATTTTAATTTCTTACAAATTATAATTAAACTAAAATAAAAGTGACATCAAAATAATCAACTAACAAATATTCACTTTAAACAAATTAACTCAATTCAAGTCCTAAAATTTGCCTACACAAATTAATTAATTTTTGCAAATTAGGCCAAACCAAATTTTACCAAATTAAATTATCTTAATGACATGAATTAAGTTACTCCAAATTTCACCCAAATTATTTTTTGCACCAAATTAAACAAGAGTACTGAATTAAACCATATTTTATCTTTTAGTCCTAAGCATGCGTTCTGGGTGATTTACAAGATAAAATAAATTCACAACACACTACGCCGCGATATACGAGGAAAACTCAAATGGGAAAAACCTCGGACGATCCTAGCCTTAAGTCCACTAAGTTCGTAATTTTACAAATACAAGACAGATGACTTACACAAATTGACTTGACTCCTTCAAGCCCATGACGCATCTTCTTGTACCAACCTCTGTTTAGATGACAATCCCGGCCTCCACCGGAACCTTGGAATCCACTAATGGGGATTTTGGACAACCGTCAACGCGCACCCGAAGCCTTTTTTCGGGTGGGAACGCCGCAGCAACAAACAAGTCTTCTTATTTAAGGGATGTAGAAGTAAACCCAAACAACTCTTTAAACGGTAGAGTAGAACCCAGTGTCAAGCAACTCTAAGCAAAATATATGTATGTAGAGATACTTGGATTAAACAAACTAAAAAGGGTGTTTACTTTTGTGTTTTGGAAGAATTTAGGCCATCTAAATTTAACACACAAAATGGACTTTTCTAAACATTAATTTTCTCTCTCAAAAGCTCTCAAAATCAGGTGAAAAGTCTTGGAAAAAATCTGGTCCCGAAGTGGTTAAATTCTGTCAAAAGAAAGTGGGGACAAAATAGTGAGAAAATACCAAAAACTGTTCCCGCCAGAAATCTCGTTCGAACGAGTTTTTCGTTCGAACGACCTTTCTAATGAAAAGTCAGTGTTCAAAAAGGGAAACTCATTTGTAAAACTCATTCGAATGACATTCTCGTTCGAACGACAATTTTGAACAAAAAGTCAGAATATGCATTTTTCATTTTAAGCTCATAAAAATTTATTTTAAATAAAATTACACCCATTAAACATTATTCCAAGTCTCCTATATATATATATATATATATATATAATGTGCATTCATACCTTCTGGAGAGTTGAAATATGAACCGTGGAGGACGCAAAACTGGGCACTATGTAAACCCGGCACTTTGATATCTTCACTTTGAAATATTGTCCGTTACGTCTTCAACTTAAAATTCAAGCGGCATAGGCTTGGAGGATACTCATGATCACTATCCTATGACTCAAATATTTTTGTCCGAAATTGAACCAACACTACATTAAGACTCAATTGGAAATTTGAGTCCTTACAAATATCCCCCTTGGCCATTTCGGGACAAAAACCAAACAAAAATCGTAAAGGGACGTCAAGCTCAACTAGACTCAAAAACATCCCACCCAAAATAAAAAAATACAAGCTTGACTCAAATCCCAAGGATGACTATCTTTGCCGATATAAAGATGCCGCTAAAAAATCATGCACACTTAAGCAAAACATTAAACGCATAGAGAATATCAAAATATTAACTGCAATTAAAATAATTACCCCCCCTAAATTAATTCTCTCCTTTATCAAATAAATGACCTACTTAGAAAGATGTCTCCCCCTAAGTTAAATCTCCCAAACTAAAATACGATTACAATAGGATTAGATACCATTTATCCCTCTATCATTCTCCCCCTTTTTGTTCAGGAATAGACCAAGGTTAAAGAATTAAAATAATACTAATTTCTCCCCCAATTAAAGTATATACTATTTCTCCCCCTTAAAACTACACAAGGGAATATCAAGTATGGGGAAAATAAGTAAAACATGATGGTGCATAAAGAGATACGAACATTAAAGCATACAGGCAACAATAAGATAACTAATCCATACAAATATTAAAGGATACCAACTATGATGCGATAAAAAAATGATACCAATGTGACAAATAAGATACTAAGCATGTGATATCAAACAAAATACGCAACAAAATAGATAGCAATTATGAATTAGAATCATAGATGGACTATAAAGCAAGTCAAAGACCCAAAAACTAAAAAATACCATATATATATGTATACATAATGAATATCACTAACGCCCACGCACGTATACATATGTATAAATACCACACATGACACAAAATACATTAATCTTTTCACACTCCTATGGAAAAATGTGTCCAAAAGCATGTGGTAAACAGAAGTGTAGGGGTGTGAAGTAGTAACAATTAAATTTTGACCCAACCACTTAAAACATGTTCATAGAGTTCTCATTTGATTGAAAAAATTTATCAAATTTAGATATAGACTCATGTGACAATATAAATTGAACTCAATGAATAAACATGCATAATGCACATAAGCCTAGAATTTTAATGATTCTACAAATCAATAGAGTCATGACAATAAAAGCTTAACTAGGATTCAAAGTCGTTGTGAAAACCTGTTACTATATCCAACCAAAATCCTCATAATTTTTCTTTTCCTTTCTTTAGAACATATTAACTAAACTATTTTTGGCCTTGGAGAATATTCTTTTTAATGCCACATTTTTAAGGCCTAAAAGTCAATGGTGGATTTTCACACAAAGAAATTGTCTTTCGCAACCCGATTCCATTGAAAAACAACTACAACTGATAAACATATTTTTCTATTTTTTAAATACGGGAAACGGTTATTGCATGCACAAATCCTCCATAGTCATAACAAAATGTAGATGACTAAATGATTGTGAGAACATATCACTTAGCTCAAATATACATGTGACGATTAAATTTCAAATGAGCTCATGCATGTGTGAATAGAGGCATATAAAAATAGATACCATTAAGTAATGCAAAATCCAACTACTCCATGTAAGCATGACAAAGAATATTTTAAAGATGGACAATCTTAACCAAAAGTTCTAGCCACATGGAAGCAAAAAGGAAGAGATTCAAACACAAGTATATGCCACATAAAGTGTGTCAAACTAAAATACACACAAAATAAACAAAAAAAAAATCTTTTTGAGTTTTTGAAACTTTTCAACCAAACACAAAAAAGTAATTACTCAAAAGAAAAACAAAAATCATTTTTATTTTTCATTAAACCTAACTTACTAGAAAGGTAAAAAACAAATGATAAACAAATTTTTTTTGTATTTTTCATTAAATGCAAACTAAAATGAAAAAACTATAATACAAAAGATAAACAAAAATCATAATTCTAGCATGAGATATGTGATAAAGAAATGACTAGAAAATGATAAAAATACATACCACTAGCAAGGATATATGATATAAAGAACAAAAAGTTAGAGTATGCAAACAACTAACACATTCAACTTTTAGATTTAGTAAGGGAGGTATCGTGTGAAAGTAAATGAGAATAAAAAATCCAATTTTGTAAAGCAACCAAGTCGGATCACCTAACCCAAACTAATGAAGACTCACACTTTTGGGATTTTGGGATCTTAGCTACCTCGGTTACCTTACCTTTGGATTTCCTTAAAAATATTTTAATATCAAAACAAAACTTCCTAAGATGACCTTTTCGATCATAATGTGAGCAAGTAAAGACTCGTTAAAAAGTTGTACCTAAGAATTGACCTCTAGAAGTGTTCCTAGGTGATTCTCTCAAAACATTAGTTTTAGCTTTATTTGAGGAATCGTTACAAGAATCGAAGCCTAAAACACAAGTGTCATTTTTGACTTGGACGATTCCTAATATTTTATCTAATTTAGCAGACCTACATTCCAAATCAAATTTGACCTCACTAGAGTTTCTCAATTTTTCTTCCAACTCTAAGATTTTAGACTTTAGCAAAACATTCCGCTCTTCAAACATAAAAAGCTCATTTTTCATTGATTCCATGAACCCTCTAAGGCTATCTCTATCACCTTCTACATATTCAAGCTTCTCTCGAAGAGCTCTCTCTCGTGTCTTAAGGTCATCGACCAACGCATTCTCATCAACAACTTTGGCACGCTCTCTTAAACTAGCCTCTAACTTCAAATTTGTTGTTTTTAATTTAATAAATTCTTCATATAATTCTCTAATTTCAAATTGAAGTTCACTCTCATCAACCTATTCATCACTTTCACTCTCTCTCTCTCTCTCTCTCTCTCTCTCTCTATCTCTCTCTCTCTCTCTCTCTCTTCCACTCTCACAACCATCATCTTTTGGGGATTAACAAACAAAGGCCTTGGAAGCGTCATGTAAATGTATATCTTCATGGGAAGATTCATTATCGATACTCACATGACTTGCCATGAACGCGATAAAGTTGCACTTAATGGGGGAATCGGGTCCCTCTTCCTTATCACTATCACTAAGGGTGGCATTATATGAAATGGGTTGCTTACCCTCTCTCCTTAGTTTAGTGGCTCATTCAAAAGCCCTATGGCCATACCCTTCAAAACCAAAGAACCTATTTGACTCGTCCCTATTAGAATTTTCATTATACAATTTAGGGATCTTTTCGACTTTATCATGCTTAGAATTTTTAAATTTCTTAAAATTATTTTTAAACTTATCTTTATTCAATTTAAGAAATTTTTGAAATTTCCTACCAAACATAGCCATGTCCTCCGAGTCACTATCAGTCTCATCAACCACAACTTGTTTTTCCTCCTTTTGAGCTTTCAAAGTAATGCCCTTATCTATTTTATTTTCATTTTTGGAGGGAAACATATCTAGTTCATAGGTTTGCAAATCACCTACTAATTCCTCAAGTTTGGTAGAGTTCAAGGTGGGTAAAGAATTTAAAACGACCACTTTACGGATAAATCTCTCAGGTAGGGACCTTAAAATTTTCTCTACTAATCGGTCGTCGGGTATTTTCTCTCCCAAATTAAATGATGAATTAACTATATCGGAAAGTCTAGAATAAAATTCATCAAAGGTTTCATTCTCAAGCATTTTGATGGTTTCAAATTGAGTGGTGAGGTTTTGGAGTTTCGAAGCCTTAACGACACCAGTTCCCTCTTGAGTGAGTTATAAAATATCCCAAGCTTCTAGAGCAGTTTCACATGTCATGATACGTCGGAATTCATCAGGTGTGACCGCGCTAAACAAATCATTTAAACCTCTGGAATTAAAATTAGCAAGTTTAAATTCATTCTCACCCCATCTATCTATGAGTTTGGGGACACGCCCATTTTCTATCAAACATGTGGGTGGGGACCACCCGTTAACAACTGACAACCAAACACTCTCATCGATAAACTTTACTGCCGATTTCATACGCGCTTTCTAATAGGCGTAGTTGGAACCATCGAAAACAGAAAATTTTGGAAATGGAAAAAATTCCATTTTTAAGCATAAATATTTAAAAGAACCTTAACGTAATAAATTAGCGCTCAGACTCTGATACTACTTGTTGGAACACGAGGACCCCCAATTTTAAATTTTCTTTAAAATTAAATATGAATTTCCTATAAGGGCGGAATATGATGGTTCAAACATAACGCACACAAATTATAAATTTTAATTTATTACAAATTAGAATTAAACTAAACTAAAAGTGACATCAAAATAATCAACTAGCAAATATTCACTTTAAACAAATTAACTCAATTCAAGTTCTAAAATTTACCTACATAAATTAATTCATTTTTGTAAATTAGGCCAAACCAAGATTTACCAAATTAAATTATCTTAATGACATGAATTAAGTTACTCCAAATTTCACCCAAATTAATTTTTGCACCAAATTAAACAAGAGAAATGAATTAAACCATATTTTATCTTTTAGTCCTAAGCATGCGTTCTAGGTGATTTACAAGATAAAATAAATTCATAACACACTACGTCGCGATGTACGAGAAAAATCCAAATGGGAAGAACCTCGAACGACCCTAGCCTTAAGTCCACTACGTACGAAATTTTACAAATACAAGACAGATGACTTACATAACTCGACTCAGCTCCTTCAAGCCCCTAACGCGTCTTCTTGTACCAACCTATGCTTAACCGATAATCTCAAACTCCACCGGAACCTTGGAATCCACCAATGAGGCTTTTGGACAACTGTCAACCCGCACCCAAAGGCTTTCTCCGAGTGGGAATGCCGCATGAACAAATAAGTCTTCTTCTTTAAGGGATGTAGAAGTAAACCCAAACAACTCTTCAAACGGTAGAGTAGAACCCAGTGACAAGCAACTCCAAGAAAAATATATGTATGTAGAGATACTTGGATTAAACAAACTTAAAAGGGTGTTTACTTTTGTGTTTTTGAAGAATTGAGGCCATCTAAATTTAACACACAAAAGGGACTTTTCTAAACATTAATTTTCTCTCTAAAAAGCTCTCAAAATCAGGCGAAAAGTCTTGGAAAAAATCTGGTCCCGAAGTGGTTAAATTCTATCAGAAGAAAGTGGGGACAAACTAGTGGAAAATGCCAAAATCTGATCCCGCCAGAAATCTCATTGGAACGATTTTTTCGTTCGAAATAACTTTCTAACAAAAAGTCAGTGTTCAAAAAGGGAAACTCGTTGGAAAAACTAGTTCGAACGACTATTTTGAATGAAAAGTCAAAATATGCCTTTTTCATTTTAAGCTCATACAAATTTATTTTAAATAAACTTACACCCATTAAACATTATTTATTCTACTATATATATATATATATATATAATGTGCATTCATACCTTTTGGAGACTTCAAATATGAACCGTTGAGGATGCAAAACTAGGCACTATGTAAACACGACACTTTGATATCTTCACTTTGAAATATTGATCGCGTATGCAAATTAAACTTCAAACGTCATACGCTTAGAGGATACTCATAATTACTATCCTATGACTCAAATGTTTTTTTCGAAATTGATCCAACACTATATTAAGACTCAATTGGGAATTTGTGTCCTTACATAATTAGTGGAGGAATTTGTAACTCCCCATATTTCTGGGTATTTATGATTTAATTAATTCGGGTATTTTTAAATTACACGTGTGCCGTAATTTAATTGAATTAATTATTATGTGTTTATTAAAATATTAATCAGGAGAGATAATGGTTAATAGTTATGGAATAAAATTACAAAGTGAATAGTAAATGATTATTTTACGTCATATCGAGTGATAGTGACATGACATTGTCTTATTGCAACCGGGAGTCGCGTGTAGACTATATGAGATCAAAATAGGAAATTATTATAGAGTGACTCGGATGGAAATTTTGACGTCACGGTTGATTTCAGATAGGTTGAGATAGTCATGATAGCATACTCGGGAGTAGTAATTGAGTCCCGAAGCCCTTTTAGTCATAACCGAGCTCGTATGGGGGTGTTCAGATCATTTGGGCTTAGTCCGTTAGCCTAATTTCGGGATTTGAGATACTTAACCTAAGTTAGAGAGTTGGGGTCAGCCATTGTGATTATTCTAAATCCTATAATTGGAGAGAAGAAAGAAGGAGGAAAATAAGGGAGTTTTAGGAGTCAAATTCGGAGAGGATTTGGGTGTGAGATCATCGATTCGTCCTCTACAATGTGTAATCAAACTCTACGAACATAGAAAGAAAAGTGATTATCTTGCTTATGATTTTATTGCAAAAAATCATGTTCATATCATGGTAGGTGTAGACCAATCCATTTTCAGGAGGGTTGTCACATGTTAAAATGGATTTTTGGAGATTTAGGCATTAAATGTGAAATTAATGCTAAATTAATGATGAGATGACATCATATATTGTTGGAATATGAATCTGAGTCAAAATACAGTAGTTAATCTTATTTAATTTGGAGTATATAATCGAATTGAATGAGGAGTTTGAATAAAGGTGAGAAAAATCCAATTCGTAATTAATCGATTAAAGTCGAAATTGTCGATGTTGAATGATGTATTTGATAATTAAAAACTGTTGGGAACATGTACTAATCGTTGGGTGTATTTTGGTTGATGATTGGGTTGAATCTTTAATGGTTAAAAATGGAGGAAAATAGTGTTGGAGAAGAAGGTTGTGCGCCTAGACATCGATTGATCAATTAAGCCTGATTTTTGGCACTTTTACTTATTTACAAATTTAACCTTGAATTCTTTTGGGAGATATTTAAGGCTTATTTAATTAGTGGAAATTAAATGGAACTTCATACTTTATTATGCATGGGAATACTTATAATGATTCATAAGGGGGAATAAATGTGAGATTATTTAATAGACGAATTAAGTGAATTTAATTCGTGAGTGCTTATATACGGGCCAATTGGGTGAGTCTGGGTACTTTAGCCAGTGAAGCTACGTTAATTATTTAATGGATGTGAAATTAAATAAAATAAGAGTCAGGGAAATAGACTCGGGCATTATGGTCTAGTGCTACGGGAATTACGCCTGGGATAGCCGGATTTAATTAAATTATATATATATGGGATTGTGATAGTGTACGCGCGCGCGCGCGCGCGCGTGTGTATATATATATATATATATATATATGTACTTGTATGCTTTATAAATATCGATGTGAATGATATTCATATAAATACATACCACTCTAGTGCTATTATAGCAGGTTGCGCGATATGGGTGAATCTCCTGGCTAGTGAATGCAGGGAGAGTATATTCCCAGGTCATAACGTTCGATATTTATTTTTGTGATTTCTTTTCGAGTTGAGATGTTTTGGGTATGATTCGGTTTCACTCTTGGAGAAATATGACCGCCTCCACTACGCTTATGATTTATTACCTAATTTGGTATGAGTGAACCTTCTTATGGTATCCGGGTTGGATTGAGTATACCTGGAATGATAACATTTTAGAGAAAGCATTCAGTGAGTTATTACTCGAGAGGATGGTTACTATACGCAACATGTGTGTGAATGTTGTAGTATACCAGTACGTATATAATACTAGTAGATAATTATATACGAGATAAATACATAAAGTGTGAATGTATTTAAGATATAACTAGTGTGCACGTTATATGATTAATTAGTATTTCATATATAACTACTGTCAACGTTATATGATTAAGTAGTATTTCATATATAACTAGTGTGAACGGTATATGAGTAATTAAAGTGAAATGACTAAATAATTTAAAGAGTAGAAAAACATATAAATCAAAGTAAAGAATAAAGTGATAGAAAGAAGTGTAACAAGGGTAGTTAGGTGGGGTAGCATAACTAGTTGTGTTAGGAGGCAAGTGATAGGTGTGCACATTAAATGAGGGGTGAGCTATATCTCAAGGGAGTGCGACATTGGCTTAAATATGCAAAGTATTCATGCATTTTTAAATTGTTTCATTTTAATTGCTTGCTAAATATTTTCAAAAGGTTTTCTTGAGCTCTGAACCCTGTCAAAATATTTTCAAAAACAATTTTAGGTGTCCAGCCACAAACACATCCAGCTCGATGGTTCTGTCCAGGAATGCGTAGCAGCATCACTTGGGGAGGCTTGCAGGATTTTCTTTAGACACTTTAGTTATTCATTCCTAGTTTAGGAATTTCATTGAGTATTTATTTGGGCATGTTTCCCTTCAGATTATTCCGTACTTCAGTTTATTTATTAGGCTCTGTGGATTCAATTTATTATTTGAAACTTGTAGCTGGATTTTATTTTTGTGAATCGATGGTTTATTCGGTATTATTTATTTATCTATCCATCATATGATTGATTTAGATTATTATATTATGCATGGTTTGGTTATTTTTATTTTTAATCCGCATGTTGTTAAGTTAATGAAAAGATAAAATTTGGCACCGACTTAATTTAACATAGGTGATTAGTAATTTAAAATATTTTCGACAATGATGCTAAGAGTGAACCAAATGAGACCAACATATATTTTGATATAGGATTGATCACTCGTGATTAAAATAGGAGGGGTTTCAAAGAATTACTGACAACAATCCCATTTTATAGTAAGTAACCTCTCTGTAGCATCTCATCATAACTTTGGATCATCCTCTAACTTAAAGGTCTCTAACAAAACCTTTTGGTCATCTTGTACTTCCATCATTTTGAATATTTTTTTCATCTTTCTAATCCACCCTTCTTCCACTAATGGATTGGTAGTCCCAATAAACGCTGGAGGATTTAACTTCATGATTCTCTCAGGTAATTTATCCATTTCTCAACAATGTGCTCCACATCTTTCTTATTCCACTAGTTGTGCCGTTCCACGCAATATTATTCTCACGTCATCTCTAGGTTTGTAGGGGGGCTTGAAGATAATCTCGAGATTAGGGATAATCTCCCCAGCTAATACAACAGACTCAAGGGACTAAGATGGCGATGCAACTCAGTGATGCAGCTCAAGCGATGCACCTCAGTGAGGCAGCGATGTAGCTCAGTAAGGCAGCGATGCAGCTCAGGGCGGCCCAGGGGGATCTTCCAGCAAAGAAGCTGGCCGAGAGAGCTCATCCTTTATTCCTGTTGTTTTATTTAGTGTTGTTGTATATTTTTTTTACATTAGTTATGATCTATAATGACTGTAATGATGTAACGATTATAATGTCATTCGGCGTGTGGTGAAACGGTACTAGCAAGAGACCAGGCCTGACAGGGCCTGGGAGAGCTTTCATGCTCTATCGAATGACCTCGTCGTGGGAACTTAAGAGGGACTTGGTTTGGAGAATTGAGAAGTGAGGCACCATTGGGATTTGTCCTAAGCATTTTAGATACACCTGGTAAAACACGAAAAAACCTTGACCGTGGAACCTTGGGCGGAGCACCCTTGAGTTCCATCGGGCGTTGAGTTGTGAACTAAACAACCCGATACTTAATGTCACATTTACTTTATATGATGCCACTAGCCAGCTAGGCAATGCCAAATCCTCACTTGAGTAAACCACCATGGTATTTGGGGCAGTCACCACTATGACGACAGTCCCCTGACACACAGTGGTTAGGAAAAAGGCATGTCTTGACATTTAATGTTTATGATGAGGAGCAAACTAATGCATCAGGAATTTAATGTTTGTGACATAAAGTACGAGGAATGTTTTTCACAGTTATTAAGGACTGATCCACCTCAGGAATGGTGGGGAGAGGGGCTATTTATGGGCCTCTACCACTTCTGAGAGAGGGGCATTATTCTTCCAGAGTTCCTTTTTCTAGAGTTTTTCCTAAGGATTGTTGGTTAGAGAGAGAGAGAGAGAGAGATGATCATCAAGAAAGAAAGAAGTTATTGCAAAACCAGAGCTTTTACCCATCCACCATGGTCATTTATTACGAAGCTTTGAATATTTGATTGGAAACCTTTGAGAGTTGATGTGTTTGGTTGCCTGTCAAGGTGTATCTAGGGTGCTTATCTCTCTCTCCCTACAAATGAGTTACTTCTGAGTTCATTATTATCTTTTGAGTTATACACGAGTGATTTGGGAGTTCAAACTGAGTTTATCTTCACTAAGTTATGATTGCTTGTCTTGTAATTAATCAATAGTGCTACTGGTTAACTTATCATTACTATACTCAAAAGGGGTTACGCCTCCATATGATCAAAAATACCCTCTTACAAGGTTATTATTGCACCTTTGTTTCCTCCACTACAACAAATCGATGTCCTTTTAAATTATTAGGAACATGGGATGCCTCACCCTCTACTCGATCTTGCTACTCACGTGGATCCATCATTTACTACAACTTAAATATATTAAAAAAATACAATCGCATATGTTTTAACATTAATATTGTTTGTCAGAATCCTCACTCATAACAAACCCACTCTTTATTATTTACTGCCAATTTATTCCCTTACCCCATGTCCATAACCTACTAATCATGCTCTAATACCAAGTTGTCACACCCTGCCTTAATTAAGTTAAAATGTCCTCATAATGCATATAAATTTCATTATACAATATTTTAATTGTAATCTCTTGAAAAAGAACAGATGATTTTTCTTCTTCTAAGGCATGCTTATATGAAAACATAACCGCCCTTGGGGCTATCATATGAGCATCCACATCCACCTCAGGCACTATCCCCTTAGCCCCAAACCTATCCTCGGGAGCCACAACCTCCTTATCCCCCTGTTGGTCTCCACATGCCCTCTTAGTATCACCATCTAGGACTGCCTATTGTCCTTCTGCTACCATGGGAACCTCCCCCACTGCCTACGCCAAAATCCAAGGCGGGTCAGAATACATGGCCACATAAGCAAAACACCATAAGTTCATAAACACATAAATATAAAAACAAAATTGATAAATATACATAGAAAATAAAATAATAAATTAAATAGAAAACAAAGGTCGTAAAATGTGTACCTCCAATAAATAAGATACCTCTAGAAGAGGTACATAGACCGGTATATCTCTACTAAGACCAACCAGCCCCATGCATATCCAACGATCCGGGAAAAATCCATCAAAATCGATAGCCACCAAAGATGGATCCCAATGGAGGTCCCTTACACCAACATCTCCCTAATCACAAGTAGAAATAAACATCGATCGTACCGTCTTTCCACTGCCACATCCAAACTGGGATCCTACACCACCCCTAAATAAGATGACAAAGTGTTGGACTCTATGTACTCTCCTCGAGTAGGAGAAACCACTATCCCAAGATCTTCCAATAAACCATCTATAGTAACGATCACCACATAGTCCGCTACTAATGATACCCCAGCAAACGATAACCTCGTAAAAGAGAAGAAGTCCAAGGGGGTCATCGTCATCTCCCCTATCCAGAAATAAAAAGTACTAATAATATCCCATCAATGCTCTCCCAATGTAGAAATGATCACGCCACACCTCTTAAAGTGGTTAGTAGTAAAAAAACTAGAAAATAACCAAAACCTACTCAATATATGAAGGCACGAACAAAAGGAGGAGTCCTCGCCCAGGGGGCAGCAGAACCCCTATATTTTGCAATCTCTCGAGGCTGTGAAAAAGCCATATAAACATATACATATGAAAAAACATAAAGAATAGGAAAACTTTCACGTGGAGCATCCCTAGGACACTCCCCAACAACATGGTGGCTCTCGCACTCCCATAAAATCACCTCTGGTGTCCTCGCTCGGCAGTGGTATCTCATACACCCGCACATGTGACCCAAGAACAACATCCTAACCCTTCCAGTCAACCCTAGCCCAGTCATCCTTATGTGGGACGACCATCCCATGATGTACCCTCATCCCCAGGATGAACACCTATGGCCAATACCCTACGACAGCAACTCCCCCCGACACAACCAACGCTTCGACACCTCCCACATCCTCCATGGCAAAATTTAGATTGAACACATCCTCCTCCTTCACAAGGATAGAATGATACGGGTCCATAGTCAAAGTGTAATACCAAAAGTTTCTTATAAAGGTCCTAGGTTTGCAAAGGAATGCAAAGGTAAAATTAAGAAGAAGCTCTGTAACCGAATTTACAGGTTTGGAAAACTGGAATGGTTAAGCGATTGGTTAAATGCTTCCCACGGTTGACCGAATGATTAAACTGTTCTCGCCCCACCTTTAATTGATCAGTCAAACCTCCCAACACTTGCAAAATCCCACTTTTCTCCCCCAAACCTTCGAATTATCATCCATAGACCCCATATCTCTTCCAAAATAGGCAAATCTATTTCTAGAGTCCTTCTGAATTTGATAAATAGTATTAGCACGTGCACACTCTTAGTTGAATGCCTCTATTGACACCTTGATTTGTATTTGAGGTTCACGGATGCCTCTACCTAGCATAAATAAGCCTCGGACACATACTGTGACACCTCACCTAAATAAATACCGGATGATCGGTCCTTTATTAAATTAAAATCAAGGTGACCGGTTGGTTCATTCTTAGCATCACTATCGCAAAATAAAATTTTCCAATTTAAACACCCTAAATAATTAAGCTAAGTGTCAAAACAATTTTATAACCTTATTTCCATTTTATTAAATCCAAATATGAAAATCTTTTTAAATAACCAACAATTTAAGAACTCTGACATACTAAAGATGGATAATAACACACAAGAATTAGATTCATCCATATAAACCAAACCAGTTTAAACTACAAATAAAACCATCCTGACAGTAATTAAATCCCTAAGAGTACTAACTAATGGAAATATAAAGGAACGTAAATCTCTGACAAAAATCCAAACTGAATAGAGAAATGGGCGACACATGCCCTAACTAATAAGAACTAAAAGTAGGAGTAGAATCAACAATGAGATCGTCTAATCAATGGCCTGCAACTCCCACATAAGCTACAGCGCGTCCGATCCAAAGAACCTAAGCATGACGCCCCTGTGGCTGGGCACCTGTGTTATGTACATATATATACAAGAGAAAGGAAATAATAGGAAACGGGTCAGAGCACGATTGTAAAACAGTTTAAAAATAGTTTAGCAAGTAAATAAATTGCTTACCGGCTAATGTAACAACCATGTTAGTACGCCTCACTCTCTTGAGCAATTCTCACCTCTCCTCTAGTGTGCACGCCTACCGTACTATTTACCTCAAAAGTTTATTTTAACTTAGCTTTCCCATAAAGTTTCATACCGCTAACTACGATGGCGAAGACAAATAAATTCCTGAAATTTTTGCTCTTACATATCTTATTTTATATAAAAATATCCCAGTGATGTCACAAAATTTCTCAAACACTTGTAATAGAGTCGGAGTATTTATTCATTACTCAACTACTTTTATGCACAGTAGAAAGTTCCCATACTTAAGCATAATTATATATATATATATATATATATATATATATTAGTCACTCATATAATATATATACCAACGGCACCCCGCATAAAATCTATTGTGCTGGCATACTCTGCTATCAAGTCCCCGTATCACTCATATTAAGGGAAATACTAGTTTGGAATCACTCTCGAACTGTATTAACATAAAACACATACAAATGGAGGCGAAGCATAGTTCCAAGTCACTAAGAGGTCAGCGCATACCCTCACGTATCCTAGGACCGTTTGACTATTAATCAGATAGCCTGTACCAAGGAATCCTATGTTCTAGGGTACGAGTCAATATCCCCCATAAAGTCCCAATCGAGATAAGACCGTCCCGGCGCGAAAACCCCCGTGATAGCAAGTAGCACGGGTATGATTTTTATACAGATATATAATATATGCAGAATCACACAGTCATATATATATATATATATATATATATATATATATATATATATATATATATATATATACACATTTCTAAGTTAGGTGTGCCCACGACCCATAACTATAATTATCCATTATTAACACATTTTAATCGATTATTACGCATAATCATTTTTATTCTCATTTATATTTCACTTCATACTCAATTCTCCTCTCTCAAAGTATTCTAAGTATAATTTCAGTAGGCATACACTCACTTACCTTCTGGTCTAACTCCCTTACAAGTCTCGATCTTTTTATTAAATGTTTGCATGATTTCGTATACACATGAATAATTCCTCATTAACCCAAAATCTCATCTTACACTAATTTTCACTCAACGGGGTCTACCTAGGCACTACCGGTCTTCTCTATGACCCATTATACTCCAACAATTACAATCAAAGGTTCCTATGCATTAAAATCGGATTAAACCAACAGACGAGAAATATGCAGTTTTCCATGATGGGTCGATCGATCGAGGAAATGGGGTCAATCGATCGATCATCGATCGATCGATGTTCTTGGGTCGATCGATCGATCAAGCAGTTCTTGCTCGGAAACTGCCATTAAAACCTATGGGGTTCATCTTCCAATTTCTCCAAAAATGTCATTAACAACTCCCAAATCCTTAAATAACATTACCACAAGTTCTATACACATATATGCACGATTTTCTACATAAAACATGCATAATTTAAACAACGGAATTGAATTAATGGCCAATTCATTTTAATTATCAAGAACCCTAACTTTCCTCTAAACTTTCATGGTTCTGTGTCTTTTTTTTTTCCAGATTTATCACTTCTAAATTAATCAAATTTCATGGGTAATCCTCTATGTATGATTGGGATGTCCAGAGTTTATTTACTTTCCCTACAACATGTGATTTGGTCCTCTAAATCCTTGAGTTCTTCCATGAAACATAGGTTCAATAATCCTAATCTAACAAGGTGTGACAATTAACTTAAAAGAGAAGCAAGATAGATACTTGCCTGAGAATTAAAGGTCTGATTCGATGACTCTAATTGGTATTGCAGTAATCCTCTTCTTCCAATCTACGCTTTAGTGGTGGTGAGGGTTCAAGATTGGTTGTTCTTGGCCTTGAACACTTGGAAAGCTTTTTCCCTTCTTCTTCTTCTTCTTCTTCTTCTTCTTCTTCTTCTACTTCTTCTTCTTCCTATGACCTCCTTCCCTTTTGGTTCTAAGAACCCTAACTTACCTGGCACTCCATCTAATATAATTTTAATGATTTTCTTCATTATTAAAGTCTAAAAATAGAAAATTACCAAAATGCCCTTCCGGGTTACCGGTTAGGCCTAAAAACGTCCTGAGACCCAAACTAAACTCCCGAGTACAATTTTCTGACTATCTCGACCCTCCCGAAAACATTGGGGCACTCGAAATGACCATACGGGAGACTTATAGATTATTCAATTTTAATAATACTAATTTAGTTCCGACACGATACAGGCGCGTCCTGACTTAAATTTCCATAATTGTCATTTTATTCACTCGTGAAAATTTTAATAAAATAAATCTCATATATTACTTCACTCATCCAATAATATTCAGCAAATTTCAAATAATTACTAACTCACATCACACTAGTAAATATAAAAATAAATTTCTGGATTAATATTAAATTAATGTCTCAATTTAAATTTAATAAATCCCCAAATTTAAAAGCCATAAAAATACGGGGTATTACATATACCTTGGAAAAACTCGCAGAAAATACAAACTTTTAAAACCTACAACTAAAGTTCAAGGGGTTAAAAATGCCAAGAGCTAAAGTATATGGGGCCAAAGTGCAAATAATAAAAAATTAAATAATGCAATAAATAATAAACAAACAAGCCTTATGGGACATTTAAACGATCGATTAATGTTTTCCCATATATAACCGATCGATTATCCATCCCAGAAAATAATCATTATAAGATCTTTGAGATCTAATCTCAGCCATGTACATAGAACCTGCTAAAGATCGACATCCCAAAACTATTAATCGATCGATTAACCAATGGGCCCAGATCACTATACATAAAGGTCCCCACCCACCATTTCAAAGAATCCCAAAACTTGACCTTGATCTAGTTTTTTTAACTTCTTCTCCCCCGAGCGTCTAAGATACTCGAGCTCATTCTGAAAGTCCCGAAGAAGATCTTACTTCAGAAAAGTCTATTTCCCATCAAGGAAATCTCGTACTTTCACGAAGTCACTTTCGAGTCCTAAAAATAAATTAGTACTTCTAAAAAGTCACCTCTGAGAAATAAATCGAGTAAAACCTATGCATAAAATCCATCATTTATAAATGAGGCTTTGACTAATTAAAAACACATGAAAAAGGGTACACGACCCTAGGAAATAAGTCGTCTTTCTTCGCGAGGCTAAAGAATCTCTGCAAAATTTTTGGGGCAATACCTTATATGTAAATACTATGATAAACTGTACATACCTATTTATCTTATTTTGCTCAACCATCGTTTAGGGGATCAAGTATGCAATTTAAAACGTTTATATTTCAAAATCCCGATATCTAATCCAACACCTCTATTTGTATATATTATTTACATGTTCATATGCTATACACATGCTAATCAAATTCCATAATTAAAATACATCAACATGAAAACATACTTCTAAAAAAATTCTCTGGAAAGTGACATTAATTCGTGTTAGCCCAAAAATTTTCAAGTCAAAGTCTAAAATCCGAATAATCTCACCCCTTCTCCAAGCGAACAAAGCCCGTCCAGGCGGCGGCACTCCAAATATGTGTTTTCATACAAGTACTTTTCAAACATCGGCACTTGAGCAACATATTTTCTTAATATATAAATATATCAACCCAACACAACGAAAATGCTATATTAAGGACTAAGCTCTATAAATACCGTAATGTTATACCTTGCGTTCCCAATATCCCGTAGCCTACACCTATAAATATTCCCCATTTGTTGGAACTTTTTTGCTTTGATCCCAAGTCCCCTTAGGTAAATAGGCGCTATCCCATGATAAACTCATTAAGCGTAAGCCTTATAATACACCTCTCGACATATTATCTATTAGCAATGTCTCCATCCCTAGTTGAAACTCCCTCGACTTCTACCTTTACCTTCCTAGTTGAGGATGTCTAAAACATGACTTCCTTAACGCTAAACCCCCAACTAGTCTGGAGGGAAATACCTTCCGGCCTGTGATCACCCTATGATCACAATATGATATGTAAGTATTAATGATATTAGGGTTAAGCCCCATTCTGACCCTCCATTCAAAACCCCTCCGCTCTCTAAGCCAACTTTTACACTTGCACACACATCACATTGGAACAAGTGTACGATCAAACTATATAGGATTTGATCCCAAGACCTCTTGGTTACGTAGGCACAATATCGAGTCTTTCTCATGATCTCAAGCCTTGACAATATGTCTCTTGATATACTGTCTCCACCGATATGCACCCATCTCTCGAATTTCGTCCATTACACCTAAGTATAAAAAATACGATATCAAACTATCTCAAGGCATAATCGCCTAAACATATCCCTACATACAAAGTGTGAAAATACGTATACACCACTTATATAACCGAACTACATAGGCTTTGATACTAAGTCCTCTTGTGTACGTAGGAATAATATCGAGTCTTTCTCGTGAGCTCGAGCCTTGACAAGATATCTCATGATATGTTATCTCCACGGAGATGAATCCATCTCTTGACTTTCATCCATTAAACCTAAGTAGCTAAAAAGAGATATCAAACTATCTCAAGGCAGGTGTTCCCAAATATATCCCTGCACAAAAGCGTGCAAACACCTATACACCAATTATATAACCCAACTATTCAGGCTTTGAACCCAAATCCCCTTGGGTACATAGGCACAATACCTTGTCTTTCTCGTGATCTCGAGCCTCAAAAATACGTCTCTTGATCTATTTTCCCATAGAGATACTCCCATCTCCTATCCTTTTTTTTTTATCTCTCCTTAAAACCTAATCAAACTATCTCGAATCTGAGCCTTCTCATATATTTACTGTAATACCCCGTAATTTTAATGACTTTTAAAATGGGTTATATTTTAAATTAATGGATTAATTGGATCTTAATATAAATGAATTCATTTGGGTTTTATCCGAATTGTGGATATTAAAATGGATGATTCTGAATATTATTTAAAGATATTTAGGTAATATATGAATGTGATGTAATTGATATGACAATATGATATAAATTCGGTAATTTGAATTTTTAGTCAGACGCGGTATGGGACGTGTCGGGACTAATTTATTAAATTAAAAAGGAAATTTATTTTCTATCGACCTTATAGTCATTTCGACTGCGCCGTTGCGTCCGGAAGGTTCGAAATAGTCAGAAAAGTCTATTTGGATGTTAATTTTGAGTCTCGGGTCATTTGGAAATGAAACGATAACCCAAAAGGGCATTTTGGTTATTTTTACAAGGGGGATGAATAGTGATTTCGAGTTTTGTCTTATTATAAGTATTTGGAGATTAGTTGAATGTGGGTTCATTCATCTCTTCTACACAAAATTGAAAGGTCATCTTCTTAGAGAGAGTGAAAGGTTGCTTGGGAAGAGAAAAGCTTGCTTGGAAAGGAGGAGAACTAAAGACCAAAGGTCACCACCACCAACCACCACCGAAAGTGGCCGGAAAAAGGGAGAACCACCTATGTTATTCAACCCCAAAGGATAAGATCTTCATTAGAGGCAAGTGTTTGATATTTACAATTTAAGTTCGTATATTGCCCATGTTAGGATAGTTATAAAAAGAGATGATTTTCATGCTTGGAAGATGAAAGGATATAGTTGTTAATGGATTTTTAGAATCTAAAAATATATAGGAATTAAACTCATGTTGTAGGTAGTTATTAATCCAATAAATATTCATCAATTTGTGGAAGAAATTTTGAAAATAATTTAGTGTTATTGAAGATAATATGTTGATAATTTTAATTTTCTGGAAAAAGAGGCAAAAACGAGTGGAATGAGAAAAGCCAATTTGGAATGTTTAGATCTTCTTTTCGAGTGCATTTGGATGAGATTTAAGAAAAACTCAAAACACATACCTCACTCAATTTTTCGTGTAGAATCCAAATCTGAAGTCGGATTAATGATTTGAATAATTTTTGGATCTGATTTTCTGAGTATTTAAAATATGAGAATTCATGATGTTGCTTCTTTTTAATGTTGGTTATTATCCCAAAACCTTTTGTGGATCTTTGGTGATTATTATTTGGATATTATGGGACTTAGAAAATATCAGTAAACCCTTGATAAGATTTGAATTAATTTGATTTGGATTCAAGTGATTAAAATGATGAAAATTATATTGAATGGAATTTCGGTTGCTAGATTCATTTGTTAAATTCCAAATGGGGATGTAGGAGGATTTAAGATAGGACCAGTAGGGGTGATTTAATATAACACCTGGGTATCCTTAAGTTTACAAGAGGGTTTAATCCCAAGTGAAAGAAGATGTGTTTATAAGAGATTTGAAACTATCGGTTTTAACCTTAATTAAAAGGAGAACTAAACTCGTAGTAATTCGGGAGAAATAATGTTATGGACCAGTAGGATATTAGTGACTTCTTACTGAGTATATGTTGAGGAAAAACCTATTTGAATCTTGTGTATTGAGTGAGGGTAGCCTTAGGGTTACAATTTGAACATCAAGGACTGAGTTTAAGCTCATTATTGATTTCGCAAGGGCTGAGTGTAGTACAAGAGCGTAGTGGTACGACTCCTGGATAGAGATGGGAGTTTAGAACACATTTGGTTGAAAGAGGGTATGAGGTTATCCCGATCGCATAGTTGAAGTTGTCGGACCTCCTCGATCGACAAAGTTAAGTAGTAGTGTATTGGAGGGGTTCCTTGTTTGGATTTCGCTTTGCGAGACGCTCCGCGCATGAAGCTTAACGACGTCGGGAGTGGAGAGATGTTATAGGATGCGAGGATAATTAAATTATGAAGTAAAGATATGATATTTTAAATACGTGGAATTTAAAGAGATATAATGCTACGTAAGGGAATAATCTAAGGTTAATGTGAGTACCTTGTTGTTAGTATACTATAGGTATGCTAATACATATTTGATTGATTAATGATTATGTGTATGACATACCTAGCTTACTTGCTATCGGTGGGAGGTTTGCGCGTGAGGGCAGTCATATCCTGATGAATCCATTGGATCTTTGATTTGTCGCTCGAGAACATAGGTCTATGAAAGACTTATCGGGGAGTTGATAAGTCCGCTGACTATGGGTACGTAGGTATGTGCGTGACCCATGGATACGAGAACTATGTTCGCCTCCAATGATTGTGTTGTTGTTAATGGTTCGAGGAATCCTTACCGAACCTTTTGTCCACTATTCAGCGACCAGCGATGATGGGACATGATAGCAGAGTAATGCATTGCACCGCAGCTGTGACTCGGGGTGCCGTATTATATATGAATATATATATATAATGAATTAAATGATTGAATGGTTATATTGTGGTTAAGTCATCTACTGTGTGATAATTGTAGATAAAGGCGAATTGATAAAAGAATGGAATTAAGTTAATGAATGTTTATTCTTATAGAATTGAAAAGCTTAATTCATATTAATGAGAAATGATTGATGTTAATGAGAAACGATTCATATAAACGAAAAATGAATAATAATGTGACGTATGGTATGGGACATACGGGGATTATGATATGGGAATGGAATTATTATATGGAGACTAGAAAAGAGGAGCCATTAACTAGGAGGTTAATAGGAAACGTTAAGCGTGCACTCTAGTTGAGAGGTGAGAATAGCAAGTGAGAGTTGGATCTAACATGTACATAATAAATGCTTTATTGCAATTGTCAAATACTTGTTGTTTTAAAAACATTTACACATTCGGACTCTGACCCGTTTCCTTGCATATTTTCTTTTCTATTGTATCTTCTATATCAGGTGTCCAGCAACAGGGACGCCAACCTTAGCGGATTATGATAGGCTATGGATTTATGGAGTTTTGCTTAGACGCCTATCATCATTTGATTCACAGTATTCTCTTAGTAGGGCATGTCGCCCAAAGGATTCAGTTATCATTTTCTATTGGATTCAAATACTATTGTATTCGTGTCTTTTTAATACAGTTGTTATTGATGGGATTACTGTAATGGATTAATACTATTTGGGAATGTTTATTCCAACTGCATTTAAATTCTTTTGTGTTATCTATTCAGTTAAGTGTTGTAGAATAAAATGTATTGTGTTATTCTTAAACTGGAAATGGATTTTGTGGAATTAAAATTTGGAAAGTTTTTTTTAACACCAGCTTAATTGGGTATTGGGTGAGTTGTAAATGTTTTCGACAGTGATGCTAAGAATGAGCCAACTGTATATTCTGTTTTAATTTGGTATGGGGCTGGCCACCCGGTATTTAATTTGGCGGGGTGTTACAGGTGGTATCAGAGCATCAGGTTCTAGTGTCCTTTAGGGTCTGTACTGCTTACTGTGTTTTCAGCTTAGCGTTCTTTGATGTGGAGCCCTATGTTTAGGATTGTTGATTTCTTTGGTAAGATTCCATATATATTAGTGAATCTTATTTACGTTCGAACGGGTTCGTACGAGAAGTATGGCAGATGAGGGCCATTGAACGGATAGAGGAGATCGTACTTAGGAGGTTATGAAGTATGCTCGAGTATGATGACCATAGTCGAGAGCACCCCTATTATGAAAAAAAAATTGAGGAGAGACATCAGTAGAAGTTCTTGAAATGCGGGAATTATGTGTGTTACCTAACAAAGGTAATATATTCAAAGGCTTGGGCATATAGTGGAGTGTGGTTAACTAGAACTGAAAATTTGGGGTAAAATTTTTCTTGACTCATCGGAGCAAAGTTATAATAGTGGGATTCAATAACCACCACCCGCAAATGAGGGTATGGAATTATGAGGCGTATTGATTTTAGTAGCGATTAATATTGTGGAAACTAAAAGGGTTGCTAAACTTAGCCTATAGCATCGTTATTTACGTAGACTCACTGAGGGGTGTGAGACACCTATATACTACATGTTATCACGTGGGTTTGATTTTTATCATGGGATTACTTACTTTGGGCATGTCCGAGCATGATGTGATTATCGGCATGCATTGACTCGTGGTATACGAGAGCGTATGTACTACTATTAACCAGCATCTTGTCTTCTAGAGAAGAGTAGATGAGTAGACTCTATTTGAAATCATTAAAACCTAAATTTTTTTAAATCGATAAACCTGATATGTTTTTTTTTTCGATAACCCAAGTTTTTATATAATTGACTAAGGACCTTAGGAGTTTCGATGACCGACTACTTTAGGAAGTAGTGTATCGGGGTGGTTCCTTGTTTGGATTTCGCTTGCGAGACACCCCACGCATGAAACTAATAACCGTTGGGAGTCAAAATAAGTTAAGTCCTTAGTATATGAGTTTGTAACCTTTGCGACAAATATTATAATGAAAGTGGTACGATAGGGTGTATGGGCGCCCTGGATGGTTGAATGGTAGTAGTTTTCATAATTGTGAAAGAGTGAGTAGTTGTGACTTCAGGATGTATTTACTTGATGATTGAGGATCATTTTTCTGAACTTGGTTACGTGAATGGTATAAGGAAGATTGGGTAAAGTTTAAATTCGATTCAGTTGAAACTATATGATGAGGCTTGGCGTATAACATCGATAGGGATTTTCGTTAATGTACTGTATGGGCGGTACGTCTTAGATTTCGTGCGATGTGAGATTTATACTCGGAGTTGACCTTACCGGTATGATTTATATTCCTGAATTTCGGGACAAAATTCTGTTATAAGGGGGGAAGTATGTAATACCCCGTAATTTTAATGACTTTTAAAATGGGTTATATTTTAAATTAATGGATTAATTGGATCTTATTATAAATGAATTCATTTCGATTTTATCTGAATTGTGGATATTAAAATGGATGATTCTGAATATTACTTAAAGATATTTAGGTAATATATGAATGTGATGTAATTGATATGACGGTATGATATAAATTCGGTAATTTGAATTTTTAGTCAGACGCGGTATGGGACGTGTCGGGACTAATTTATTAAATTAAAAAGGAAATTTATTTTCTATCGACCTTATAGTCATTTCGACTGCGCCGTTGCGTCCGGAAGGTTCGAAATAGTCAGAAAAGTCTATTTGGATGTTAATTTTGAGTCTCGGGACATTTGGAAATGAAAAGATAACCCAAAAGGGCATTTTGGTTATTTTTACAAGGGGGGTGAATAGTGATTTCGAGTTTTGTCTTATTATAAGTATTTGGAGATTAGTTGAATGTGGGTTCATTCATCTCTTCTACACAAAATTGAAAGGTCATCTTCTTAGAGAGAGTGAAAGGTTGCTTGGGAAGAGAAAAGCTTGCTTGGAAAGGAGGAGAACTAAAGACCAAAGGTCACCACCACCAACCACCACCGAAAGTGGCCGGAAAAAGGGAGAACCACCTATGTTATTCAACCCCAAAGGATCAGATCTTCATTAGAGGCAAGTGTTTGATATTTTCAATTTTAGTTCGTATATTTTCCATGTTAGGATAGTTATAAAAAGAGATAATTTTCATGCTTGGAAGATGAAAGGATATAGTTGTTAATGGATTTTTGGGATCTAAAAATATATAGGAATTAAATTCATGTTGTAGGTAGTTAGTAATCCAATAAATATTCATCAATTTGTGGAAGAAATTCTGAAAATAATTTAGTGTTATTGAAGATAATATGTTGATAATTTTCTGGAAAAAGAGGCAAAAACGAGTGGAATGAGAAAAGCCAATTTGGAATGTTTAGATCTTCTTTTCGAGTGCATTTGGATGAGATTTAAGAAAAACTCAAAACACATACCTCACTCAATTTTTCGTGTAGAATCTAAATCTGAAGTCGGATTGATGATTTGAATAATTTTTGGATCTGATTTTTCTAAGTATTTAAAATATGAGAATTCATGATGTTGCTTCTTTTTAATGTTGGTTCTTATCCCAAAACCTTTTGTGGATCTTTGGTGATTATTATTTGGATGTTATGGGACTTAGAAAATATCAGTAAACCCTTGATAAGATTTGAATTAATTTGATTTGGATTCAAGTGATTAAAATGATGAAAATTATATTGAATGGAATTTCGGTTGCTAGATTCATTTGTTAAATTCCAAATGGGGATGTAGGAGGATTTAAGATAGGACCAGTAGGGGTGATTTAATATAACACATGGGTATCCTTAAGTTTACAAGAGGGTTTAATCCCAAGTGAAAGAAGATGTGTTTATAAGAGATTTGAAACTATCGGTTTTAACCTTAATTAAAAGGAGAACTAAACTCGTAGTAATTCGGGAGAAATAATGTTATGGACCAGTAGGATATTAGTGACTTCTTACTAAATATATTGAGGAAAAACCTATTTGAATCTTGTGTATTGAGTGAGGGTAGCCTTAGGGTTACAATTTGAACATCAAGGACTGAGTTTAAGCTCATTATTGATTTCGCAAGGGCTGAGTGTAGTACAAGAGCGTAGTGGTACGACTCCTGGATAGAGATGGGAGTTTAGAACACATTTGATTGAAAGAGGGTATGAGGTTATCCTGATCGCATAGTTGAAGTTGTCGGACCTCCTCGATCGACAAAGTTAAGTAGTAGTGTATTGGAGGGGTTCCTTGTTTGGATTTCGCTTTGCGAGACGCTCCGCGCATGAACCTTAACGACGTCGGGAGTGGAGAGATGTTATAGGATGCGAGGATAATTAAATTATGAAGTAAAGATATGATATTTTAAATACGTGGGATTTAAAGAGATATAATGCTACGTAAGGGAATAATCTAAGGTTAATGTGAGTGCCTTGTTGTTAGTATACTATAGGTATGATAATACCTATTTGATTGATTAATGATTATGTGTATGACATACCTAGCTTACTTGCTATCGGTGGGAGGTTTGCGCGTGAGGGCAGTCATATCCTGATGAATCCATGGGATCTTTGATTTGTCGCTCGAGAACATAGGTCTATGAAAGACTTATCGGGGAGTTGATAAGTCCGCTGACTATGGGTACGTAGGTATGTGCCTGGCCCATGGATACGAGAACTATGTTTGCCTCCAATGATTGTGTTGTTGTTAATGGTTCGAGGAATCCTTACCGAACCTTTTGTCCACTATTCGGCGACCAACGATGATGGGACATGATAGCAGAGTAATGCATTGCACCGCAGCTGTGACTCGGGGTGCCGTATTATATATGAATATATATATAATGAATTAAATGATTGAATGGTTATATTGTGGTTAAGTCATCTACTGTTTGATAATTGTAGATAAAGGCGAATTGATAAAAGAATGGAATTAAGTTAATGAATGTTTATTCTTATAGAATTGAAAAGCTTAATTCATATTAATGAGAAATGATTGATGTTAATGAGAAACGATTCATATAAACGAAAAATGAATAATAATGTGACGTATGGTATGGGACATACGGGGATTATGATATGGGAATGGAATTATTATATGGAGACTAGAAAAGAGGAGCCATTAACTAGGAGGTTAATAGGAAACGTTAAGCGTGCACTCTAGTTGAGAGGTGAGAATAGCAAGTGAGAGTTGGATCTAACATGTACATAATAAATGCTTTATTGCAATTGTCAAATACTTGTTGTTTTAAAAACATTTACACATTCGGACTCTGACCCGTTTCCTTGCATATTTTCTTTTCTATTGTATCTTCTATATCAGGTGTCCAGCAACAGGGACGCCAACCTTAGCGGATTATGATAGGCTATGGATTTATGGAGTTTTGCTTAGACGCCTATCATCATTTGATTCACAGTATTCTCTTAGTAGGGCATGTCGCCCAAAGGATTCAATTATCATTTTCTATTGGAGTCAAATACTATTGTATTCGTGTCTTTTTAATACAGTTGTTATTGATGGGATTACTGTAATGGATTAATACTATTTGGGAATGTTTATTCCAACTGCATTTAAATTCTTTTGTGTTATCTATTCAGTTATGTGTTGTAGAATAAAATGTATTGTGTTATTCTTAAACTGGAAATGGATTTTGTTGAATTAAAATTTGGAAAGTTTTTTTTAACACCAGCTTAATTGGGTATTGGGTGAGTTGTAAATGTTTTCGACAGTGATGCTAAGAATGAGCCAACTGTATATTCTGTTTTAATTTGGTATGGGGCTGGCCACCCGGTATTTAATTAGGCGGGGTGTTACATTTACATCGATGGCCACTTGTTATACGAACTCCAATAAGGAGTCATGCACAACCAATCTTGGGTACCTGCACCGGTTGAAGTGACATACCTACACCTTTCACTTATACCTCTTTCCAACCTAAGAACCTATCTACATTTTAAGATACCCTCTCGCTAAGGTCTCTAAACAAATTCTAAAATAACTTAAAAGAAATCAATTAATGTAAAGAGAAGTAATAAGCATAGAATTAAGGAAGCATACATAACAAGTGGGGTACCTAAAACCTTCCTCACTCGTAATCTGATTCCCGAACCCACAAAATAAGAATCTCTGGACAAATCCTAGAATTTAAAACATGCCTTAAGATTATCCCGAAAGGTCGAAACCAAACCTTTTTGTTTATTTTTATATAAAATAAACTAGCGAATCTAAACAACCTATGAAATCCCCTTTTTCCTGCATAAAAGACACACTAAGCAGGGGACATGCACCAAAAATTAAACATGGTGTCAAACTACATCCGTGGGAAAGTCAATGAGCCAAACATCTAATCGATAACCAGACCTCGGGGCGGGAGGCAGTGGAATGCAAGACGAGCACTCCCACTTCCACCATTACGAATGAGATCCCCCCGAGGCACAACACTATCTCGCTCGGTAACCATGACACCACAGAGGCGTAACCCATAGTAATGATGATAAAACAATAGCAAAAGTACTCTTGAGAATGCAGAGTGATATCGATTGTTTATGTATTAACTAATTTCCAATTTAATACTTATTAAATTAGATACCAATTTTCGATTCAAATTAATTAAACCCTAACACATGCATCTATGGGGATAAATTAACTATGCTATCACAAAATTAAATTGCTGGATACACAGATTTTAGGAAAAAAAACTTTCGGGTAAATCCTTTATTTCACTACGAAGAGTAAATTGCAACTTACATATACATAATGAAATATGTAATGAATATTCCTCAGAACACTCACATAAGCCACAACCTAGAACCAATAATGGACTCCCTCAATAACCCATAATAACCTCAACTCTCCTCAGTAAAGAACACCTTTGAGTATCCTCAATGACCACAGTCGTCATCAGCAAGCAGCTCCCTCGAGAATCACCAAGTCAATGTAGAGATTTCGTATCTACAAGAGAAACTTCAACAAATTCGTGCCTTGGGTTCCAAAACGATTCACTAAAGTATTTGGGATGGTTTTTGAATAAAAAAATAAAGTGTTTAAACCCTAAAAGTGAAGACTGGAAATTCTGCAAATTGCAGTTTTGTTTTCGTCAAAGTCATAAGGAAAAAGTCCTCACAAAACAAGTATTTATAAAAAAGTTGAGTCGGCGGGGTCGTTCAAACAAGATCTTAAAGTCATTTGAATGAAATCTGATGTCGTTAGAAAAGACTTCAAATTACTTATTTAATGACGTTTTGAAAAACAAAACAGTGTGGTGTCATTAGATGCACAACTTCAAACGAGGTTCTGATGACCTTTCGAGCGACATGTAATGTCGTTTGAAGGGGTCGTTTGAAAGACATATAAATGTCATTTGAAAAATTGAAGAAAAAAATACTTTTTATTAAAACTCCTCCTACAGGTCTTAGAAATATAATTTTGACTCAATAAAACGCGTCAGGTTGATAAAAATATTTTAGAAAAATTATCCCAATACTTAAATGAAACATTGAGGAACATAAACATCAACCTTACCAAAATCAATCTTGTAGAGTCTTGTTATTGAAGAACTTTAATATTTGGATCCATCTTGATGCATGATTAAACTTGAATGTCGACGGGTTTAGTAGTATGCGATATACTCAAATGTAAAATGGACTACGTAAAATATGTCCTTACAAATCTCACCCTATGTCTATGCCGGTACAAAATAAAAACCATCTGAATGATCAAATCAAATGTCCTATACAAATCTAAAAAAAACCCATGCAACACAAAAATGAAAACGTACTAAAAATGCAAGTCTCTTAAACTTTATTAAAAAATCTTCAACTTTGACATCTTCAAATCTCCAATGTTTCTTTGTCATTATCAGGGTGTGCAAAATAATGATCCTCTACATTTTTACCTACACACATGACACAAGAAACAAATAACTTCGTGACGTATTGAGTTTGAAATGAGTTAAACGTAAATCAAATCAATGATCAACTTTCAAATCTCCCCCATTAAATCATAATCCGTTCTCCCATTTTTATTTATTCGAAATAGACAAGGAAAGGAATAAACAAAATAAGCATGGAGTGTCACGACAAGCACAACAAATCATTACAAAAAAAATCAACTTGGTTCATCCAAGGATAAACTCAAAAGCATCCACCACTATTTTTTATTTTTCAATTTTTTTCAAGAAAAATTATTTACACAACCATCACACACCATGAATTTACACTAAGATAACCAAATCGTGGAAACGGAATGAATGGCTGTGAACAGACTCGATAGGAAAATTAATCAAACATAACATATGCGCACGGTGAATATGGATAATCCTAATGAATGAACTCAAAATCGTCCTTAGGTGTCAAAATATGAATTTAAATGACTTCAACTCGATCTCATCGACATATCAAAGTCAAATGTTATTTCCACACCAATAACATCTTAAACTATATAATACTTTTTCAAGACTTTATCAGGAAATGCAAACCCGTTGACAAATTTCCAACCAAACACCCTCATATGTAATAAATCTTTTATTTTTCTATTGAGGTGATCTAAAACCTAATGGCCCCTTTTTGGCTTATTTATCTGTTTATTGCCTTAATATTTTTCGTGCACTTTTCAACCTCTTTAGACCTCGGCTACTTTTTACAATGCCACACTTTTGTAGATCCGATTTAAACGGTGGCTTAATCGCAAAGGATATGTGTACCTTTTGTAGCCCTTCCCCGTTCGTTCATCATTTTAAACAAAGTCCTATCGGGCAATGGTTCTTTAATGCACTACTTTGATTGCATTTGGTTCTTTTTGAAGATAAGATTGAGAAAAAAACACTTTGGCCAACATGTGATACACATGTACAATAATCAAGCAAACCTATGCATGTGTGCAATAAAGGAAATCATGAGTCAAACATATAAAAAGTAATATCATATCACATCTTAATGACTACAAACATTATAAAGCACAAAATGAAATGACGATGCGTCTGAAAGCACTATCAAATAGTCGCATGGATATGGAATGATGTTGTGACTTGGTCATCCTAAATGTCCATTCATAAACGGTGTAAAGCAAAATACAATTTTTTTTTTGTATTTTTCCAAAACTTTTATTAAAATAAAATCTTTTTGCCTTTTTCAATTTTTCTCAAAAAATAGAAAATCTTTTTGTAAATTTCCAAAAATAAAATCTTTTTAATTTTTTGAAAAATATATCAAAAATGAAAAAAAAAAAATACAAAAGTGGTACACAGTACCAATAGGCATACAATATCATGTGAACTATCTCATGTAATCTCCAGGAGCTTCAAAAGTATCATATGTGGGTACACGTGGTAAAACTCTATGTGACACACTACCCAAATTAAAGGTATCCTTTCATCTTGCAATGAGTACAATACATGGACCTAGTAACACCTCTCCTAAATCGTCTAGGACACGCTCTCCTATCGGGTAAAGAGTCCCTAAGTGGGTTGGGTTGAGAGCCATATGGATCTATCACAAACTCGGGAAGTGGCTTGGGTGTAACATGGAAAGTGAACGCACCGTGATGACTTATTCCTAATATCTCAACATTACCCAAAGCGGGACCGAGGATCATCTTACCAAACTTCTTAGATGTATCCTCTATAGTGAGCTTGACCTCCCGAGAACGCTTGAGATCTCTCTCTAGTTGTAACACATGAGCTTTAAGTTCACTATCTTCCCGACGTACGATGATATACTGCTCACTAAACGTAACCTTCACCTTCTCGAGTTGACTCGTCGATGCCTTAAATCCCCTCAAAAAATCTCTCTCTCTTTCCAAATATAATACCTTAAGACCTAACTCCTTATTCAACTTCTTCGTCTTTGAGGTCTCGGTGTATAAATCTTTAAATGCTATTTAGAGCTCACTTTCACCCTCACTCTCAAACTTTCTCTTGCACTCACTCGAAACACTCAAATAATCACCGAGGCTCTCACGTTCACAAGTATCATCATCTCCGTGGGAAAAAATGGGTGTGCTCATGTGACTTGCCATTAAGGGGACAAACTTACCATGTGATGACTCATCCTGGGAATCATTCACCTCTTCCTCACCATCGCTAAGACTTGATGGCATTAAAACTTTCTTTACCTTTCTCTTTAGCCTAGTGGGACACTTAAACGCCTTATGCCCCTTACCTTCGCCCTCAAAACATCTCTCCTCTTCCTCTGCCTCTTTCTCTTTCTCACCACCCTCATTGGCCTCTTCCTTCTTTTTATTTTTCTTAAAAATATTTTTATTAGAAGAATTTTCTTTGGAAAATTTGATAAAATTTTTAAAATTTTTAGCAAGCATGGCCACATCATGAAAATCAAACTCGCCCTCAGACTCTTCACAAACTTTCACTTTTTTTCTTCTTTATCTTGGCCACTTCCCCACTCTTCATAAACTGGGTTTTAAGTGCTACCCCTCTATCCTTAGGCTTGATAGTGTTAGGAAACATGTCAATTTCATATGTTTGGAGGTCTCCTACCAGTTCTTCTAACTTAAGGTTGCTCAAATTTTCTAAAAAATTCAACACAATCACTTTCGGGATAAAACGTTTAGGCAAAGATCTTAAAATATTTTTAACAACTCATGCATCAGGAATGTGCTCATCAAGATTGAAACTAGTGTTTACAATATCATAAAAACGTGCATAAAACTCACCAAAACACTTAGATTCAAGCATAGCAATTGTTTCAAATTGAGTAGTTAAATTTTGCAATTTAGGCTCTTTCATAGAATTCGTGACTTCATGGGTAAGTTGTAAAAAATCACAAACTTCTTTTGACGCGGTGCACGTCATGATGCGTCGAAACTCGTCAGGGGTGACGGCTCCAGAAATTGCACTTAGCCCATGAGAATTATTTGTGCTCCATTTAAATTCATCCTCAGTCCAATCTATTATAGGTTTAAGATTTGTGGCATTATTAGCTGTGACAGTGGGAGGATTCCACCCTCTTTCACAAACAACCCAAACATGCTCATCGATTGATTTTAAGGAAGATTTCATACGGGCTTTCCATTAGGCACAATTAGTCCCGTAAAAAATTGGCAACCGATTAGATAAGTTTTCAATCGAAAAAATTGCAAAATTTTTCAGAATCAGATTTTTCAAAAAAATCAATATCATATTAATTTTACGGCAAAAGGATCACTCGATAAATTAGAGAAACCCGATCTACTACCAATCTGAGAATGCGGTGTGATATTGATTGCTTATGTATTCGCAAATTTCCAATTAAATACTTATTAAATTAGATACCAATTTTTGATTCAAATTAATTAAACCCTAACACATGTATTTATTTGGATATATCAATATGCCATCACAAACATAAATTTCTAGATACACAGATTTCAGGAAAAAAAAAACCTTTCGGGTAAAACCTTTATTTCACTATGAAGACTAAATCGCAACTTACATATACACAATGAAATTTGCAATGAATATTCCTCAAAACACACATAGGCCGCAACCTAGAACCAACAATGGACTCCTTCAAGAACCCACAATAATCACCTCCTAAGTAAATAACACCCCAAGTATCCTTAATGACCGCAGTCATCATCAGCAGGCAGCTCCCTCGAGAACCACCAAGTTAGCAGTAGAGATTTCCTCTCTATAAGAGAAAATTCAACAAAGTCGTGCCTTGGGTTCCAAAATGATTCACTAAAGTATTTGGGATGATTTGTGAATAAAAAATAAAGTGTTTAAACACTAAAAGAGAAGACTAAATTTTTTGTAGATTGCAGTTTCGTTTTCGTCAAAGTCTTAAGGAAAAAGTACTCACAAAATAGGTATTTATAAAAAAGTTAAATCGGTGGGGTCGTTCGAACGAGATCTTAAAGTCTTTTGAACGACATCTGATGTCGTTAGAAGAGACTTCGAATGACTTATTTAATAAAGTTTTAAACAAAATAGTGTGGTGTCGTTAGATGCACTGCTTCAAATGAGGTTCTGACGACCTTTAGAGCGACATGTCATGTCATTTGAAGGGGTCGCTTGAACGATTTTCTCCTGTCGTTTGAATGAAATATAAATGTCTTTTGAAAAACTGAAGCTAAAAATACTTTTTAGTAAAACTCCTCCTATATGTCTTAGAAATATTATTTTGACTCAATAAAACACCTCGGGTTGATAGAAACATTTTAGAAAAATTATCCCAACATTAAATGAAATATTAAGGAACTTAAAAATCAACCTTAACAAAATCAAACTTGTGGAGTCTTATTGTTGAAGAACTTTTATATTTGGATCCGTCTTGGTACATGAGTGAACTTGAACTTTCTTCGATGGGTATAACGGTATACGACATACTCAAATGTAAAATGGACTATGTAAAATATGTCCTCACAACTCTTAATAATAAAGGACGAAATCAAATATATATCACAAGAAAAGATAATAATTACAACTGTTTTGGTAATAAACCTCTGTTGGATGTTACTTAGAGGAAGAGACAAACAATTACTTTGAATACACCCAAGGTAGGGAGGTTAACACTAACATACGAAGGAATGATGTTTAAGGCTCAATAATTGCTTGTGTTCTTGGTAAGAAGTTGGTCAAGTGTATTAATGGAGGACGGTAAAAGCTATAGTTTGTAATAAATACCTCAAAAGGTCATTTGGCTCAAAAGTCTCATGGTTTATCAAAAGATAAATGGGGTATATATATTGTCTAAGGTTGCATACGAGTTGGCTGAGTACAAATCTTTATATACTTTTTATCTCCATGCTCCCTACTTTAGGAATGGTGATAAATATTCTAAGTAGGCCAAAAAGTTCAAAAATATTGTTGAGGATTCTGATGATCCCGATTTAGTGGCAGAGGATCCTAACGACTATACTAAATGGAGTTATATCACTTCCTTCTCAGTTCTTCGATTTAGGCTTGCTCGGGGGGACTTACCTTATTGTTATACTGACTTCGAAGCATTAAGAGTGTAAACCTTGCAATGGTATATATAAATTGGCCATTCCCATGCGAAAAACATTTAGTTTATCAAGTTAAATAAATTTGATTCGTTATGAGTCAGGCGCGGTCTAGTTAAGGTTAGATGGGCCTTGAACTTGAAAATTAAAGATAATACACCATCACTCAAATTAAATCCTTCCATTTCTATTCAATCATATTTTGAGATTGAAGTTGATATCTTTTTTTGTAGCTTGTGATTTGACATTGGCTACACATACATGAGCAAAAAATTCTTTATAAAAAAGTGTGAGAGTATTTTGATAATATCGAAGCAAGTGACAAATGATTCTGAACTTATATTAGAAATATTTTAAAATGTTTTTAAAAACATTTTGGGAAATTAGACTTGGCTTTGTACTTTTGAAAAGGGATGAACATCATTTTTGAAATAGTGGCCTTCACACGACTTTGATATATGCCCATTCGCAAGACATTAAAATGTTCCCATGCACACGGATAAGTTAAGGGGGCCACCCTAGTTGCTGGCATGCGAACATTCAGTTCTAACCGTGTTCACGACCGATGCAAATTTTAGGTTTTTCTATAAATAGCCCAATCTCCCTCCCATTTAAGAATATTTCAAAAACGCATTTCTAAAATAGACCTCGAAGAGTATTTCTTGGTTGATATCTTATATCATTGTCTCTCATTCAAAATTCACATGTTCCTACTTTTGTTTTTAGACTTTGATCCTATGTCTATTTGAGAGAATTTAGTATGATTTCGTTAAGATCTAAACACTAGCCTATGTTGATTTAATCCTAATTTTGAATTACTATAATCATGGACTCATAGATCTAAAAAGCAAGTCACCTCGAATTATTGGATAATTCGTTGTGTGGTGCGATTCCAAGGAAGATAGTGGACTTTTTCATAGTTGCCTACACATTTTAATAACAAACATCACTTAGATATCACACATGTTTTGTGTATTGGGATAAAATTGTTTTAGGGTGTCAGATCTAGTTTTGATTTCTCTAGTTTCAACTATTTGTAAGCTTGTGGGTGTAGATCTCTTAGATCTATTTGGTTGTGCAAGTAATTCAAAGTTGGCTATTATTTGTGTTTAAACCTATTCACCCCCTCTAGGTTTGATTATAATATTCATAGTAATGAGAACACATTTTCTCAATTAGTATCAGAGCGAGGTGCTCATTTGATTAGCATTAACGTGATTGAGTTGATCTTTGTGTTGCTCTTCGTGTGTTTGTTGTCTTTACTTAATGATCTTGTTTACTTGTGACTAAATCTAACATTTGTGAGTGTGATGGATATTATTTGTCCTAATTTAGCTAATGTTGATTGTTCTACTCCTTGTGACTATTTGCTTGTGAATCGTTGTGAAAGGATAAAAAATTTATTTTCCAAATCATATAAGAAAATGGGAAAAACTTCTAGATAAAAGGAGAAATCAAAATCAATGACTATTATTTTTTATGAAATTAAAAATGTCAAATCCTTGAGTAAAAAGAATAAAGTGTTGAATGCTTAACTTATCAAAATAAAAAATTTCATTGTTAAATTTTCTAATCAACTCAAACTCCTAGAACAAGAAAAGGAAGCATTTAAAGATTTTGAACTTAAAAGTCAATTTTCGAATCAAAAGTTGGAAAGTTTTGAAACTGAGAATAGTGAGTTACTTAATAACATCAATGACTTCAGAAAATAAAATCGTGATTTTGAAAGTTTGAATGGTTTTTTAAATGAAAAACTCATGGTTTTGCATGAAAGCAAAAGTAATTTAACTCTTATGTGACTGTGAAGTGATAAAGGTTAACTTCAGATGAAATTTGAATCTTTGCAAAATGAATTTGAAGCTTTAAAAAATCATTTTTCTTTGTCTGAAGTTGACACGTTGAGTGATTGTTCTTTTTATGATCGTAGAGTGAATGATAGGAAGATTGCTTTCATGGTGGAAAAGGAAAAGAGAGTGGGGAAGAAGAAAAGTTCTAAAGATTTTAGGAGTAAAAATCTTAGTGATTCTTCATCTCGTAGTGATGATGAGAAGTTTGATAATTAATATGTGCATGTCAATGATGAAGAAGAATTTCGAGAAGCCTTCAATGATCTTTATAAAGAGTCACCAGTGCTTAAGAAAATAAACACCGAATTTCAAACAAAATAATTTTTTTGGAAAGTAAACTTGTTAAGAAAGATGAAAAGGTTAAAAAGGTTTAATCAAAATGTTTTGAGCATGAAACGGTTGTCAAGGTTTTATTAAAACAATATGATTCTTTGAAATTGAAAAATGCAACCATTTTGAAAAAGAAGGATTAATTTGAGCTTGAGAATTATATTTTGAAAAAGGATCTTGAAAAGTTGAATTTGAACTTGAGAATGTTAAAGATTTGAAATCAACATCTATGATAGTATGACTTAGCTTCATAGAATTTTTATTTCCAATACTCTTCCCAAGCCTAACAATAATAAGATTGGTTTTGATGATACTAAAGTTGAGAAAAAGTTTGAAAATACAAAATTGAATGATGAATGTTCAAATGCTCAAGTGAAGGATAAGGTACAAACCTCGATGTTTGAAAAAAGGGAGGTTGAACCTAATTCCAAAGTTTAAAAGAAATTTTTTAGTTTCTCTTATTGTGGTGAATCAAACCATGTTGCTCAATTTTTCTTAAAAGGGAAAAGATTTGATAAAACTCATCAAAAGGCAAATTTTGAAAAGAAAGATGTGAGAAGAAAGGAGAATAGGTTTGAAATAATGAATGAGTGAAAATTAAAAGGAATGAGGTTGTGAGAAAAAACATACCACTTTGTACTTATTACAAGGTACAAGGTCACACGAATCAAGTGTGCTGGTACTTGAAAGGGTGGAACAATGGGTTTAATTGATATAGGAAACAAGGTGCTCATAAGAAACACTTTCATTGGGAAGTTGCTCATAGGAATACTATTGATGAACTTAGAAGTGATGTAGGTGAGTTGACTATAAAGTTTAATTCCTTTATGAAAATGAGAGGTGCGATTAGACGAGAGTGTCCAAAACCTAGACCCTATACTCAATTTCTAAGTACTACGCAAAAGAATCCTATGAGGAATGAGAGGTAGATTTCAAAAGTGGTTAGAGGATTACCCAAGAGTTCTCATAGAATTAAGGTCTATCTTGAGGGGACTCAATAGAAAGGTGAGATGAGTGAGCTCATCTATACGTATCCCATTGACCCGGGGGATGCATCACCCATCGCTACCTAGGTGGGTACTTTGCTTTGGATGACTAGGTTTATATAGGTTTCCATTCCTAGTTCATTCTTGATTTGTGAGGGAACAAATCTTTGTGGGTGACTGAATTCAATTGGCATATTTCCTCATGTTATTGTGAGATTTATCTTGCATATGTTCATTTCACATGAATTTTCTTTCTATGCATTTGTTTTCTGGAAAAACATGATTTTTACAAATTCATGCATCACTCTATATTGAAGAAAATGAAAAGGTTTTTATTTTTTTTGTGGTGTGTCTATACTATTTGATGCGAGATTTAACTTAAATGATGGTTGAAAAATTATATTAGAAACCATTCTATATTCTAATGATTAATTGATTCAATTGATGGTTAATATTTATGTAATAAATCATGATTACAAGATTATTGAAATTTATGGCATTTATTTTGCACTACTTAAGCACATGCATATCCATTGATTCTTATGACTCTTATCATTGTGATATTGATTTATGTGCCTAAGATGATCATAATTGAAAATGGTTTTCAAAAGTTTTTTTGTCCATATGTGAGAATTTTGTGTGTTCTTTGGTATGGGTAGGTTTCATCAAGGTATGTGAAAACACAATCAATGTCAAAAGCCAAATGTTGAAAAAGATCTGTAAACCAAGATCTTGAACCGGAATTCAAAACAAGATAAGGCAAAGCATTTCAAAATGGAATTGTTTTTTATATGGCATTCAAAATATATTGACCAACATGCTTGAAAAAGTTATAATGGATTGAAACTACCATCTTTTGACAATTGGGATTTAGATACAATGATTGTCTTTTAAGCACGTCTTGTAATGTCAATATGATTCGGTTATTTGTAATTCATGTTAATTATGAAAATTATTTTGTCACATGAATCATGGCCCTTCATAAGAAATTCAAAGTCTCAAAATATTAATTAAATAATAATTTTACTCCATATATGTTGAATTCATTGATACAAACAAGATTTAAAGGAAATGTTGTGTCAAATATTTGAATCGATTGTACCTAATCTCTATCACAATTTACATGTTTTTGAGTTTGCATGGGTACATATGTGTGTGTGAGTTGTTACTTTTATACCTTGTGTGAATGTATCTCATATTGAAGCTTTTATTGTGAAATTTAATGATTCTTTCAAGCATTTGCATCCATTCATAGCACTGAGTTACCGAGAGTTGGGATTCAATTGGTTTTGATTGAAATTTTTGGAGTTTAAGCTTTATTGGTGAGATCCCCTGTTTTGCATTAGTGCGGTTGTGTTTGGTGTCCGTTCTCACTGAACCATTCTCACGGTGCACTATTGAGGGTGTGTGCACGATAATATGTTTTGTGGGTACATTTTATTTTGGATTGGGAAATTTAATATTGTTAGTACACTTATCTCTGATGTTTATTAGTATGTTGGGTTGTAGTCTTATACCTTATATCTTGCACCTTGGTTAATTCTCCTCGTAGAGATATTTATAAATTGTGTTCTATTTATCAATTGGTATCAACTTGTTTGATTGATAATTTTGTTCTTAGAACTTTGTGTTTCTCTAAGATTATTATCGATTACTGTTTTCTGAGCTAGTGTGCCTTAGGTAGTTCGAGTGAGCGATAAGATTTTGATCATAGTTTGGATTTGTGATATGTGAGTCTTAATTTAGTTTCTAAGTTGATATTATGATTATCACATTAGTATCTAACTAGTTTGATATTTGATACACCTTGTTCCTTGTTGTTACGTTTGCCTCTTATTACTATGTGGTGTGATTTTATTGACTAGTGTGAGATATTATATCTTGTTTTATATGGACATGGTTGGTTGTTATCATTATTATATTTTTTTCTCACATATTCCACATTCAAATGACTTTGCATGAATTTTCAATTAATATCATATGCTTACACATGTTCCATGTTTACATGTCTCTATCACAGGATTTTATTTTCTATATCAAATGTTCACATGCTCACATGTTATCATGACCTCTTGACATCTTGTAGTGGTTCTTACTCCTACAACCATCATGTCTTCACATAATTTTCACATGCCACATATGCAATGCTTTGTCATGTTCGTCATGTTTGCTTCTTGCATGCATACTTTTTTTTGGGGGGGTGGGGGTGGAGTGATGTTTACCTTGGGGGAGTCGTATTTGTTGTATAATGTTTTTGCTATATTCCCACTCCTATCATGCTTTCCATAATTCACATGTTGCTTATGCTTTGAATTTCCATGCATAGTGTTAGGGGGAGATTTATATTTCTTTTTGATATGTGATATTCTTGTGTATATTCTTACCCATGCTACACTTATGGATTTTCGTGATTATTCTTTTATTATTGCTAGCATGTTGTTCCTGTGTGATACTATCCTTGATATAATTTATCTCATGGTTTTGATGAAGATTAAATATTTTCTGCATATCTCTATATCCATTGATTTTGGAGATCTTGAATGACCTTATTATTTGGTGTTTTATTGTATGTTTTTGTTGTTTAGTGATGTATCTTTACTCTTTGTATGTCACTGCGTTCTCTTGATACTTGGTCACTTAATGAATTCTCTTTATAGGCTTTTATCTTCAATTGGTTTGGACCATACTTCACAGATTCGAAAATATCTAAGTCTTCATTTGTTATTAATTGTTTCATTCTTATTTGGTATCTCTAATTTTTAATTGGTATCACATTCATGTTTTTACATTAACATATCCATGCTTTGTATATGATATAATTCTAGTTAGATTGTTTGTATATAGCATATCATGCTATGTTTATTGTTTAACATCATTCATCTACTAGTTCTTATTTTTATATTCATATTATGATACATTTGTTGATGCTCATTATGCGTTCCTTTGTTATAGTCATGGTATTTCACATGTTTTCCTATCTCTTGCATTTCAAGTTCTCAATGTTATTGTTTACCATGCTATTTCTTCTCTGTGTCTTTATTCCGTGGCAAAAAGGGGGAGCAAATAAATCCTTTGGCAAAGATGTGACAAAAGGAGGGAGACAAGAAATTCTTAGAAAATGGGAGAAATAAAATAAAAAATATGGAGAAAAGAACTAAAAAAAACTCCTTAGCACTCTCTATGTGATAAGAGGCGATAAAACCCCTATGACACAAAAGGGGGCGTTAGAGATTGACGGGGAGAGCTATTATTCATATGTTTATACATTGATATTAGATGATTTCCTACTTCACATGATTACATTCATTGTATCATCTATATCACATCGATTCATTTTCGAAGTATTCCTTGGGAGGAGGAGTATCTCTTTGTGCCTGCTTGCCTACGTGATGATTTATGTTATTTCGTGTGATTTAAGGCATAACATTGATGGTTCCGACTCCAACCCATGTCCAACACATGTTAATACATGACTTTGAGTTTGTCGTTGATTCTTATGGATTGTGTACATTACCTTCATACTATATTCACTATATGGATAGTGGATTGTATGTCTTGTAGGCTTAATAGGTTTTTTAGGTTTTGGTGGTTTTTCCACAGAATAACCAAAGAGGGAGATTGAGAATGTAATCTTTCTAATGGTATATATAAATTGGACATTCCCATCTCAAAACATTTAGTCTATCAAGTTACATATACTTGATTCGTTATGAGTAAGTCATGGCCTAGTTTAGGTTAGATGGACCTTGAACTTGAAGATTGAAGGTCATGGATCGACGCTCAACTTGAAGCCTTCCGTTGTCGTTCAATCACATTTGAAAATTGAAGTTGATATCCTTTTTGTGGTTTGTGCTTTGACATTGACTACACACATGAGCACGAAATTATTTTTCAAAATATATGAGAGTGTTTTGAAAATATCACAACTTTAATATATGCTCGTGCGCATGACCTATTTGCACGATATCAAAGTGTGCTCGTTCACATGACTAAGTTGAGGAGCCCACCCTGGTTGCTAGCGTGAGAACGATCAGATCTAACCGTGCGCATGACCGATGCAAATTTTGTGTTTTTCTATAAATAGTCGAGGTCTCCCTCCCATTTTAGAATATCTAAAAGCCACATTTCTAAAATAAACTTCAGAGAGTATTTGCATGGTTGAGAGCTTATATCGTTATATCTCTTTTAAAATTCACTGTTCCCAATTTTATTTTTAGACTTTGATCCTATATCTATTTGAGATAATTTAGAGTGATTTTGTTGATATAATCACTAGACTATGTTGATACAATCCTACTTTTGAATTACCATGATCAAGAATCCTAAATCTAAAAGGGGAGGCACTTCGAATTATTGGATAGTTCGTTGTGTGGAGCGATTCCAAGGAAGAGAATGGAATTCTTGATTTGTGGCATGGAGATTGCTGCGGATTTTCATTAACTTAGAGGAAAGTTGAAGGTTCTATAGGAAGCGTCGTGAATGAGTGAGAGGTATCTTCCTAACCTTTGTAAATTTTCTTTTCCAGTAGAAATAAGAATTGGAGTGCGTCTAAAGTTTTTTTCCTTTAGGTAGGGTTTTTCCTAGTAAATTTGTCTCATGTGTATTTGTGAATGTCTCTCATACTTGTCTATACATTTTGATAACACACATCACTTAGATCTCACATATGTGTTATGTATTGGGCTAAAATTATTTTAACATGTTAGATCTATCTTTTATTTCTCTAGATTCACCTATTTATATGCTTGTGTGTGTGGATATCTTAGATCTATTTGGTTGTGTAAGTATTTCGAATTTGAAATTTAAAATTGGTCATAATTTGTGTCCAAAACTATTCACCCCCATCTAGGTTTGTTTATCACCTTCATAGGTATTATAACACCCTTCCTCAACTGATATTAGATCCAGGTGCCCATTTAATTACCATTGACATCTTGAGTTGGTGCCTATGTTGCTCTTCGTGTGTTTGTTGTCTTTGTTTGTGGATCTTGATTGATTGTGAGTAGATCTAACATTTATGAGTGTTATAAATATTATTTGTTTTAACTTGGTTAGTGTTTATTATGCTATTCCTTATGATTCTTTACTTGTGAATCGTTATGAAAGGATAGAAATGAGTTGTCCAAATTGGACAAGATGATGGGAAAAACTTCTAGATAACAAGAAAAACTAAAATCTATGAAATGTTGTTTCTCATGAAATTGAAAAAGTCAAATCATTGAGTCAAAATAAAGGAGTCTTAAATGCTCAACTTCTGAAAATAAAAATATTGAATGTTAAATTGGCCAATCAACTCAAACTCGATGGATAAGAAAAAGAAGTTTTTTAAGGGTTTTAAATGAATAGTCAATTTTCCAATCAAAAGTGGAAAAGTTTTAAAATTGAGAATAGTGAGTTGTTTAATACATCTACGACTTGAGAAAAGAAAATCGTGATTTAGAAAGTTTGAATGGTTCTTTAAATGAAAAACTCAAGGTTGTTAATGAAAGCAAAAGTACTTTGACTCTTAAATTTGAAAATTTTAAAGAAGAACTTTGTGAGTGTGGATGTGCTAAAAGTAAAATTGAGATGATATTTGAATATTTGCAAATTGAATTTTAATGTTTTGGAAAATAAGTTTTCTTTGTCTCAAGTTGACACATTAAGTTGTTGTTCTTCTCACGATCCTAAATTGAATGACAACAAGATTGTTTTCATGGTGAAAAGGGAGAAGAGAGTGAGGAAGATGAAACGTTCCAAAGCTCATGGGCATAAGACTCTTAGTGATTCTTCATCTTGTTGTGATGACGAGGAGGTTGATGATGAGGAAGCGAGTATTAATGATGAGGAAGAATTCAAAGAAGCCTTTAATGATCTTTATCAAGGGTAACTAGTTCTTAAGAAGACAAACATTGAATTTTCGAACAAAATAAAAGTTTTGGAAAGTGAACTTGTTGAGAATGATGAAAAGTTTGAAAAGGTTCAATCAAAATGTTTTGAGCATCAAACGGCTATCAAGGTTTTATCAAAACAATAAGAGTCTTTTGAATCTCCAATGCAACCATTTTGAAAGAGAAAGAATACTTTAAGCTTGAGAATTCAATTTTGAAAAATGATATTGAAAACATGAAATTGAAATTTGAGCATGCAAAATATTTTAAAATCAAAGTCAAAGATCGGACGACTAAGCTTGATATTATTTTTCCTAGAAATGCTTGTCCAAAGTCTAATAATAATGGGATTTGTTTTGATGATCCTAAAGTTGAGAAAAAAGTTTGGAAAAATAAAATTTAATGACTAATGTTCAACTGCTCAAAAAGGATAAAGTACAAACTCCTATGCTTTCAAAAATGGAGGTTAAACCTAATTACAAAATTGAAAAGAAAAATTCTGGTTGCTCAATTTGTGGTAAATCAAACCATGTCGTTCATTTTTTCTTTAAAAGGAAAATACTTGAGAAAACTCATGAAAAGGAAAATTTTGAAAAGATTGATGTAAGGAGAAATGAGAAAAGATTTGAAAGAATGAATTAGAGAAAATTTAACAGAAGGAGGTTGTGAGAAGAAATGTACCATTATGTGCTTAATGCAAGGTACAAGGTGACACGAATCAAATGTGTTGGTACTTGAAATAGAGGAAAAATGGGAGACAATTTGCGCCTACGAATCCCTTTCATAGGGAAGTTTCTCATTGTAATAATATTGATTAATTTAGAAGTCAAGTATGTTAGTTGACTAGAAAGTTGAATTTATTAATAAAGATGATAAGTGAGGCTAGACGAGAGTTTCCCAGGTCTAGACTCTATGCTCAATTTCCATCGACTAGGCATAAGAATTCTAGGAGGAATGAAAGGTGGATTCCAAAAGTGGTGAGAGGATTACCCAAAAATGCTCCTAGAATTAAGGTTGATCTTGAGGGGATTCAAAACAAAGGTGAGATGAGTGAGGTTATGTATACGTATCTCATTGACCCGGGGGATGCATCACCCATTGCTACCTAAGTAGGTAGTTTGCTTAGGATGGCTATGTTTCTAAAGGTTCCCATTCCTAGTTCATTCTGGATTTGTGGGAAAACAAATATTTGTGGGTGAGTTACTTTAATTGTCATCTTTCCTCAAGTTTTGATGAGATTTATTTTGCATACATGCATTTTCTTTCTATGAATTATTTTATGGGAGAACATGATTTTTACAAATTCGTGGATCATTCTATATTATAGAAAACAAAAAAGATTTTGAGCATATTCTTTTTGTCATATTTGTGGTTAAGTCTTGATTCTATACTATTTGATGTGAGATTTGATTTGAATGATGGTTGAAAAATTGGATTCTAAACCATTATATATTCTAATAATTAATTGATTCAATAGATAATTAAGATTTTTTTGATAAATCATGATTGCAAAATTGTTAAAATTCATGGTATTGATTTCACACTACTTGAGCACATGCATATCTATTGATTTGTATGACTCATATCAGTGTGATATTGATTTATGTGATTAACTTGATCATAATCGAATTCTAATTCAAAATGGTTTTCAAAAGTTTCTAAAAATCAAATAGTGGTTCAGTTATATTTATTAATCGTAAACTAGGTTATACGCATACAAAGCCAATTTTACTTAGACCATATTTTATTTTGATTAAATTAGGTGAACCTAAACATGGAATATATTGAAACTAAATGAAAGAAAACCTTAAAACACAAACATAAGATAGGAGACGCGAAAAAATTCCTTTCGAGCAAAACATACATTTCAGCACTATTTACAACTAGGTATTACAGACAAACATCTATAGACTTACAAAACTTTTCTATTAAGTGATGCAGTAATGTCTTCAATACATGTTGTCAAATAGCAAGTGATGAAGATCTATTAATGCCCCATAACAAGCTCCACTTCCCTCGGTGTCCACCAATTAGTCTCAGGAAACCATATTCCCATCTTCAGTAATAGAGAATGAACTCTACAAGGGTATGGACATGTATTGTGTTCTTATAAGGTTTGACTAATGCTTAACAAATCATCCAAGGGTTTGAATGTATAAAATACAAGAGTTTTAAACAAACTAGGGTGTGGAGACCTTTTCGATATGTATGGAGAAACAAATTTTGCCAAAAGTTATAAGAAAAGTTGATCTTAAGATCCCTCTTTATTGAAAACATGAATTTCGAGGCTGCACAAATTTAAGAAATCTGGTTCAAATAAAAATAAGACCTCATTCAAACGAAAATTCTAATTCGTTTGAACAAAGGAAAAAGATCATTCGAACAAAGAGCCAATCTTGTTCTAACCAACTTCGACCGAGCTTCGAACGAAGAGCCAGAATTGTGGAACATTTGGAGTGTGAGGGTTGTTGGGGTCGTACTCAACTATCGGGTTTTCGTGAATGCTGGTTGGAGTATTTTAGGGAGTTAGAGTGAGTTCAGGATTTTGCATTAACAGGCTTATGAGAGATGTTGACGATTTTTTTATGTTTTTGGATTTATTGGAAATTTTTGGTCAAAGTTTTAGATTGACTTGATCTAATCCTAAGTCTACCTAAGTCCCCGGCAACGGCGCCAAAAACTTGACGCGACTAAGAATGTGTCCAGTGTGCGTGCTATTTAGGCTCAAGTGCAAGCCTGTCGCTCAAGAAATAATCTGATAAGTTGGGTATCGATCCTCAGAGAAATAGGACGAACGGAGTGGTAACGACGTTGAACAGACGAAGGAAACCTAACTTTGACTCTAAAGAAAAGGAAAATGTGATTTAATTTGTGAAACAACTACAACTATATGCACTTTTGAAAATGATTAACTATTGAAATTATGAATGCAATTTTTCTACTATAGAATTTCGAACGACTTGACTAAAACTATAACTATGAATGTAGAAAGATAGGTTGGGTTACACTCCCCCAGACCCTAGTAATTCACTTCGTAGGATACTAGATTCAGAAATAAAGATTTAAATGAATCCGACTTTTAATACTCCTAAGTATTACATATATGAGGGATTGTAGCCCGCACAGTACGTAAGCAGAGGTTGAATTAAAATTCGGTCTTTATTTCTCCGAATTATTACACATATGAGGGATCGTAGACTGCACATTATGTAAGAAAAGGCTGAAATAAAGTAGTATCGTATGAATTACGTTACAATTCATCTAATGTTTTGATTCCAATTTCGATTTCCACTATCGTAAATTACATCAGGTGGGGTTCATGTACCCCAACCCTTGAAAATTTATCCAGACATAGAAAAACTGGAAGAAAGTTTTTTGATGAAAGGAAACATTTTTACAAACATTTGAAGGTGAATAAGAATGAAATTTCTCACTATAGAAATAACTTCTGCAGATATGAAAACAAGAATTGAAACAATATTACTTGAATTACAAAACTGGAAGCAAGCTAGGGTTTCTTATTATTCTTCTTCTTCTATAAACTGGTTACAAAGCTTCCCTAACGAATAAGAAGCTTCCTCATGTTTGGGAGGAGTTTAAAAATCATAATCTACGAATTCTAAGAGTTTGAACCGTGAAGGATTCTGATTTTACAATGGATAAGTTCAAATTTCTGATACCAGAACCGATCCTACTAAGAGGGTTTGATTCGGTTCCATCTTTAATATCCTTTACATGAGGTTCTTCAAGCATAGGATCGGTTCATTTTTTCTCTTCTTCGGTTCGGTTCCATATTTGACAACCTTTACAGGAAGTTTTCTAGGATGGGATCAGTTCTTTTTTTCTTCCCTCCGATTCGGCTCCATCTTTTCGTGCTTTACAGAAGCTTTACTAGGATGGGATCGGTTCTTTTTTTCTTCCCTTCGGTTCGATTCCCTTTTTTCAGGAACTTTTCCTCTTTGTATTTCTTTGAAGCTTTTGATACGGAACTCGAATTGGGATGCTGAAACTTCCTAAACACTGAATACCTGTGAAATGGATGTAAAATACATGAAACTCGGTGTACTCATTAGAAACTTATCAATAGTAATGATATGATATAAATCCACTCGAATTGTACTTTGCGGAGCGATAAAAGCCTCTAAATTAAGGGGATAAATGGGAAGAATTTATGCCTAATCAAACCCCCCTAACTTAGAACTTTGATAATCTCGAGCAATGTAAAAGAATCAAAACATGGTCTAACTTTAAAATGGGCTATAATACCTCTTTTGCGGGTAAGCGATTGCATTTAGCGTATGCAACAAGCCTTTAAACCCCTAGGTTACCCTAGTAGGACGAGTTGTGTCTCGTGAGGGTTTGCAATGAATATACCCACAAAATTCGACTCAAAGAAAAATTAAAATACGCAAAAATCGTATAATTCAAACTTTTCCAGAAAATAGTCATCATCAATTCATGTTCAAGAGTCTCAAATCATAGTACGCGTGTGTGAAGCCAGAAATTTAACCGCGAATTTCCACCGATTGACCATTACGTTACCTATCCGAAAATTCAATTTGATTTCAAAATCTCACGGAATGCTCTCACAAACTAATCACTCGGAATGTGGCTTATTCTCTTGGTATGCGTGATTCATAAGAGTAAATGTATTAAAACCAACTTCATGCAAACAAGTAGAAAGACATAAATTTTATGGTAACCGGATTTCATCATTGGATTACGGTTATAAGAAAGATGGAACATTGCCTCTAATTCATATTTTTTATCTATTTTATTATCTTTTTATGTATTTTCTCTCGACGCGGTAACCAATTTCGCAATTTTGGACTCGGTTAGGAATTTTTCAGGTTAAAGTTGTATTGGGTAAAATGACAATGGTGCGGGAAATCTGGAATTGGAAAATTTTCTTATGATGTCCATTTGTGCTTTTCCGGGCCTTTTGCTCATTTTTTTTCTTTTTCTATTTTTTTTCTATTTTTCACGCTTCTCTTTACTTGTTGTTTTGCTGAGCATAGCTATCTTTTTTCTTGCCCCATTTCCGTACTTTTCAGCCTTAATTTTTGGGATTATCAGTTTTCACAATTTCGGGCCATTTAGGATTTTTCGGGTTGTCAAACGAAAGGAAAAATTATTCAGCTCAATTTGGGGTTACAAAAGGGATAATTTTTCACTACTTTTTATGGCTAATCTTTTTGGATGACAAACGAGGGCCTACTTCATTGTCCGAAATACCAATTGCGTACTATATGCGTCTCGAGATGAATTAAGTTTAGAGATATATTTTGGCACATTTTTCAAGGCAATATCACACACATTTTCATAACCGATCAAAGTTAAAGAATTGAGATCCTTGGCGACTTATGAGAACGCTGAAAAGAACTTTGAGTTAACAATTAACTCAGATTAATTTTTAAACTCACAAAAATGCTAAGTTCGAAATCTCACCGAGGTTGTTGATCTCCACATTTATTCGTTAAGTCGTCTATGTTCACTCAATTTTCATCCTTGGTCAATTTCAGCTTTGTGTATTATTTTTTTACAACTTGAGACTTTAAACCAACTTTTAATGATATTTTTGAAAATTTTGAATTCCAATTTTTATTTATTTTGAAGAAAATTATTATTGGATTTTTCAAGATTTTATGATTTTTTTGAAATTTCTGGGCATTTTTGAAAATTTGTGAAGTTTTAGAAAGACGCACTTGTGACCCCCCTAACTTAGACTTTTGCACTGTCCTCAAGCAAAAAGTACTATAATCTAACTCAAAGCGAATTAAAAGTGCGGGAAAATAAAATAAACAAATGAAACAGAAATGTAGAATTTTTTATAGATACTTAACACCTGTGTCACAATGGAGAGGGGATCACATAACTAACATATGTAAACAACCACCACAACACAAAAACAACAAACAACATAATGGGCTTCATTGGGGAGGCATATTTGAGGGTCCGGGTGCGCTGGGATCATAAGGATTATAGAAGAAAGTGTGTGTGTGTGGGGGGGGGGGGGGGGGGGTCCGCCGAAGTTGAGCTCGTATAAGTGTGCTTAGAGACGATGCATCATGATCGTGTCCCTTCGGTAGGCCTCCTGATCCCATTGATAGGCTGCTTGGTCCCTGTTGTATTATGTGATGAACCCGTCAAAACGAGTTTCTACAGCTGAAAGGCGCTTATAAAAATCTGCATCTGGTGGCTCAAAGTCCGAGTCATCATCCTCGTCGTATTCTTCCTCTTCTACCCCACCCATCTCGACATCCTCAGCCTCGGGCTCTTCAACATGGATCTCCTCCTCGGCATCTACATCAACCACCACTCGGGCTGCTCGATGGGTAGCTCTCTGCTGGGCACTCCTAGTGCGTGACACTTTCCCAATGGGTTCCAGGAGGCGGGGGAAAGCGTGTGGTGGCTGGATACCAGCATCGGCATGGAGGGAGGTTATGAGAGGTACATAAGGGAGGGGAACCGCACCTTTTTGCTCCAAGGCCGCGTAAAGAATATCGATGTAAAGCATGCGGGCGAGATTGAGAGTGAAGTTTGGATCGAAAAGGTGGTACACGAGGGTAGCTTGGCGAGGGCGCATCGCCGAGGCATTTATGGTTTGAAGTAGGTTGGCGCACACAATATGCAAGGTAAAGCGCACATCATCGTTTAGGTATTCCACGGGGAAGGTGCGCCTTTTCCAAATCTCGTTGGGTGCAAGATGATCGATACATTACTGTTTTGGGATAGTGGGGGCATTGGTTGGGTAGTCATAGATGTCGGGGTGGGGGACGCCCTTGGTAGCAAGTTTGCGAGACAGAATGGCCAAGGAAAATGGGATGGGGGGTCCGTCGACAAAAGCTTGTCTCTCAAACTCGCCCGTGTGGACGAGAGATCCATAGAAAGATCGAACTTCGTCAGCCCACACTACATTGTGGGGTTCTTGGAGGTATTGCGTCCACTACTTCCGGCTGAAAAGAGTGGTGACTGGGCGGGGCAGCTCGTCCCAGTTGACGACGCACTCAATGTGCAGTTGGCGGGCGAGGCTGAATTTTTTTTGCACCATATGCGATCCATGTGGGAGAGGTATTCCCCGTTGGGCAGAATCTCAGTGGACATATATTTCGGGGGAAGAGAGGGATTTTCCATGGAAATATCTGGGAGTTGGGAATGAGAGATAGGGTTTAGAGAGGTGAGCTGAGATGGAGGTGTGGATGGAATGGTACGGGAGAAGGTTAATTTATAGGTGGTGGAGAGGGTTGGGGGGAAGGAATTTGGTGGGAAAAGGGGAATGAATGTTTGGGGGGAAAGATGGGAAGGAATGGAGGGAAAGGAGGGGATAATGGAAGGGGGTGTCACCTCGGGAAGAACCAAAACTGCATAACCCGAACCGATCCGATTCAGGGGAGAACTGATCCGATTCTGGAATTTTTTTATTTTACGATTTATCAAAACCGAACCGATCCGATTAAGGGGATTTGGTTCAGTTCCATCTCAGGTAGAACCCTCTTACTTAGCATGCTGAACTAGAATCTTGCACCCTCAAATTTCTGGACACTTTCTCACTTATTCCCCCTCTTGGATTTCTCGATGCCCTTACAAAGTGCGTGTTGGTGCACGTGATCCTAACCCTAACCTTATGTAACCTACCTACGGACTCAAGCTAATCTATCGAAGCACAACTACTATACACAATAATTCACCCCATACGCGTCGAGGGTGCGACGACCTCTCAACTCAAGCTCATTATACCTCGTAAATGGGGTCCGACAACCAGATGGTGTCGATCTCTTCTACGCACACCTCAATATATAGCTTTAGGCACTGTCCATTGACTTTGAATGCGTTCCCCCCTTTTGGATCTTCCAACTCTACTGCTCCGTGGGGGACTACGCTTCTCATAACAAATGGACCAATCCATCGGGACCGCAATTTACCCGAAAATAGATGGAGGCGGGAGTTATATAGGAGTACCTTTTTTCCCAGTTGAAACTCTTTTCGTCGGATAATCTTATCATGTGCTAGTTTCATCTGAGCTTTTGAAATCTTGGCATTCTCACACGCATCATTGCGTATCTCCTCCAACTCATTCAGTTGAAGCTTGCTAGCTTCACCGGCTTTGTCCATAGCCTAATTTAATCTCTTAATGGACCAATATGCTTTGTGCTCCAACTCAACGGGAAGATGACAAGGCTTGCCATACACAAAGCGGAATGGGGACATTCTGAGTGGGTTCTTGTATGCGGTACGGTAGGCCCATAGCGAATCGTTTAATCGAAGGGACTAATCTTTTCGATCGGGATTGACGGTCTTCTCTAGTATGTGCTTGATTTCATGATTTGCTAATTTGTCCTGTCCATTCATTTGTGGGTGACAGGTTGTTCCAACCTTGTGAACGACGCCATACTTTCTCATGAGCTTCTCAAATGGCCTGTTGCAAAAGTGCGTGCCATTATCACTAATTATCTCTTTCAGAGCACCGAAGCGAGAAAGTATGTGTTCCTGTAGGAATTTTATCACCACTTTATTGTCATCCATTTAGAAACTTAGTCTACCGCGACAAGGATGTATAGGAAACTAAAAGATAGGGGAAAAGGGATCATGAAGTCAATACCACAGCAGTCAAAGATCTCAATAATGAGTATCGGGGTTAATGACATCATGTCTTTTCAGGTAATCGCTCCCATCCTTTTACACCTATCTCAAGATTTGCAATAATTTCTCACATCCCGTAATATTGTGGGCCAATATAAACCGCATTGAAGAATTTTAGCGGCTGTCTTTTTCACAGAAAAGTGGCATCCACATGCTTTCGGATGACAAAATTGGATGACTTTTGGGATTTCGTCATTCGGGATGCATCGTCTGATGATTTGATCGGCACAATATTTAAAAAGAAATGGATCATCATAGAAAAACATGCGCGATCAAGTGATGAACCTCTTCTTATCTTGCGGTGTCCAATCAGGAGGGACAGCTCCCGTGACAAGATAGTTCACTATATCCGCAAACCAGGGCAAAGAAGAGGTGGCAAAGAGTTGCTCATCCAAAAAATATTCGTCTATGGGTGTAGGATCACTAGGTACGTTGAACGAAAGTCGTGACAAGTGATCGGCAATGACGTTTTCTACTCCTTTTTTTGTCTTTAATGGAGCGATTAAACTCTTGTAGGAGTAGGATCCACCTTATGAGGCGCGACGTTGCGTCCTTCTTCGCAAGTAGATATTTTAAAGTCGCGTGGTCGATGAAATAAGTGATGGGGGAATCGATAAGATAGGACCAAAATTTTTCGAGAGCGATTACCACTGCTAGAAACTCTTTCTACGTGATAGAGTAATTGAGTTATGGTCCGATAAGGGTCCAGCTAGCGTAGTAGATGATATAAGCCTTATTGTCTTTTCTTTGGCCCCAAACAGCCCCTATCGCATCATCGGTAGCATCACACATAAGCTCAAATGGCAAGGACCAATCCGGAGCTTGCATAATGGGAGCGAACACAAGAATTTTTTTTAGTTTTTCAAAAGCGCTTTGGCATGATTTCGTCAACCCAAATGGGGTGTCCTTCATGAGGAGATTGCTTAAGGGTCTAGCGATGGCGCTAAAATCCTTAATGAACTATCTATAAAACCCCACCTGGTCCAAGAAGGAGCGCACGTCTTTCAGCTATTTAGGTGGGGGTAGGTCAGCTATGACATCTATTTTTGCTCGATCGACTTCGATCCCTTTGGATGACACTATGTGGCCAAGAACTATACCCTCGGTTACCATGAAGTGGCATTTTTCCCAATTCAACACTAAGTTATTTTCCACACATCGGGCTAGTACTTTTTCAAGATTGGCTAAACATAGGTCGAAGGAGGTGCCAAAAACACTAAAGTCATTCATAAACACCTCTAACCCTCTCTCAACCATGTCAATGAATAAGCTCAACATGAACCTTTGAAAGGTCTCCAGTGCATTACATAAACCAAATGGCATACGTTTGTAGGCGAACGTTCCAAATGGGCAAGTGAATCTTGTTTTCTCTTGATCAAGTACATCTACCTCAATTTGGTTATATCCGGAATAACCATCTAGGAAGAAATAATAAGGGTTCCCCGCTACTCTTTCAAGCATTTGATCGATAGATGGCAATGGGAAATGATCTTTCTTAGTTCTCGCATTGAGTTTTCGGTAACCAATGCAAACGTGCCATCCAGTGGTGGTACGTTGGGGAACTAGCTCTCCCTTGGCATTTTCAATCACAGTCATGCCTGGCTTCTTCGAGACGACTTGAATGGGTCTTAACCACTTGCTATCCGAGATTGGGTAGATAATCCCGGCATCCATCAGCTTTATAATTTCAGTCCTCACCATATCTTCCATTGTGGGGTTTAGCCGTCTTTGCATTTCTCTCGAGGGCTGAACATCCTCTTCGAGATGAATCTCATTGGTGCAAATTAGGGGGCTTATCCCTTTTAGATAAGCTATACACCAACCAAAAGCATCTTGGTGCTTCCTCAAAATCTTTAATAATTTACCCTCCTGCTCTTCATCTAAGCTAGAGGAGACAATAACAGGAAATGTCTCACTTTCACCTAGGAAAGCATATTTGACATTGGAGGGTAGTTTCTTCAATTCGAGAGTCGGGAATGTGTTGCTATAGGGCACCATGTGTGCTTCCCTTGGCGGTAACTCTTCGAATTGAGAAATCCAATTAACATCTCTCGCGTCCTCGTCCGACGCTCTCTCATCGAGTAAGCTTCTCAACTCCTCTATCTCCCTCTCAAACTCGGTGTAGGCTCCCTCACTCTCATGATTAGAATCTAAGAAAACTTCTAAGGTGTCTCCACAGTAATTTTCCTTAAAGTGTTCATCTATGATCTACTTAATTAAACTTACTACATGAAGATCATCTTCTTCCCTTGCTTGTTGGGATATGTTGAAGATGTTTTTTTCCAAAATCATATTCCCAAAAGTGATTTGCATCTGCCCATTTCTAGTATTGATGACTGCGTTAGCCGTGGATAAGAATGGGCATCCAGGGATGATGGGAACATGATTTTTTTAGATGAAGGAGGGATCCGTGTCCCAAATGAAAAAATCTACCGATAAGTAGAAAGTGTCCACTTGGACTATCACGTCCTCAACTATACCCCTTGGTATCTTCACGGTTCAATACGTCACTGGAGAGTGATCCTTGTGGGCTTAATATCACCCATATCAAGTTTCCTATAAATCGAATAAGGGAGAATGTTGACACTTGATCCCAAATCGAGTACGGCTTTTTCAAATTTATTTTCTCCAATGGTGCAGGAAATGGTGGGCACATCGAGATCTTTATATTTAGGGGGGAGATCATTAAGAAGGACTGAGCTCACATTTTGTGATCGAAACACGTTCTTCTTTACCTTCATCCTCCTCTTGACTGTCAATAAGTCTTTTATGACTTTTTCATAGGATGGAATTTGCCTTATTGCATCGAGTTAAGGTAAGTTCAACTTTACGTTATTAAGCACTTCTAGTACTTCTTCACTTATGGTCCTGTTATGGGCAGGAACTAATCTTTGAGGAAATGGTGCCACGGAGGGTGGTTTCACTACTACCTCGGGCTCACTAGTGTCTTCTTTATCACTCTCTTTCAGGGGGACATCTTTGGCCTCTTTTGTTCCAGGTAAAATCTCCTTATCTTTGGTTGCATCGTGTGGAGGAGGTGATAAATCAATGACTCTCCCACTACGAAGAGTGGTCACAACTTGACATTGCTCCTGATGTTCTGTAGAGGAGGAGCTAACACTAGTTTGGCCTTGAGGAGGTCTTTGGCCCTGGGAAGGAAACTTGCCCTTCTCTTGGATACTCAACGATGATTGCATCTTTGTAATATTCTCATTTATGTCGTTGATCATGCGCTCATGTCTAGCAGTGGTTGCATTCTGGGCTGTGATGAATTGGTTTATCATATCCTCAAGATTTCTCCATGATGGAGTGATATATGGCCCTGGAGGTGGTGGTGCCTGCACATCTCCTTGCATATGTGGTGCTTATTGAAAGTGTGATGGTGGATGTGATGATAATTATTATGCAACACAAATAAATACAAGAGAAGCAATTATCAAGGAAGAACAAGGAATACAAGATGCTAATGACACAACAAAGGATGTATGTGGTTCAGCAAAGATGTGCCTACGTCCACGGTGGTGCAGTCGATATTATTTTTATCTACTCCGGCGAGTAATTACAGAGAATATATCTTATCCTTTTGCCCCGGACCTAGGGTTTAATATATACATGTACATGTAGGTAAGTGGAGGTGATGGGTTTCTCCACGTTTTTCATCTCCCCTATAACTTCCAATTGTGGGAACGTGGGGGAGACCGGATCAATATAAGAGATGAGGGGCCCGGACTTTGGGCCGCCAGGACTGGGCTACTCGTCCATGCCCATGGTTCTAAATTTTGGGTACCCACAATTTCCCCTAAATTTGTTGGGCCATGTTTATGGGCTCAATGGATTTAAATGATCAGCCATTATGGATGATTTTTGATTCCTCGAAAGCTGTGAAGTTGATTTGGCGGTACCCGTTCGCTTATTGTGCGCTATGATTAGAATTTGAAGGCTTGTTGGGATAGCCACGTTTTCTTCCGTCGCTTCAGCCTTTCCAGTACTCTTCTATCTTCTGAGAACTCTAGCGCCTCGTTCCTTTTTCTCTCAGTTTCCATTCCCATTGTTTCTTAGTTGTCTAAGCTCCTTCTTCTTTATCACTTGAACCGATCTTCTATTTTGTAAGTTTCCTGTGCCCTTTCCTTGTACTTTCTCTTTGGTTTGTAGCTTTTCTTGGGTCTTCCAATGGCGAAGATTGGGAATAGGTCAATCTCTGAATTTAGGAAGTTTTACAACATTCCTGAGTGGGTAGATATTGAGTGTTGTGCCTACCCTCCTAGGAATGTTAGGGATATAGATGATGCTCATTGGATCCATGTTCTGTTGCTTTCCCAGGGGGGACTCACTTTCCCTCCCAATGATTTGTTCCTGCATTTCTTTGGCTATTTTAATATTGTTCCTGCATAATGCTCGCCTAATGTGTGGAAAATAGTAAATGGTTTCCATAGGATAAATCAATTGTATGGTACTAGGTTAGGACTTGCCGAGGTCTGTTTCTGTTACTCCTTTTCTCGAACTAGCTCAGGTGTCCTTTACCTCAAAGCTAGGAGCCCTGACAGGGTATTGGTAGTAAATCTACCTGATTCCCACAAGGACTACTGGCAAGAAGGTTTCCTTGTTAGGAATTGGCAGTTCCCTCCCCAATTTGAAGGGTCGAGGTCTGAGAGGTTCTCTGTTCCTTTTTACGGGGAGGAATACATAGGTAGACATTGTATTGTTGTTCTAACTTTTGCTGATTTGTGACCTTTCTAACTCTTCTTTGATTTTTCTTACGCAGCGAAGTCAAAGAACTTGGAACCTGCACTTAATGAGGTCCGCCTTTCAGAATTGGTAAAGGCTTGGAAAATCAGGGAGCCCTTAGGTGACGGCGAGCACCCCAGATCTGCTGCCTTCCTGCTCAAGTATAAGAATGTTGGCTCCAGCTTCATAGCGAGGCCTGTGGATAGTATACCAGAGTTTGATTCCTTTGAAGATACTGCTGTAGAGCCTATCCAGTTGGACGAGGAGGAGAGCAGCTCTGAAAGTGACTTTGCAGGAGCCATGAGTAATTTGGGTGGAGGGAGCTTTGATAGTAGCAGTTCCTCTGACCGTGAGGTGGTTCAAGAAGCTCGAAGATCGTCGAGCACTTCTAGAAGTTCAAGTGAAGATATGGTTCCTCCGAGGAAGAACTTGATTAGGGATGATGATGATGAGGACCACGTGCTCCTTGCACAGAGGTCAAAGAAACAAAAAGCCACTTTTGGGGTCGTGGCTACTGGTTCTCGGTCCTCCGATCAGGAGTAGGAGAGGAGAAGCAAGGAAGAGGAGCAGGTGAGAGAGAGAGAGAGGAAAAAGGAAGAAAAGAGGAAGAAGTTGGAAAAGAAGAGGAGAGCGGAGGAGAGGAAGAAGAGGGATAACGAGAAGGAGGAGGAAAAAAGAAGGGTTAAGTCAAGGACGAAGGCTGGGCAGGCCTTAGTCCCAGTATCTGCACTGCCTGAAGGGGCCTCCGTGACAATTTCTCCTCAGCTAGCCCCAGTTCTGCTCGAGAGAGCTGTCCTCCCGGCTGATCGCCAAAGGGCAGTAGGTTCAGAGCACCTGGCCCTTCAGGCTAGTCAGAGGCTTGCTCTCGTGAGGTTTCTTTTTCCCTTGCATTTTTCTGACTTCCCTCATTTTCCTCTTCTAATATCTTCTCTTTTTTGCAGTTTGTTACTGACTTTGCCGTGTTGTATCATTCACGCGACGAGATGGTGAAGAAGAACAGTGAACTGGAGCAAGAAAACTCTGCCCTGAAGCTGAAGGGTAAGGAGCTCGAGGCCAATTTTAAGGCTGTTGATGCTGCTCGGATCTCATCGGACTTGGCTCTTGCCACTGCGAATAAGGAGAAGGATGCGGCGATCACGGATATAAGGGAGTTGAGGCAGGCCTACGACCTAGTTTGCTCGAGCAAACTTGCCGTGCTGGAGGAGAAAAGGGTGCTTTCTGAAGAGCTTAAGAAGAAGGAGTCCGAGGCTATCACTGCCAAGGAAGACTCTTACAATTCCGGCTGGGCTACGGCATACGAAGATGCTGAAGTTCAGATAGGCTATATCAGCCATCTGAACTTCAAGAAAGGATGGAATAAGGCTCTTGTAGCTGCTGGGGTGGATGTTGCATCCCCACTTTTCGACGAGCATGACCCAGGGCCGAGGCCAGTCGTAGACGTGGACCCTGCCCCAGCTATTGAAGGCCCTGATCCTGTCCCTCAGGCGACTCCTACTGATGTTTCTCTTGTTGAGGGGATAGAGGTCATCCCTGCCGAGGACAGGTCTCCTGCTGATGCTGATAAGGAGAAGGGGCCATCCACCTCTGGGCCTCCTGAGGTTGCTAATTGATAGGGTCTTTGTATTTTTGCATTTTCTAGTCTGTAAATTTTCTTTCTTCAGTCTGATGTAACTTCAATTTTTATTAATGAAAAACCTTCATTTCTGCTCGTGCTGATCTCTTTCTCTCCTTTATCTTTCTTTCACTTGTAGTTAGTTGATGTGGATGATTATATTCCTGTTACTTCCCAGTTGGGTAGGACCCTTGGTCCCAATGCGAGCCCTGAAGTTCGCCAGGCTTTTGTTAAGCTTTTCAAGTCCCTCAGGTCTAGAAATCAGAAGTATAAGGAGCAATCCGAGCTAGTGGCTAAGCTAAAGGACAGGCTCCGGAAGATGGAGGACATTGGTGCCTCAGTGCAAGACGAAGTCAATGTGCTGAGAATAAGACTCCTAGAGGCCACCGAGGTCAACCAAGTTGGGGAGTTCCTTCAGCAGGAGAATGAAGACCTGAGGAGGGAAGTCTTACAACTTAGGGAGCATGCACTGAGAACTGTTCGAGTAGTATTACAAGGCTCCTCATCATCGCGAGCTGGAGCTGATCATAATGTTACCCCTCCCATGTCGCGAAGTCTCACCCGCCCTCCCCTTCCGCGAGCTAGTAGGAGCACCAGGAGAAGAAGTAGGGAAGGAGAAGAACTTCGCGATAGGGAAATGGAAGAACTCCACGGTGATGTTCAGCGAGCTTATGTAATTGCTGCTGGGCTTCAAACGGATGTCACCCGGTTACGGCACTTGTTCAAGAAAGGTCCTCGGCAAGCGTGGGCTGACGGTTATGATCAAGGTTGGTCAGATGCTCCAACAAGGCTATCTGAGTTCGAGGAGTTTTCTTTCATCAGGGGATGGATAAGTGCCTTGAAGGAGCTGCAAGTCTCAAGGAACTCGGTGCTATGGTATCGTCATGAGATGTCTTCCTCCACTCTGGTGCCCAACCCATTCAGGAGGGACGATCGATGGATCCCCATCGATGCTATTCCTCAGCAATTATTGGAGTCAGATGCGAATGAGGTTGTGGAAGAGTTTGCTCCTGCTCCTGATGACGGACGAAGAGCTCGAGTGGCTGCTTATCTTGCTCGGAGGCTTCCACCCCTTGAGATTTTGCCACTTGCTATTATTATTATTTTTTTTGATAATGTAAATGCTTTGGGCGAGCTCGCCAACTAAACATGTATTATCATTGTTGTAAGTAAGATGGATTAATAAAAAGTTGGTGTTTTTGGGCAATTTTGCCAACTAAACGTGTATATCCTACTTTTCATATCATTGCTACTTTATGATCTCTTCTGTTTTGTCATGCAAGTGTCCCCCCAGTCCAGTCTAATATCAAAGTACCATTGTGCCCCACTTTACCTTTTAGGTTGTGTAGTCACACTCCCTTAGGCCTAAGTAGGGAAATTGGCGAGGACATACCTGGTATTGGATGTCTTCATCCGATCAGGATTTTGTTCAACCGAAGTAGGTTTGATGACCAGTATAAGATTTGGTTATATCTCCTAAGAATCCTCTGTAGGGCTTTATATATTGCCAGGGGGAATGCTAAGAGGTCTCTCGTGTCTTATGGCGATGACCTGAGGAGGGGTATTCCCCTGCTATAGTAATCAATGTTCTTGTTATTTGGAAAAGATGTGCGATGAATGCAACTGTCACCAATCAGAGTGTAACCAACTAAGTAACTTTTATTAGTGATAAGGAAAACGAACTTCTGTTTTCATAACAAAATAAATACAAGAAAAAGATCTAAAAATAGAATTTCTTGAGATTAGCTGCATTCCATGCTCGTGGTATTTCTCTACCCTCCATCGTTTCCAAGTGATAGGCACCTTGCAGATCGTCTTTAGTTACTTTAAAGGGTCCTTCCCAGTTTGGGCCTAGCTTGCCATCTGACGACTTCACTGTGCTTCCCAGGACCTTCCTTAGAACATAGTCCCCAACTTGGAACGTCCTCGGGCTAAGCCTTTTGTTGTAATGCTTCACGAGCTATTGCTGATAGCTCGCTAGCTTCACCAGGGCCAGCTCCCTACGCTCGTCGGCTAGGTCGAGTTCGGCGAGCAATGCTTTATCATTTAGGCCTTGGTTGACAAGGTTGGATCTCATTGTTGGCAAACCTGCTTCTAGTGGGATAACTGCTTCCATGCCATATGTCAGCGAAAATGGGGTTTCTCCTGTTGCTCGTCGAGGAGTGGTTCGGTACACCCATAGAACATGGGGTAGCTCTGTTACCCATGCGCCTTTGGCTCGCTCTAATCGCTTCTTTAATCCATCGATCACAGTTTTGTTGGAAGCTTCAGCTTGGCCATTGCTCTGAGGGTAGGCCACCGAGCTGAAGTGGTGCCTGATCCCGTGTTCGTTACAGAAGTTCTGAAAGGGGCCACTTTCGAACTGCGTTCCATTGTCGGTGATGATGGTTATGGGGATTCCAAACCGAGTGATTATATTTCTTCATATGAACCTTATCCTATCAGCATCTCGGATGTTCGCCAGGGATTCAGCCTCGATCTATTTGGTGAAGTAGTCAGTCGCAACCAATAGGTATTTGCGATTGCCGACGGCGGTAGGCAGCGGTCCCACGATGTCCATTCCCCATTGGACGAAGGGCCATGGGATGGATAGGGACTTCAGATCGCTGGTGGGTTGGTGGGCCATAGGAGCGTGGAATTGGTTTTTCAGGCATTTGCGGACATATACTGCGGAATCCTTTTGCATGTTGGCCACCAATAGCCTTCCTTCATTGCTCGAAAGTCTAGAGACCTTCCTCCGATATGACTTCCACAGATTTCTTCGTGAAGCTCGTGTAGCACTTGCTCGACATCACCTGGGTGGACGCATCTAAGGTAGGGACCGGAGAACGATTTTTTATACAAGTCACCTCCTGTGGATAAGTGAAAGCGAGCAGCTTTGACTCTTATCTGGTGGGCAGTTTTCTTATCATTTGGGAGCGTGCCATCCTTTAAATAGCCCCTTAAGGGGTCTATCCAGCTGGGGGATGATCACACCTGGAGTACTTGTTCCACGTTTGGTAACTTGCTGTTGTGGTTAATGGTTGAACAAATGAGGAAATCGATGGGGATGACCCTCTTAAGGTCAGAGTCAACTGCCGAACTCAAGGCTGCTAAGGCATCAGCATGACTGTTTTTCCCCCTGGAAAACTGCTGGATGTTGATATCTTTAAAGCTTGATATTAATTCTCTCACTAAGGCGGGGTAGGCTGCCATTCTTTCATCCTTTGCACTGTAATCTCCACTTATCTGATTGGAGACTAGTTGAGAGTCGCCAAACACCTATAAACGTTTTGCTCCTAGAGTTTACGCCTTTTGGAGACCGGTTATTAGGGATTCGTACTCTGCCTCGTTGTTGGAGGCTGCAAATCCGAGCCTGATTCCTTGTTAGAGGATTGTGTTTTCTGGAGTGATGAGGATAATGCCTACCCCTGCCCCCTTTGAGTTGGAGGCTCCATCAACAAAGAGTCTCCAGGTTCTCTCTGTTGCATGGTTCTTCTCTTGCCTTGTTGGTTGATGTTGGTCGGCGAGTTCCTCGCCCGTGAATTCGGCTATAAAATCAGCAAGGATCTGACCCTTGATAGCTATCCTTGGTTGAAATTGGATGTCAAACCGGTCGAGATCGACTGACCACTTAGACAGTCTGCCCGACAAGTCCGCTTTCCTTAGGACCGCGTTAAGGGGATGTTATGTAAGGACGATGATAGTATGAGCTTCAAAATAATGCTTCAGCTTTCTCGAGGCTATTACAAGTGCAAAGGCAAGCTTTTCCAATGGCAGGTACCTTTGCTCGGCGTCTAATAAGGTCTTGCTCGCGTAGTAAACGGGGTGTTGGATTCCTACAACCTCGCATATTAATGCAGAGCTGACAGTGTGATTGGATACCGAGAGATACAGGTACAAAGAATCCATTTGCTGTGGTTTGACAAGCAGAGGTGGAGAGCTTAAGTAGGACTTGAGCTCGTCCAAAGCTCGCGAGCAGTCTGGGTTCCACTCTATCAGTTTACTCCCCTTTAGAAGCTGGAAAAAAGGCTTGCACTTCTCGGAAGATTTGGAGATGAAGCAATTTAAGGCGGCGAGCATTCCAGTGAACTTTTGCACATCACGGATTGTTCGAGGGGGTTGTACCCTGTTGATTGCATCGATCTGGTCTGGATTAGCTTCTATGCCTCTCTTACTGACCAAATATCCAAGAAATTTTCCTGACTGGACACCGAAGGAACATTTGCTCGCATTAAGTTTCATTTGGTACTTCCTGAGGATTTCGAAGGTCTTTGACAGGTCTGAGAGGTGATTTTCTTTCTTCTTGCTCTTAACGAGCATGTCATCGATGTAGACCTCCTTGTATCTCCCATTTGATCCTTGAACATTTTTGTGACTAGCCGTTGATAGGTTGCCCCCTCATTCTTGAGCCCAAATGGTATGACCTTGTAGCAACATAACCCAACTGTCGTGATGAATGCCGTTTTATCCTGGTCTGGGGCATACAAGGGGATCTGGTGATATCCTGAGTATGCGTCCAGGAAACTCATTCGCTCGTGAGCTGCAGTGGCATCTACTAGTTGGTCTATCTTTGGGAGGGGGAAACTATCCTTAGGGCATGCTTTGTTGAGGTCAGTGAAGTCGATACAAACTCTCCACTTCCCATTATTCTTTGGAACTACTACTGGGTTGGACAACCACTTGGGGAATTGCACTTCCTGTATGGATCCTGCATCCAGCAGTTTTTTGACTTCCTTTTCGACCGCTTTAGCCTTCTCGGGTGCAGTTCTCCGTGCCTTCTGTGTGACTGGCTTGAATGTGGGGTCGATGTGCAGCTGATGACAGACCATACTAGGATCAATTCCAGGCATCTCGTATGGTTCCCATGCGAAAACATCTACGTTGTGTCTCAGCAAGGTCGTCAACTCCTTTTGTTCATGGTCGGTGAGAGATGCTCCAATCAAGAAGACTCTGCTACTGTCACCAATTTCAGCTATAACTTCTACCAGGTCCTCGACGACACGCCTGGAGGGGAGGAGCCTGGTCTCCTCTACTCCAGGTCTTCCATACTTTAATTGCTACTTGGAAGGTATCACACCCTCTTCAACTTTCTCGCTGGGTTGACCGGCCTTCTTCTCTGGCTTTGGTCGGATGGCTGCTATGAAGCACTTCCTCGCCATCGCTTGGTCGCTGTGGATCTCCATTACTCCTCGCTCGGTTACATACTTGAGCTTCTGATGGTAGGTCGAGGAGATCGCCTTCATCGTATGAAGCCATCCTCTACCGAGGATGGCCTGGCACGGTGATTCGATGTCGACTACCAAAAACTCAATCATCTTGGAGACGTTCCCAGCACGAACTGGCAGCACAATCTTGTCGAGGGGCATGGTCATTTTTCCAGCGAAGCCGACCAAAGGAACAATAGCTTCCTTTAGGTCGGCGACGCTCAACTTCAATTTCCTGAATAGGCCGAGGTACATTACTTCGGATGAACTTCCTTGATTGACTAGCAGCTTATCGATGTCAAATTTGGCTATCCTGAGTGTAATGACCAAGGCATCATGATGTGGGGTCCTTACTCCCACCAAATCTTCATCCGTGAAAATAATATGCCTGTTATAGTTGACGTCCTCTGCTCGTCGATGGTTTCCTGACTGTGACTTTGCTGGATCGATTTGAAAAGCCTGCATTACCGCTGTAAGTTTTTTCATTTCCATTCGAGCTAAGTTCCCTTGTATCTGCTTGACTTCAGATACTCCGTGGATTACTGCGAACTCATGTCCAGCATCATCCTCCAGCACATTATCGGGTCTCGCCTCTCTGTTGGCAGCCACTTTCTCTGCCCCCATTTCCACAAAGTCGTTCAAATGCCCGGACTGGGCCAACTCCTCGAGGTGAGACTTAAGAGCTTTACAGTGCTCGGTTTTATGTCCTCCCTCTTTATGAAAAGTGCATCTTAACGCATTGTTCCTCTTCGAGGGATCTCCTCCCATTTTCCTGGGCCACTTGATGAATGGCTCATCTTTGATTTTCGCGAGAATTTTGTAAATTGGTTCTTTGAAGACGGTGTTGACCGCCTGGAATACTTTCAACGCCTCATGGTTTCCTCCGTTCTTGGAGCCATTTTTACCTCCGTTCTTTCCTCCTTTCTCCTGGTTCTCAGTTTTCTCACTTCCCTTGGTAGTGAGTTTAGCTCGACCGTTCTCTCCTATATTAGGGCGGGTGACATCCTCCACCTTTGCGTATTTCTCGATCAGTCCATTAAGTCGTCAATAGTCATAGCTTCCTTCTTTGTCAGGGACTGGTAGAGGAGGGAAGAACTAGGGAGCCCAATTTTGAAGAAGGCCACTGCCACTTCCTCCGCGCAGTCCTCGATCTCATTGAATAACTCCCAATACCTCTTTGCGTAATCTCAGAGGGTCTCTTGAGGTGTTTTCTTCATTGTTAGCAGAACATCCATCCTTTAGGGATGGGAGCTACTGGTAATGAATCGGGCCATAAAAAGTTCGGCTAGGGATTTGAAGTTCTTGATCGATCGGTGGGGGAGCCTTTCGAACCACTTCTGTGCTACATCGTGAAGGCTCGAGGGAAAAATACGGCACATCAGGGCATCTCGGTGACTCCAGAGGGTCATGGCCTGTCGGTATTACCTGATGTGATCGATGGGATCAGTTTTTCCGTCGTAAATCTTGAACCTTGGAATGGTAAATTTCTTGGGAGCTTCTTCCTCTTCGATTTCCCTTGTGAAAGGTGACTTCATCTGGGTTTTGAGAGCTCGCCTCGTGAGTTCTCTGGTTGATCTTGTTTCGTGGTGAGCGGGATGCTGGTCCATCTCCCTAAGGACCATATTTCGTATGTTCTCGTCGCTGCGAGAAGGGCTCTGGTAGCGGCGAGCTCTTCGCAGCTGTTCGCGGAGGTCGTCGTCTAACTTGCCTCTTTCGTCACTTTGAGATTCTTGCCTAGGGATCCTTCCTCGGCTGCGAGATTTGCTCGCCTGAGGGCTAGGAGTACGATATGGGCGTCTCCTGTTATCAGGACGAAGCTCCCTCTCCAGTCTTTATAGTTTTCTTTTCAAGCGAGCATTCTCAGCCTCTTATCTGCCAGAAAACTCCCTCTTCTCGTGGAGCCTTGCTTCGTACGCATTAATCAATCTGGATATCTGCGTGGACCTCGCTGGTCCCTGAATTTCTTCTAAGGCTGGTCTTTCTAGGCGAGCTCTCTGATCTGAACGTCGGACTTCAGACCTAATCCTGCGAGGAGCAGGTGGCTCTTGAATATCTCCTGCTTGGGGGGCATTGCTGCTGTGACCTGACATCTTAAACTCCTTTCTTGACTTGGGCTCTTCTCAGGGAAAGATGAACGTTCCCATAGACGGCGCCAATTGTGGTGACAATTATTATGGAACACAAATAAATATAAGAGAAGTAATAATCAAGGAAGAATAAGGAATACAAGATGCCAATCACACAACAAAGGATGTACGTGGTTCAACAAAGATGTGCCTACGTCCACGGTGGTGCAGTCGATATTATTTTTATCTACTCCGGTGAGTAATTACAGAGAATATATCTTGTCCTTTTGCCCCGGACCTAGGGTTTAATATATATATGTACATGTAGGTAAGTGGAGGTGATGGGTTTCTCCACGTTTTTCATCTCCTCTATAACTTCCAATTCTGGGAACGTGGGGGAGACCGGATCAATATAAGAGATGAGGGGCCCTAACTTTGGGTCGCCAGGACTGGGCTACTTGTCCAGGCCCATGGTTCTAAATTTCGGGTAGCCACAGTGGAGGAGGGTTAACATGTGAATTAGGATTCATCGCAGAATTTTATTGCGCATAGCTTAAACCAGGATGGTTTTTCCATGAAGGGTTGTAAGAATTTCCTTGCGGTGCACCGAAACTACCCTTAAATCCTCCTACACCACTCACTTGCTCTTGAAGCATAAATTTTTTAAGCGAGTATCATCGGGCATTCCTCTGTTAAATGTCCTACCTCACAAATAGCACACACCTTCTCAATGGGGTTCGGGATGGAGCCAGTTGGTCCTTTTGCACATATCTCAAGTATTTCTCACATTCCTTTCTCAAGTAGATTGAGTCGACTGTCCATTAGAGTATTCTTTTCTACATGAAAAAGGTCGGATGCCGATGGAGTGATGGTCATTTGGAAAGTTCGATTATGAGAGCTAGGGTCAGATGTATCCCATGCTTGGGTAGTCTCGGTGACATACCTCAGGTGAAGCTCAACATCGTTGGCGTCTAGGTCGACAAAGCAACCATCACACATGATTTAAACGAGTTGTTTGGAATTTATATTCAGCCCATTATGGATGAAGGAAATGATTTGCAGTTAATCAAGTCCATGCTGAGGGCAAGAAGTGATTAACTAATTAAAATGCTCGTAGCATTGATCAAACGACTCATTTTCTTATTGTCGAAAGGTTTGAATTTGAGCCTTGATGGAGTTCATTCGATGTGGAGGAAAGAATTTCTTAAGGAATTTAGATTTCAAATCGTTCCATAATGCAATCGGGTTTGGAGGTAAAGACCATAACCAGGTCTTAGCCTTGTCCTTTAGCGAAAATGGGAAGAGTTTGAGGCGTATCACATCTTTTGTGTAAGTTTGATCACTGAGGGTCTCGCACGCCTCCTCAAATTCCCAGATGTGGAGATATGGCTTTTCTGATTCCATTCCATGGTAGTTGGGAAGTATCTAGATCATCCCAATCCTAAAGAGAAATTGCCCTGCATTATACGGGAGTAAAATGCATCCCGGAGTGACAGTTCGCTCGGGATATAAGATTTCTCTCAAAGGGTGGATATCGGACCTCTTCCTCACCGGCGGCTACACTACCATGTTATGTCATGGCTCTCTCACTTGATGACTCTGTATCCTCACTTGGTATACTCGGAGCGTGCTTTGTGGTGTGTCCCAAGAGGGATGTCTGAGTGCTACTTGCAATTGAGTGTGGAGGCATGGGAGGTATGACCCAGAATTGTGGAGCGTTTGGAGTGTGAGGGCTATTGGGGTCGTACTCAACTATCGGGTTTTCGTGAATGCTGGTTGGAGTATTTTAGGGAGTTAGAGTGAGTTCAGGATTTTGTATTAACAGGCTTATGAGAGATGATGAAGATTTTTTTATGTTTTTAGATTTATTGGAAATTTTTGGTCAAAGTTTTAGATTGACTTGATCTAATCCTAAGTCTACCTAAATCCCCGGCAACGGAGCCAAAAAATCTTGACGCGACTAAGAATGTGTCCAGTGTGCGTGCTATTTAGGCTCAAGTGCAAGCCTGTTGCTCAAGTAATAATCAGATAAGTCAGGTATCGATCCTCAGGGAAATAGGACGAACGAAGTCGTAACGACATTGGACAGACGAAGGAAACCTAACTTTGACTCTAAAGAAAAGGAAAAGGTGATTTGAATTGTGAAACAACTACAACTATATGCACTTTTGAAAATGATTAACTAATGAAATTATGAATGCAAATTTTCTACTGCAGAATTTTGAACGACTTAACTAAAACTGTAACTATGAATGGAGAAAGATAGGTTGGGTTACACTCCCCCACACCCTAGTAATTCACTTCGTAGGATACTAGATTCAGGATTAAAGCTTTAAATGAATCCGACTTTTAATACTTCTAAGTATTACATATATGAGGGATCGTAGCCTGCACAGTACGTAAGCAAAGGTTGAATTAAAATTCGATCTTTATTTCTCCTAATTACTACACATATGAGGGATTGTAGCCCGCACAGTATGTAAGCAAAGGCATAAATAAAGTAGTATCATATGAATTACGATACAATTCATCTAATATTTCGATTCAAACTTCTATTTCCACTATAGTAAATTACATCGGGTGGGGTTCATGCACCCCAACCCTTGAAAATTTAGCCATACATATGAAAACTGGAAGAAAACGTTTTTTGGATGAAAGGAAACATTTTTACGAACATTTGAAGGCTAAGAAGAATGAAATTGCTCACTATAGAAATAACTAATGCAGATATGAAAACAAGAATTGAAATAATATTACTTGAATTGCAAAACTCGAAGAAAACTTGGGTTTCTTATTATTCTTATTCTCTAAACTGATTATAAAGGTTCCCTAAAGAATCAGAAGCCTCCTCATGTATGGGAGGAGTTTACAATTTATAATCTACGAATTTTAAGAGTATGAACCATGTAGGATTCTAATTTTACATGGGATAAGTTCGAATTTCTTATACCAGAACCGATCATACTAAGAGGGTTCAGTTCCATTCCATCTTTGACAGCCTTTACAGGAGGTTCTTCAAGCATAGGATCGGTTCGTTTTTCCTCTTATTCGATTCGGTTCCATCTTGACAGCCTTTACAGGAAGTTTTCCATGATGGGATCGTTTCTTTTTTTCCCTCCGGTTCGATTCCATCTTTTTGTGCTTTACAGAAGCTTTCCCAGGATGGAATCGGTTCTTTTTTTCTTCCCTTCGGTTCGGTTCCCTCTTTCATGAACTTTTCCTCCTTGTATTTATTTGAATCTTTTGATACGGAACTCGGATTGGGATGTCGTACCTTCCTAAATAATGAATACCTATGAAATGGATAGAAAATACACGAAACTCGACGTACTTATTAGAAACTTCTCAATAGCAATGATATGATATAAATCCACTCGAATTACACTTTGCGGAGCGATAAAAGCCTCTAAATTGAGGGGATGAATGGGAAGAATTTATGCCTAATCAACTGTACCAAATCACTATCACACTTTACATGTTTTGAATTTGCATGTGTATATATGTGTGCGTGAGTTATTAATTTTATACCATTTGTGTATGTATCCCATATTTAAGCTTTTAATGTCAAATTGAATGATTCTTTCATTCATTTACATTCATTCATAGCATTGAGTTACTAAGAGTTGGGATTCACGAGATTTTGATTAAAATTTCAGGAGATTTGAACTTTATTGGTTAGATCACCCATTTTGCATTCGAATGGTTGTGTTTGGTGTTCGTTCGCACGGTGAAATATTGAGTGTGTGCGTGAGGTGCTCTATTTTATGGAGACAATTTCTTTCGGATTGGGTAGTTTTTAAATTATTAGTACATGGGTATCTAATGTTTATCGGTATGTTAAGGTTGTACTCCTCTGCCTTAAAGCTTGTACCTTAGTTATTTCTCCTCGTAGAGCTTTTGAGATATCATTTTTGATTGATCAATTGGTGTTAACTTGTTTGATTGATCATTTGGTTCTTCAAACTGTGTGGTTCTCTAGGATTATTATCATCTACTATTTTTGAGCTAGTGTGCCCTTGGTAATTCGAGTGGGTGATGAGATTTTAATCATAGTTTGGATTTGTGATATGAGAATCTAGATTGAGTTTGTAAGTTGAGATTATCCTTATCACGTTAGTATCTTGATAATTTGATCTTTGATATACCTTGTTGCTTGTAGTTATATTTGTCTCTTATGACTATATAGTGTGATTTTATTGACTAGTGTGAGGTACTATATCTTGTTATATATGGACATTATTGGATGTTATCATTATTACACTTGTTTTCTCACATGTTCCACATTCATATGTCTTCTTCATAAATTTTCAATTGATATCATATTCTTACACTTGTTCCACATTCACATGTCTCTATCACATGATTTTAATGTTCTATATCACATTTCCACATGCTCACATGTTTTCATGATCTCTTGACATCTTTTAGTGGTTCTTACACTCTACTCCCATCATGTCTTAACACGATTTTCACATGCCACATATGTTATGCTTTGTCATGTTCATCATGATTTGATTTTTCCTTGCATACTTTTAGGAGGAGTGATGTTTACCTTTGTGGAGTTATATTTTTTGTATTTTTTGTTTTTGCTATATTCCTACTCATATCATGCATTCCATGTTTCACATGTTTCTTATGCTTAGTTGGAGTGTAAGAACTCGAAAAGAACTCCTTAGTAATCTCTATGTGAGAAGAGGTGATAAAATCCTTGTGACACAAAAGAGGGTGTCAGAGATTTATAGGGAGAGGTATTCTATATATGTTTATTCATTAATATTAGATGATTTCATACTTTACATCCTTACATGCGTTATATCATCTATATCGCATTGCTTCATTTTTGTTATACTCCCAAGCAAGGGGAGTATCACTTTATGCGGGATTGCCTGCATGATGCTTTTTGTTGTTTCATGTGATTTTAGGTATAACATTGATGGTTTCGACTCCAGACAATGCCCATCCCATGTTCAAACATGACTTTGGGCTTGGCATTGAATCTTATGGATTGTGTATGTTACCTTCCTACTAAATTCACTATATGGCTAGTCGAATGTATGTCTTGTAGGGGTAATAAGTTTTTTTAGGTTTCAGGGGTTTTGCCACGGCCAAAGGGGGAGATTGAGAATATGAACTTTGTAATTGTATCTATAAATTGGCTATTCCCATGTCAAAATATTTAGTCTATCAAGTTACATAGACTTGATTAATTATGAGCTAGCGAGGTCTATTTTAGGTTATATGGACCTTGAACTTGAAGATTTAAGATCACGCCTTATCGCTCAACATAAATCCTTCCATTTCCGTTCTATCACAATTAAAGATGGGAGTTAATATCCTTTTTATAGTTTATGATTTGACATTGGCTACACATACATGAGCACGAAATGCTTTTTGTAAATGTGTGATATTGTTTTGAAAATATTAAAACAAGTGATAAATGATTTTGAACTTACACTAGAAATATTTAAAAATGTTTTTGAAAACATTTGGGAAATTAGACGTTGCTTTGCACTTTTAAAAATGTCTGTAAATTATTTTTGGAACAATGGCGTTGGCATGGCTTTGATATATGACTATGCGCATAGCCCGTTCTCACTACATCAAAGTGTGATCGTGCTCATGAATAAGTTATGGAGGTAAACCTGGGTGCTGGCGTGCGAATGGTCACATCTAACAGTGCACACGATCGATGAAAATTTTGGGTTCTTCTATAAATAGTCCCCAAGTCTCCCTCCCATTACAGAATATCTAAAAACCAGGTTTCTAAAATAGACTTCAGATAGTTTTTTCATGGTTCAGATCTTCTATCATTGTCTCTGTTTCGAAGTTCACTTGTTCCCTCCTTTCTTTTAGACTTGATCTTATACTTTGATTCTCTATCTATTTGAGATAATTTAGAGTGATGTTTTTTCATATCTAAATACTGGCCTATGTTTATTCAATCCCACTTATGAGAAACTATGATCAAGGACTCACGGTTTTAAAAGGGGAGGAACTTTAGATTATTGGAGAATTTGTTGTGTGGCACGATTCCAAGGAAGATAATGGGCTTTTTAATTTTTGTCATGGAGCTTACTACGAATTCTCATTGACTACAGGGGAATGTTGAAGATTCCACTGGTAACTACTTGGTAGTGAATGAGTGAGAGGTATCATCCTAACCTTTGTAAAATTTCTTATCAAGTATAAATGATAATTGGAGTGAATCTAAGGTTTTTTACCCCTATATGGGGGGTTTCCTAGTAAATATGTCTCATGTATGTTTATGAATGGTTATCACACTTTTAAGCACATTTTGATCACACACATCACTCAAATTTCTCACGTGTGTTGTGTATTAGGCTAAAATTGTCTTAGGGTTTTAGATCTAATTTTGATTTCTCTAGATTGACCTATTTATATGTTTGTGTGTGGATATCTTAGATCTATTTGGTTGTGCATGAAATTTGAAGTTGAAATTTAAAACTGGTCATAATTTGTGTTCAAATGCCCCTTTAGGTTTGTTAGTCATCTTCATAGGGATTAAAACACACTTCATCAAGCACCTAGTTCTTCTCCTTATGGGTTTTGGGCCTGGTCAAGCTACAACAAGTACATGGATGTGCTTAAAATGATTGTCTTGGAAGTGCATTATGATTTTTTGGAGATTTCACATAGTCCAAGAATAACCATGCTCTCCATCTCTTGGTCTCTCACTGGAGTGATGCCTCTCACACTTTCATGACAACCTAGGGAGAATTCACCATCAGACTTGAAGATATGTTTGATCTTTTTATTTTAGAACCATGTGGACAATTCCCTTATGAGTCCGCACAATTAGATATAGATAAAGAGAAGGAACGTTCTCTACTAGATCATCTCGTTCATAATTCAGTGGGTGATCACACGAATGCCACTTTTGGCCAATAGATTAAATATTTCTATAAGCCTTATATCAAGCTCACTCGAGAGAAGATCGACCAAGGGTTTGAGATAAATAGGGAATCTGGTGAAGGTTGTGGCAGTCATTTTGAACTATCTTCATACATCCTTTGCCCTCTTTCACGATTTTTATCCCTAGCAAGCCTAACGATCAACCACACAGGGACATGGTGAATATTTTTATCAGATTTTCTCGTAGAATCAACATTACTTTGGTATCTATAACTCTTGGATCTTAGTACACATGGTTGTACATATGTTACCTCGACATGGTGCACTTAGTTGGCCATTTTGACGTCTCTAATTTTGGCAATACCATTTTGTTGATGGGTTTCCTCCACGCAAAGTTCCCCGATCTTACTCCGAAAGTTGTGGAGATTAGCGTGCTTCCTCTTAAGCATCCACTTATAACTCAATGAAGAAAAAAGTAAAGAAAAAGGCATTGTTAACTTTGATTGACGATAGTAGTTGTTTTGAATTTTGTTCGTATGCTCAACAGGCTCATACTAAAACTTGGTCATTTTTCAAACCGAAAGTTTTGGTGGTGACACTTCTTTAGGAGGGTAGGAAAGTTGTTGAAGATAATCCATCTCTTGTCGTGGTTCTTATGATTTCTCCCAGTCATCTTCTATATCACATTAAGTAGGAGGTTGAAAGTGATGCCTATAATCCTCATAGGTGTGTTCGGAAGTCTGGTTATGACCAAGGAATAACCAAACTTGTTTGTGAATCAGATAGGGTAGATTACACATTTTTTATTGTAAATTTTAATTTCACAATACGGAATGTGATTCTTTCTAACTTCAAAACTTGGTTTTTCCTGAGGATCACAATATAGGATATGCTTCTCTGGGTTAGTATTGCCATCATTAGCTGACTCAACTCATAGCCATTAATTATTTTGTAAAGATTGAGCCTAGGTTATATGCCATAGAGATTTTTGGTCCCAATGAACTTAGGTTAAAGAATATCTCAACCAAGGATATGGAATTTCCCCTTAGACTTATAAAGATACCATACCGTAAGGAGTTTTCTCCCTTAGCTCCACCTGCTGAGATTGTTAATGTGGGAGTAAAAGAGAAGAAGAAAGTATCATGGTCATTGCTAGAATAAAAAGAAAAGTGACTTTGAATGCACGCTCATACAAGTGGAAGTTTTCCCTAGCCCCCCCCCCCCCCCCCCCCCCAAAGTCTAAGGATACCAAAGGTTAATCTAACCCTATCACTATCCCTAGAAAAATAAAGTTACTAAAGTCAACAATTGCCTTAATGTCTGGTGTTCTTTCTCGAATGGAGTCTATTGCTACCAGTCCTGAGGATATTTTGACTGGCTAGAGGAGGCACCATTTACCTGATAGTTTTGTACTAACTCAACTTATTAAGGAGACAGTTGCTTAGGTTAGGAAAGTGGAGAAGGTTCCTCCAACTATTGTTGCTTATCAACATAAGAAAAAGTTAACCAAGAAACATACTTGAAAACATGTTATTCCATCTCCCCCGCCTTTAGTCACTTCAGAGCTAACTTAAGATGTTGGACCAATTAATGAAGAGATATAATTTTTTACTCCAATTATCCCATTTAAATCTTCTCATGAAGTCCAAAAGGTAACTATTTTTTTTTATGTTTGAAATTTCTTGAAGTGTTGAGTTGTTTCTAACAGTGCTAAATAATCTTTAGGATTCCCCTCCTCCACCAGTGGAAGTGTTGTCCATTCCTGGTGACAATCCTTACACGAGATCTTCTTCAATTCCAATTATTGAATAAAATATTCTTCCAGGTCATAGTTTGTCCCCCTCTTCAATAATTGGGAGAGCTTCGTTAAGATGTGCTTCGTCAAGACGTGCTCCATCGAAATGTGTTGCTGAGGTGGCACAAAAGTTGCCCATGCATGAACAAATAGTGGGTGAGTCAGCTGGAACTGTTTATATTATAAGTCCAAGTACTCCCCTAGATTCACATGAGTTACCATTGTTTGTTGTTCCTCTAGCTCCTTCAATAGAGTTAATTTGACTTGTACTTTGTCTTGATCACTTAACATTTTCTCAATATTTGTGGTTGTCAAGACTTGGTTGACTTTTTTATATGTAGGTGACTGAAATCCTTACACACTTTGGTCCTTCTATGGGTTTGTTGGCCCTCATGAGATCTATAAATGAAGAGGCCCTTCCTCCTAGCCTTGTGAGGTCAGTATTGAAATAGATATTCTAGTAAGACTACCTGCCTCTATGGTACCTATGGAAATTTTTTCCCATGTTCATCCAACTATCATTGAGGTATATGCCATCTAATTTTATTTCTTTCTAACTTTTACTTTGCTTTCTCATTTGCAAACTCTTTATAAGATTCTTCTACTTGTGGTGTTTCAACCTATTGTCACTAAAGACAGGGAGATGTCAACTACCCCCTTGAGGTTGCTCCTTCATCTATGGAGGTTGATCTTTCTCTAGCGGAGCCTATTATTTTGGCTTTTGAGGATGATCACACATTTTAAGTTCAAGCTGAATATGGGAATACAAACTTTCCCCCACTTTAGTCAATATTCTAGTTGTTGATGAGCTAGTTTGCATACCTCTTCGTAACGCTTTTTGTGTATGAATGGTTTTTATTGTTGTTAAAACCTGCTTGGATATAACTTAGTGAAAAGCGTCACCCGCATGGTGATTTACTCTCTTAGTTGAGTAATGTTCACAAAAATTTTAAGTATTGTTACCTTCTTGGTGTTGCACTCTACTTGAGTATGGTTACTTTAAAAATACACCTGCTTGGTGACTTATCTCAACTCTTGCTATGATTTTATAGTTACTTGCTTAGTAAAAATTCACCAAAATTTGTCTACATCTTTTGTTTTCTCTATTTTAAAGCTTGTGATAGAAAATATCCCTTATAAGGTGCCCGAGGCATCACATCCTAAAGTTTATGTTCCAGTGCATGCAATAGAGGTTGATCACATTTTAGTTGTGCCTCCATAAGATGAGTCTTCTAGTCAAAATTATCATGCCTCAAAGAATAGTGTAAATAGAGACGAGAATGGGTCTGGATGTGGTGCTCAATTGCCAAACGTTGCACCTGCTGAGGGTTATCGGTAGGTACTTTAAATCCTCCCTTTGATTCAATGCTCCCTACGAACTGTGTTAAATTGAATGATTGATTCTCATCTAGAGACCTTCACTGATGACTGTGTGAGGCCCCACAGTTTTACTATAGGTTATAAACTTCAAGGTGTGGTGGTTGTTCTATCTAAAATTATCAACACCAATTTCTTCTTTAGAAAGATCAACCCTAAATCAACATTTGAGCACCCTCAAAGACCAGTAGAAGGATGGGTTCAATTTCTCAAGGCTCATCAACGGTTTGAGATACCTTAACACTACACCAAATCCGGCGAATGGTCACGCCGAGTTGGTCACGGCCCAAGTCCGCGACCCGTTGGTCGCGGACTTGGGCCGTGACCAAGGCTGTTTTGGGCGTGACCATATTTATTATCCCACTAGACCATGGATGCTTTGAAAGTGGTCACGGCCCAAGTCCCTGACCACTGTGGGTCACGGACTTGAGCCGTGACCAGGTCGTGACCATCTTGGCGCCAAATTCGCGCCAAAATTCCCTTCAAACTGGTCGCGGATGGGGTCACGGCCCAAGTCCGTGACCAAAGGCATGACGAAGTAAATAACACACACATTTAGGGTCACGGCTGAAGGCCCTGACCATTTCTGGGTATGGGTCACGGCTTTAGGCCGTGACCATCCTTCATTCGAGCAGTGGTGGTGATGGTTTGCAGGTTGCGCACTGGGGGTCACGGGTCACGGCTGAGGGCCGTGACCATTTCCTTGTATGGGTCACGGCTTTAGACCGTGACCATCCCTCATTCGAGCAGTGGTGGTGATGGTTTGCAGGTTGCGCACTGGGGGTCACGGCTCTGGGCCGTGACTAGGTTCAATCGAGCAGCAGTTGAGTTTCATTTAAGGGTCGCGCATGGTGGGTCACGGTGGTTGGCCGTGACCAGGTTCAGTCCTTAAAAAAAAGAATCGCGCCTCCCTCATTTCATTTCTGTCGATCGAGGTCAGTGTCTAAAGCCCTAGGCGATTTGTGCGATTTCCATCCTTGAGATTTCGGCTCAGAAAGGTATTGTGTGTTTATTTGTGCGATTTCCATCCCTCATTTCGATTCTCATTGTGTTAGTATATGTGTGTATATGTGTGTGTATGTATAGATTTATGTGTGTGTATGTATAGATTTGTATATATGTGTGTGTATGTATAGATTTATGTTTATATGTGTGTGTGTATGTATAGATTTGTATATATGTGTGTGTATGTATAGATTTATGTTTATATGTATGTGTGTATGTGTGTTTATGTGTGTAACTACAAACAAATTGTATTTTATTTCAATAAACCCTAGACATTTTATTTCAATAAACCCTAGACATTGTATTGGGATTTTTTTTTTTGACAAAATATTATTCAAAATATAACCCTAGACATTATATTTTTTTTGACAAAATATTATTAAATGGATTTTTAATAAGTAAAAAAAAAAATTACATCTACCTCGTGGGATTTTATAGGGGGTTATATGCGTGCCATCATACTATATTGGGGGTTATATGCATGTCGTGTTGGATACTATGTTGAATTTATTGAATTGATACTAGTGTCGATAAATGTATATGTTATAAAATTTGTTGAATACTACTTTTCTCAGGAAAAATGAGGCACGGTGATAAATACTGTCAACAAGAGTGGGACAGGTTGCAATTAGACCGCACACATAACTCTTTTATTAGCGTGCGTCATATAGAGGGTACTCCTATTTATAGGTACGGAAATAAAAAGATCGAACAATTTAACTACCTTATAAATCATGGATTTGATATCCATCAAGATTACTTGTTCGATCGTATTCTATTTTCTCTACCAGAAAACTGGGATGACGTTATACAAAATATATTTCACACACATAATCCCGACATAGCCCTGACCTTGGTTACGTTGTTGGAGAAGGCGGAAAAAAAATCCACCCGTTATGGATACAACTGCGTACAGAGAGCATTGACATAGACTGTGATGTCTCGCGCCACATGCACGTAAAATTGAATCTTGCCAACAAGTTGAGAAATAGGGGATTCCGAGTTCATGTCACTGACATCTACACATCAATCATAGATACCCTTCCTTCTAGTTGGCCACGTGCAAAAATTTATAGGTTCTTAAAAACTAATACCGAATGGATGGAGATCAGACACATTGAACTTATTCTAAAGTCTTACTTTGAAAAGGTATCTATCTATCTATTTATATATCTAAAACTAATTAAGCTTGATTAATTAGTTATAATTTCATATTACTATAATTATTTAGTCACTCATATTTTTTAATTTTTGTAGATAATGTCGAGAGGAAACAACCCTAGGGTACCAAGTGCCGATGTGACACCACAACGAGGTTCACCATCTTCTGCAGAACCCTAATTCTCAACACCAATGGCTGAGCAATTCACAACTCCACCAATGGTTCATTCCTCACCAAGTCCAACCCCAAGTGCTCCTACACCCCAATCCGGCACTCCCGTTGCTTTAACGCCCCAATCCAACACTCATGATGCCTCCCGCTCAAATGAACAGAAGCCTATTGGATTCTCCCTTCTCGGGAATAACCCGATGGGTGATAGGAGTGACGTGCTGAACTTTAAAGCCCGGTGTTTGTTGCTGGGAAAAATGAACGTGGGAGTCGGTGGACCAGATAATTGGAACCTTGTTAATCAATCTGTCAAAGATGACATATATAACCAACTTTGCAAGCATTTCTCATTTCCTGACCGTTCCAAGAATAAGGTTCTATCTCGGGTTGCTGAAGGATTGAGGACATACAGGAGAAACCTTCGGAAGAAACATTTCCCGAAAGAGGCAGCGAGCTCCGATATTTTGGCTTTGAAAGAGAAAGTGCCTCCCAATGTTGAAATGCCGGTGGATCAGTGGAATAAGTTTTTGGAGAATGAGGCGAAGGAAAACAAGTTGGTCCAGAGGGAGCAAAACAAAAAAAATAGGGCACAAAAAACTGATATCCATAGGCTGGGATCCAAATCATATGAGGATTTGAAGAATGAATGGGAGAGTAGGACAAAAGATGGTCCAGATGCCGGTAAAAACCCAAATCGATCCAACTTATTCCTTCATTCTCGACGGGACAAAGATAATAAATTCCCCCTGCAGTTGGCTAAGACACTGGAATCAATAGAGGCCATCAGCAGTCAATCAGATTCGTGCCCTACTGATGACTTTGACCTTGAAAATGATGCCCTGACTAAGACCTTTGGAAAGGACAAAAGGGGGAGGACGAGAGGCGTTGGCTCACATATGCCAAAAACAAAACTTCAACACATTGCACCTCTTGTGGACGAGCTATCTTCGGTCAAGAATTATATCTCATCCCAAAAGGAGCACCAACAGAAGACCGATGGGGATGTCCATGACCTTAAAAATTCCCTGGGATTATTGAACAATCAAATTGGGAAACTTGTGAATCTTATTGAAAGTTATAGGCCCCCAATGCCTCCTCAAGATTTCACACATCCTTCCCCTCCAACATTCCCCTCTCAAATGCCTCATCCTCCAATCACGGGGCTCGGATCATCGTCAACAGCTCACTGTGACTATGGCGAAGAGTACTATATCAAGGACATGAGCAATTCGAGGTTTGTTGGCGTGTGCATACTCATCTCCAGGGAAAGGGGGACTCTAGTACATCGCCGACCTTTGGAGAAGGGTGAGGCTAAAATAATGGTCGATGAAATATACAACGGCTGCGGAGATGTACCTGTGTACGTTAACAGCGGGGATGGGATGGAATTGAGGAATTATGCAAAATCTTTTATTACTTGGCCACTTTATCTGTTGGCCAAGGTTTAATAATATTTTCTTTCGTTTCAGTTGTAATAATTTTTTTTTGTTTTAGTTGTAAGAATATTGGTTTTGCTTCAGTTGTAAGAATATTGGTTTTGTTTCAGTTGTAAGAATATTGGTTTTGTTTCGTATGGAATGATATTTTTTTTGTTTCAGTCGTAAGAATATTCTTTCTGTTTCAGTTGTAATAATATTTTTTAACCTATTACCACAGGACTGAAATTTGAAGATTATTACATGGATTTCCCACAATACAAAGAGTGGATGGGAGAGACTAACCGGATATCAATTAATCATGTAAAGGGCGTTTATGAATTTGTTAAATATGCTTCCAAAAATCTTAAAAGTGAGAAGATTCCGTGTCCGTGCACTCATTGTATTAACGGAAAATATAAGTCATTGGAAGTTGTTGAGTTGCATTTACTAAAGTGGGGAATCTGTCAAGACTATATAATATGGACATACCATGGTGAAAAGGTTGTACCTTATGTTCCAGAAGAATTACCGGGAGCCGACCGTGTAACGGAACCTCAAGGAGTAGAAGTGGTACATGATTCACCAACACATCGTCCATTGACCGACTTAATTGATGATGCTTACGGACTCCACAACCAACAAAACCACCAACCTATGGATACAAATAATGTGCATTATGACCAAGTAAATGAACAAATTGATGCTGAACTACTAGGAGATCGGGAATACATACGGTTGAAAGCAGATGCGGCTAGACCGTTGTATAAAGATTGCGATGAAGATCACTCGGTATTATATGCAATGATTGGTTTGCATAATTTGAAGAGTCAATTTGGTTTGTCTGGAAACAGCGTAATCGGAATTCTTAAGTGGGTTAAAGAAATTCTCCCAAAAGAGAACATGTTACCAGACAATTATCCTACCATGAAGAAGAGTTTGAAGGGTTTAGATTTGAAATACAAATCTATTCATGCTTGCAAGTATGATTGCATATTGTACCGGAATGAGCACGAACAGAAGGATGAATGTCCTGTATGCAGTGAGCCTAGATATATGGTTTGTGAGAATGGAAATGACAAACATGCAAAAAATCGCAAGTGCTCGCAAGTCCCACAAAAGGTTTTGAAGTATTTTCCACTTGGGCCACGGTTAAAACGTTTTTTTACTGTACCGTGGATAGCGGAGGCCATGACATGGCATGCTCGATGCGAGGTGGGTGGGAATTTGATGCGTCATCCGGTTGATTCACTCATCTGGCAAATTTCAAATGCACAACACCATGAATTTGCAAAGGAACCGCGCAACGTTCGTCTTGCAATCTCAACCGATGGGTTTAACCCTTTCGGTAATTTAAGTACTAGTCAAAGTTATTGGCCAGTTCTTATGGCGCCTTTAAGTCTTCCGACGACGTTATGCATGAGAAAGGAGTTCACATTGTTATCTCTGTTGATACCCGGGCCTAAGGCTCCCAGTGATGATATTGATATATTCTTAGCACCATTAATCGAAGAACTTAAAGAGTTGTGGGATAAAGGCGTGACGGCGTTCGATTCTCATAAGGGTGAAGAGTTCACACTTAAAGCAATGGTGATGTGGGCGATCCACGATCTTCCTGCTTATGGGACCTTGTCCGGTTGTAATGTTCATGGTTATTATGGATGTCCCATATGTGGGGAGGAAACTGAAGCCTGTTGGTTAAAACATAGTGGTAAGTTAAGTTACACGGGTCATCGTAGATTTCTGCCGACCAGTCACCCTTTTAGGAACGACAAGTCTAACTTTTTGCCTGTCGGTCACGAGCGAAGAACGGCACCTAGTCGACTTTCTGGTCAGCAAATTGAGGAGAAGGCGGTGGCTGCGACTGCGGGGAATAGGTATGTAGGCAAACACCCCCAGTTTGTAAACCTGAAGCGTAAAGCTAGGGAGGATCCGAACGACCCTAGTAAAGCGAAGCCATGGTCCAGGCGATCAATATTTTTTGATTTGCCGTATTGGAAAGATCATCGTGTAAGGCATATAATTGATGTGATGCACACAGAGAAGAATGTTGCAGAACATTTGATAGGAACATGTCTGGGTGGATCTCATTCCAAAGATGGAGAGCGTGCCCGCCGAGATCTACAGGATATGAAAATAAAGAAGAGACTGTGGTTAAAAAATGATCCAACGACAGGAAGAATTTCTATCCCCCCCACTGCTTTCACTTTGACTACTAGTGAGAAGAAGATCCTCTTAGACACGTTGTTCAACTTGAAGACTCCAACCGGTTATTCTGGTAATTTACGTAGGGTAGTAAACTACCAAGCAAATGACTTGAAACAGTGCAAGTCTCACGACTGGCACGTAATCATCCAAATAATCCCGTTGTTATTTCGGCATTGCTTCTCTGAACACAAAGATCTCCGTCGGGCAATTATGCAAATCAGTTTGTGTTTTACCCTACTTTGTGCAAAAGTGGTAAACAGAAGACACATTAAAGCTGCGAAATCAACTTTAGCCGAGGCAGTTTGTGTGTTAGAGAAATATTTTCCTCCGTCATTCTTCGATATCAGTATCCACCTGCTTGTGCATTTATGCGATGAAGCTTTATTATGTGGTCCCGTGAGGTATCGTTGGATGTATCCTTTTGAGCGCTTGATGAAAACCTTCAAAGATTATGTAAAGAATACACGGTATATTGGAGGGTCAATTGCTGAAGAATACGTAACGGTGGAATCATCGCTATACGCTAGGGAACATATGCCAGAACAAGAGGTGAGGAGGTTTAATCCTAGTGGAGAACGAGTGATAGAGGAACCTGACGAGTTTGAGGACGAATTATCGTTTGGGAACCCTAAAGAGGTGAAACTCACAAACCTACAATACGAGCAAGCAACTCGTCATGTCTTCGAATCGCAAGATGAAGTCCAAGACTGGAGAGAGTGAGTATCTACTGAATTCTTCTTCTTTGATTATATGTATTTTTTATTTTATGATCTAAACTCTATAATTTTTCGGTAGGAAGTACGAGAACGAAATTATCCAAAATCAAAGGAGAAATTGGACGACAACTGACTTTAGGGCATGGGTGTCAAAAGAGGTACTTTTCACATCTTATGTGTGCGGTTATTTATTCATGTGTGGTAAAAACATGCCCTAATACAAATTCATTAATAAATGTAGCTTCTAAAAAGAGGTGATGTCTCTTCCAGACTTGCACGCCTAGCAAAAGGTCCTAGTTTTCGTGCAAAAGAGTTTAAGAAATTCCGCACCAACGGTTTTGATTTCATTTCATATCCATATGAGGAAAAGCTTTTGACGCAAAACAGTGGAATATCAATTTCTGCCTTGACCACCTGTATCGCTAGCAAAAGTGATAAAAATCCAAAGAATACGGTGCTAACCTATTATGGGATAATTCAACAAATCCTAGAACTTGATTACTTGGATTTCACAGAAACCGTATTCTATTGTGATTGGGTAAAGGTGGAGGATACAACGAATGCTTGCAAAGTTGATCCCGACTCCAAACTTATTATGGTAGATTTATCAAAGCTGAAGCCTAAAGACCGCATAGTCGACGAGCCTTTTATTTGTGCCTTTCAGAATGTAAAGAAGGTATTCTACTCGAAGTGCATAAACGATGGCAATTGGTCTATTGTTGTGCATGCACCAAAGGGTATGACTACTGAAGTAGACGCATTAAAGGCTCCAAAAGAGTTCCAGTCAGCTCTTGATGACAACCCTAATTTGAAGGTTCTTTTAGTTGATTTAGAGGAAGATTGAGTATCAAAATATTATTTTATCCTCATCAATCTTATTTGTATCCTATTATGATATTGACATTGTATTAGCACTTTACATTAATTTATGAATTTCATCTACTTTTAAGTGTAATGTCCCGCTATTTTTTGGTTCTACCATTTTTTTAATTGAACATAACTGTTTGCAAAAAATTCATTATTTTTTCACTGTCATAGGATACATTGATGTTGGGGTCGAACTACTATCAAACATAATCTGAAATTGCATCGCTGCTGGCATAGAGAAGGTTCTGATTGGCGTTGGGTGTAACAAAATATCCAGGTAATGGATAGACCTATGATGAACTTTATTTTAAGGTTAAATATGCATTGATTCAATTTTTTAATTATTTTGGGTTTGGATAACTTTTGAACACGTAAAACAGCCTTAAAATAGCCATCGAACGGTGAAAACGTAAAACACCCACAAAACGGTCCCGCAAGAGTCACGAACATCTCGCACGGGACCAATGTAAGTCGTAGGAACCGACCGTGTAGTCACGGCGCTCCCGGCTTGTGTGTGTGCGTGTGTACATGTTTGTGTGTGTGCGCGTGTGAGTGGGAAAGGGGGGAGGGGATGGGCAGGGGGCGCGTGTGTGCGTGTGTGCATGTTTGTGTGTGTGCGCGTGTGTGAGTGGGAAGGGGGGAGGGGACGGGTAGGGGGCGCGCGCGTGTGTGTGTGCGTGTGTGTGTGTGTGTGTGTGTGTGTGTGTGTTTGTGTGTGTGTGTGTGTGTGTGTGTGTGTGTGTGAGTGGGGAAGGGGGGAGGGGACGCGGCATGTATGCATATATGCATATGCATATATGTAGTGAGAGTGTGCGTGCGTGCGTGCGTGTGTTTGTGTGCGCGTGTGAGTGTGTGCATATTGGTGATAAAATCCAAAATAATTTGAAGCACTTCCTCCTTTTTCAACAGTCCACACAAGCTCCAGATTTTTTAAGCCACTTTGCATCGAAACGAGATGTGTTTGATAGATTCCATCTCCTGGCCCTACGGGAGGAGATTTTTCCGCTGGGAATTGTGGGGACTCACACGTCCACCCAGATGTTCACGCACTCACCATTGCCAATACACCATCTTAGACCTGATTAAAGAAGATCATTGCCTTCCATAAGACTGCTCCACACCTTAGATGGTCTGTGGCCCGTTTTTGCTTCTAAGAACAAACAATTAGGGAAGTAAATATTTTTGAGGATTTTAGAACACAAGGAATTAAGGTTTTTCATAATTCTCCAGCACATGTTTGCAAGCAAACCTCGGTTAAAACTTTTGAAATCTCTAAATCCCATCCCCCCCTCCACCTTGGGAAAAACTACCGTATCCCAACTAATCCAGTATATACCATTTTTATCCTGGCAGCCCCTCTACCAAAATTTTCTGACATGGGATGTGAGGCTATTACATAATTTTTTTCGGGAGTAAAATGCAGGGCATGGCAAAGGTGGGGATTGCGTGCGTGCGTGCGTGCGTGTGTTTGTGTGCGCGTGTGAGTGTGTGCGTGCGTGTGCTTGTGTGGACTGTTGAAAAAGGAGGAAGTGCATATATATGCAGCCATATAACTGCTGCATATATATGCATATATATGCAGCAATATATGCTGCATATATATGCATATATATGCAGCACTGCATATATATGCATATATATGCAGCATATATATGCATATATATGCCAACTGCTGCATATATATGCTGCCCACCCCAGCCCACCTGCTGCCGTAACCGCCCCCCTATGCAAACACCCTGACCTGACCGCCTTCGCACCCACCCTCCCTCCATCGCCTGAAACTTGCGCCCACCTTACCCCTGCCGACGCACCTCCCGAGCCCAAAAAAATAACCCCCCAGCCTGCATCTGACCCAGGACAGCCTCCCGAAATCCCCCCAACCACTTCCGACCCCTTCGCAGCTCCCCGGCCTTCTTCCAATGGCAGCCCCTACCTTCATGTCCCCGGAAAATACCCATATTCCGGCAGATCTGCCCCAGACCCTAACCAGCTCGTTCACACCTCTCATCCACAAACTCCCGTCCCTCAACCTAGCCCAATTCAGCCCCTACACTACACAGCCCCCAATCCCGCTAATTCTTTTTAGGGGTCCACCTCATTTCACCCACCCGACCCCCAAAATGATCCACATCCTTTTACGGGTTTCATACCTACTTCAAACCCCCACCCGACCTCCTATTTCCATCCTTCCACCCCATTTCACCCACCCTTATCATTTACCCGCACCACTTTTACCCCAAATCCTCGAACCGATGTACATCCCCAACCCCTCGTTACAGCCATTAACCTCGCAACCCTAAACCACCTCGAAATAGCCCCCGAACGGCCCCGTGGGTGGCACCAACACCTCCCACGGGACCAACATAACTCGTAGGAACCGACCCCGCAGCCGCGGGTCTCCCGGTTTAAGAATACGACGGTAATTTGCGTATTTCCACACTTAGGCTTAAAAACATGGCGTTAGAGGGTGAGAACTCGAAACAGCCCCCGAACGGCCCCGTGGGTGGCACCAACACCTCCCACGGGACCAACGTAACTCGTAGGAACTGACCCCGCAGCCGCGGGTGTCCCGGTTTGAGTGTACGACGGTAATTTGCTTATTTCCACACTTAGGCTTAAAAACATGGCGTTAGAGGGTGAGAACTCGAAACAACCCCCGAACGGCCCCGTGGGTGGCACCAACACCTCCCACGGGACCAACGTAACTCGTAGGAACTGACCCCGCAGCCGCGGGTCTCCCGGTTTGAGAGTACGGCAGTAATTTGCTTATTTCTACACTTACGCTTAAAAACATGGCGTTAGAGGGTGAGAACTCGAAACAGCCCCCGAACGGCCCCGTGGGTGGCACCAACACCTCCCACGGGACCAATGTAACTCGTAGGAACTGACCCCGCAGCCGCGGGTGTCCCGATTTGAGAGTACGACGGTAATTTGCTTATTTCTACACTTAGGCTTAACATGGCGTTAGAGGGTGAAAACTTGAAACAGCCCCAGAACGGCCCCGTGGGTGGCACCAACACCTCCCACGGGACCAACGTAACTCGTGGGAACGGACCCCGCAGCCGCGGGTCTCCCGGTTTGAGAGTACGACGGTAATTTGCTTATTTCCACACTTAGGCTTGAAAACATGGCGTTAGAGGGTGAGAACTCGAAACAGTCTCCGAACGGCCCCGTGGGTGGCACCAACACCTCCCACGGGACCAACGTAACTCGTAGGAACTGACCCCGCAGCCGCGGGTGTCCCGGTTTGAGAGTACGATGATAATTTGCTTATTTCCACACTTAGGCTTAAAAACATGGCGTTAGAGGGTGAGAACGCGAAAAAGCCCCCGAACGGCCCCGTGGGTGGCACCAACACCTCCCACGGGACCAACGTAACTCGTGGGAACGGACCCCGCAGCCGCGGGTGTCCCGGTTTGAGAGTACGACGGTAATTTGCTTATTTCCACACTTAGGCTTAAAAACATGGCGTTAGAGGGTGAGAACTCGAAACAGCCCCCGAACGGCCCCGTGGGTGGCACCAACACCTCCCACGGGACCAACGTAACTCGTAGGAACTGACCCCACAGCCGCGGGTGTCCCGGTTTGAGAGTACGACGGTAATTTGCTTATTTCTACACTTAGGCTTAACATGGCGTTAGAGGATGAAAACTCGAAACAGCCCCCCAACGGCCCCGTGGGTGGCACTAACACCTCCCACGGGACCAACGTAACTCGTGGGAACGGACCCCGCAGCCGCGGGTCTCCCGGTTTGAGAGTACGACGGTAATTTGCTTATTTCCACACTTAGGCTTAAAAACATGGCGTTAGAGGGTGAGAACTCGAAACAGCCTCCGAACGGCCCCGTGGGTGGCACCAACACCTCCCACGGGACCAACGTAACTCGTCGGAACTGACCCCGCAGCCGCGGGTGTCCCGGTTTGAGAGTACGATGATAATTTTCTTATTTCCACACTTAGGCTTAAAAACATGGCGTTAGAGGGTGATAACTCGAAACAGCCCCCGAACGGCCCCGTGGGTGGCACCAACACCTCCCACGGGACCAACGTAACTCGTGGGAACTGACCCCGCAGCCGCGGGTGTCCCGGTTTGAGAGTACGACGGTAATTTGCTTATTTCTACACTTAGGCATAACATGGCGTTAGAGGGTGAGAACTCGAAACAGCCCCCGAACGGCCCCGTGGGTGGCACCAACACCTCCCACGGGACCAACGTAACTCGTAGGAACTGACCCCGCAGCCGCGGGTGTCCCGGTTTGAGAGTACGATGATAATTTGCTTATTTCCACACTTAGGCTTAAAAACATGGCGTTAGAGGGTGAGAACTCGAAACAGCCCCCGAACGGCCCCGTGGGTGGCACCAACACCTCCCACGGGACCAACGTAACTCGTGGGAACGGACCCCGCAGCCGCGGGTGTCCCGGTTTGAGAGTACGACGGTAATTTGCTTATTTCCACACTTAGGCTTAAAAACATGGCGTTAGAGGGTGAGAACTCGAAACAGCCCCCGAACGGCCCCGTGGGTGGCACCAACACCTCCCACGGGACCAACGTAACTCGTAGGAACTGACCCCGCAGCCGCGGGTGTCCCGGTTTAAGAGTACGACGGTAATTTGCTTATTTCTACACTTAGGCTTAACATGGCGTTAGAGGGTGAAAACTCGAAACAGCCCCCGAATGGCCCCGTGGGTGGCACTAACACCTCCCACGGGACCAACGTAACTCGTGGGAACGGACGCCGCAGCCGCGGGTGTCCCGGTTTGAGAGTACGACGGTAATTTGCTTATTTCCACACTTAGGCTTAAAAACATGGCGTTAGAGGGTGAGAACTCGAAACAGCCCCCGAACGGCCCCGTGGGTGGTACCAACACCTCCCACGGGACCAACGTAACTCGTAGGAACTGACCCCGCAGCCGCGGGTGTCCCGGTTTGAGAGTACGACGGTAATTTGCTTATTTCTACACTTAGGCTTAACATGGCGTTAGAGGGTGAATACTCGAAACAGCCCCCCAACGGCCCCGTGGGTGGCACTAACACCTCCCACGGGACCAACGTAACTCGTGGGAACGGACCCCGCAGCCGCGGGTCTCCCGGTTTGAGAGTACGACGGTAATTTGCTTATTTCCACACTTAGGCTTAAAAACATGGCGTTAGAGGGTGAGAACTCGAAAAAGCCTCCGAACGGCCCCGTGGGTGGCACCAACACCTCCCACGGGACCAACGTAACTCGTCGGAACTGACCCCGCAGCCGCGGGTGTCCCGGTTTGAGAGTACGATGATAATTTGCTTATTTCCACACTTAGGCTTAAAAACATGGCGTTAGAGGGTGATAACTCGAAACAGCCCCCGAACGGCCCCGTGGGTGGCACCAACACCTCCCACGGGACCAACGTAACTCGTGGGAACTGACCCCGCAGCCGCGGGTGTCCCGGTTTGAGAGTACGACGGTAATTTGCTTATTTCTACACTTAGGCTTAACATGGCGTTAGAGGGTGAGAACTCGAAACAGCCCCCGAACGGCCCCGTGGGTGGCACCAACACCTCCCACGGGACCAACGTAACTCGTAGGAACTGACCCCGCAGCCGCGGGTGTCCCGGTTTGAGAGTACGATGATAATTTGCTTATTTCCACACTTAGGCTTAAAAACATGGCGTTAGAGGGTGAGAACTCGAAACAGCCCCCGAACGGCCCCGTGGGTGGCACCAACACCTCCCACGGGACCAACGTAACTCGTGGGAACGGACCCCGCAGCCGCGGGTGTCCCGGTTTGAGAGTACGACGGTAATTTGCTTATTTCCACACTTAGGCTTAAAAACATGGCGTTAGAGGGTGAGAACTCGAAACAGCCCCCGAACGGCCCCGTGGGTGGCACCAACACCTCCCACGGGACCAACGTAACTCGTAGGAACTGACCCCGCAGCCGCGGGTGTCCCGGTTTAAGAGTACGACGGTAATTTGCTTATTTCTACACTTAGGCTTAACATGGCGTTAGAGGGTGAAAACTGGAAACAGCCCCCGAACGGCCCCGTGGGTGGCACTAACACCTCCCACGGGACCAACGTAACTCGTGGGAACGGACGCCGCAGCCGCGGGTGTCCCGGTTTGAGAGTACGACGGTAATTTGCTTATTTCCACACTTAGGCTTAAAAACATGGCGTTAGAGGGTGAGAACTCGAAACAGCCCCCGAACGGCCCCGTGGGTGGCACCAACACCTCCCACGAGACCAACGTAACTCGTAGGAACTGACCCCGCAGCCGCGGGTGTCCCGGTTTGAGAGTACGACGGTAATTTGCTTATTTCTACACTTAGGCTTAACATGGCGTTAGAGGGTGAATACTCGAAACAGCCCCCCAACGGCCCCGTGGGTGGCACTAACACCTCCCACGGGACCAACGTAACTCGTGGGAACGGACCCCGCAGCCGCGGGTCTCCCGGTTTGAGAGTACGACGGTAATTTGCTTATTTCCACACTTAGGCTTAAAAACATGGCGTTAGAGGGTGAGAACTCGAAACAGCCCCCGAACGGCCCCGTGGGTGGCACCAACACCTCCCACGGGACCAACGTAACTCGTAGGAACTGACCCCGCAGCCGCGGGTGTCCCGGTTTGAGAGTACGATGATAATTTGCTTATTTCCACACTTAGGCTTAAAAACATGGCGTTAGAGGGTGAGAACGCGAAACATCCCCCGAACGGCCCCGTGGGTGGCACCAACACCTCCCACGGGACCAACGTAACTCGTGGGAACGGTCCCCGCAGCCGCGGGTGTCCCGGTTTGAGAGTACGACGGTAATTTGCTTATTTCCACACTTAGGCTTAAAAACATGGCGTTAGAGGGTGAGAACTCGAAACAGCCCCCGAACGGCCCCGTGGGTGGCACCAACACCTCCCACGGGACCAACGTAACTCGTAGGAACTGACCCCGCAGCCGCGGGTGTCCCGGTTTGAGAGTACGACGGTAATTTGCTTATTTCTACACTTAGGCTTAACATGGCGTTAGAGGGTGAAAACTCGAAACAGCCCCCGAACGGCCCCGTGGGTGGCACTAACACCTCCCACGGGACCAACGTAACTCGTGGGAACGGACCCCGCAGCCGCGGGTGTCCCGGTTTGAGAGTACGACGGTAATTTGCTTATTTCCACACTTAGGCTTAAAAACATGGCGTTAGAGGGTGAGAACTCGAAACAGCCTCCGAACGGCCCCGTGGGTGGCACTAACACCTCCCACGGGACCAACGTAACTCGTGGGAATTGACCCCGCAGCCGCGGGTGTCCCGGTTTGAGAGTACGACGGTAATTTGTTTATTTCCACACTTAGGCTTAAAAACATGGCGTTAGAGGGTGAGAACTCGAAACAGCCTCCGAACGGCCCCGTGGGTGGCACCAACACCTCCCACGGGACCAACGTAACTCGTCGGAACTGACCCCGCAGCCGCGGGTGTCCCGGTTTGAGAGTACGATGATAATTTGCTTATTTCAACACTTAGGCTTAAAAACATGGCGTTAGAGGGTGATAACTCGAAACAGCCCCCGAACGGCCCCGTGGGTGGCACCAACACCTCCCACGGGACCAACGTAACTCGTGGGAACTGACCCCGCAGCCGCGGGTGTCCCGGTTTGAGAGTACGACGGTAATTTGCTTATTTCTACACTTAGGCTTAACATGGCGTTAGAGGGTGAGAACTCGAAACAGCCCCCGAACGGCCCCGTGGGTGGCACCAACACCTCCCACGGGACCAAAGTAACTCGTAGGAACTGACCCCGGAGCCGCGGGTGTCCCAGTTTGAGAGTACGATGATAATTTGCTTATTTCCACACTTAGGCTTAAAAACATGGCGTTAGAGGGTGAGAACTCGAAACAGCCCCCGAACGGCCCCGTGGGTGGCACCAACACCTCCCACGGGACCAACGTAACTCGTGGGAACGGACCCCGCAGCCGCGGGTGTCCCGGTTTGAGAGTACGACGGTAATTTGCTTATTTCCACACTTAGGCTTAAAAACATGGCGTTAGAGGGTGAGAACTCGAAACAGCCCCCGAACGGCCCCGTGGGTGGCTCCAACACCTCCCACGGGACCAACGTAACTCGTAGGAACTGACCCCGCAGCCGCGGGTGTCCCGGTTTGAGAGTACGGTGATAATTTGCTTATTTCCACACTTAGGCTTAAAAACATGGCGTTAGAGGGTGAGAACGCGAAACAGCCCCCGAACGGCCCCGTGGGTGGCACCAACACCTCCCACGGGACCAACGTAACTCGTGGGAACGGTCCCCGCAGCCGCGGGTGTCCCGGTTTGAGAGTACGACGGTAATTTGCTTATTTCCACACTTAGGCTTAAAAACATGGCGTTAGAGGGTGAGAACTCGAAACAGCCCCCGAACGGCCCCGTGGGTGGCACCAACACCTCCCACGGGACCAACGTAACTCGTAGGAACTGACCCCGCAGCCGCGGGTGTCCCGGTTTGAGAGTACGACGGTAATTTGCTTATTTCTACACTTAGGCTTAACATGGCGTTAGAGGGTGAAAACTCGAAACAGCCCCCGAACGGCCCCGTGGGTGGCACTAACACCTCCCACGGGACCAACGTAACTCGTGGGAACGGACCCCGCAGCCGCGGGTGTCCCGGTTTGAGAGTACGACGGTAATTTGCTTATTTCCACACTTAGGCTTAAAAACATGGCGTTAGAGGGTGAGAACTCGAAACAGCCTCCGAACGGCCCCGTGGGTGGCACTAACACCTCCCACGGGACCAACGTAACTCGTGGGAACTGACCCCGCAGCCGCGGGTGTCCCGGTTTGAGAGTACGACGGTAATTTTCTTATTTCCACACTTAGGCTTAAAAACATGGCGTTAGAGGGTGAGAACTCAAAACAGCCCCCGAACGGCCCCGTGGGTGCCACCAACACCTCCCACGGGACCAACGTAACTCGTAGGAACTGACCCCGCAGCCGCGGGTGTCCCGGTTTGAGAGTACGATGATAATTTGCTTATTTCCACACTTAGGCTTAAAAACATGGCGTTAGAGGGTGAGAACGCGAAACAGCCCCCGAACGGCCCCGTGGGTGGCACCAACACCTCCCACGGGACCAACGTAACTCGTGGGAACGGACCCCGCAGCCGCGGGTGTCCCGGTTTGAGAGTACGACGGTAATTTGCTTATTTCCACACTTAGGCTTAAAAACATGGCGTTAGAGGGTGAGAACTCGAAACAGCCCCCGAACGGCCCCGTGGGTGGCACCAACACCTCCCACGGGACCAACGTAACTCGTAGGAACTGACCCCGCAGCTGCGGGTGTCCCGGTTTGAGAGTACGATGATAATTTGCTTATTTCCACACTTAGGCTTAAAAACATGGCGTTAGAGGGTGAGAACTCGAAACAGCCCCCGAACGGCCCCGTGGGTGGCACCAACACCTCCCACGGGACCAACGTAACTCGTGGGAACTGACCCCGCAGCCGCGGGTGTCCCGGTTTGAGAGTACTCGGTAATTTGCTTATTTCTACACTCAGGCTTAACATGGCGTTAGAGGGTGAAAACTCGAAACAGCCCCCGAACGGCCCCATGGGTGGCACCAACACCTCCCACGGGACCAACGTAACTCGTGGGAACGGACCCCGTAGCCGCGGGTCTCCCGGTTTGAGAGTACGACGGTAATTTCCTTATTTCCACACTTAGGCTTAAAAACATGGCGTTAGAGGGTGAGAACTCGAAACAGCCTCCGAACGGCCCCGTGGGTGGCACCAACACCTCCCCCGGGACCAACGTAACTCGTGGGAACTGACCCCGCAGCCGCGGGTGTCCCGGTTTGAGAGTACGATGATAATTTGCTTATTTCCACACTTAGGCTTAAAAACATGGCGTTAGAGGGTGAGAACGTGAAACAGCCCCCGAACGGCCCCGTGGGTGGCACCAACACCTCCCACGGGACCAACGTAACTCGTGGGAACGGACCCCGCAGCCGCGGGTGTCCCGGTTTGAGAGTACGACGGTAATTTGCTTATTTCCACACTTAGGCTTAAAAACATGGCGTTAGAGGGTGAGAACTCGAAACAGCCCCCGAACGGCCCCGTGGGTGGCACCAACACCTCCCACGGGACCAACGTAACTCGTAGGAACTGACCCCGCAGCCGCGGGTGTCCCGGTTTGAGAGTACGACGGTAATTTGCTTATTTCCACACTTAGGCTTAAAAACATGGCGTTAGAGGGTGAGAACTCGAAACAGCCTCCGAACGGCCCTGTGGGTGGCACCAACTCCTCCCACGAGACCAACGTAACTCGTCGGAACTGACCCCGCAGCCGCGGGTGTCCCGGTTAGAGAGTACGATGATAATTTGCTTATTTCCACACTTAGGCTTAAAAACATGGCGTTAGAGGGTGATAACTCGAAACAGCCCCCGAACGGCCCCGTGGGTGGCACCAACACCTCCCACGGGACCAACGTAACTCGTGGGAACTGACCCCGTAGCCGCGGGTGTCCCGGTTTGAGAGTACGACGGTAATTTGCTTATTTCTACACTCAGGCTTAACATGGCGTTAGAGGGTGAAAACTCGAAACAGCCCCCGAACGGCCCCGTGGGTGGCACTAACACCTCCCACGGGACTAACGTAACTCGTGGGAACGGACCCCGCAGCCGCGGGTGTCCCGGTTTGAGAGTACGATGGTAATTTGCTTATTTCCACACTTAGGCTTAAAAACATGGCGTTAGAGGGTGAGAACTCGAAACAGCCTCCGAACGGCCCCGTGGGTGGCACTAACACCTCCCACGGGACCAACGTAACTCGTGGGAACTGACCCCGCAGCCGCGGGTGTCCCGGTTTGAGAGTACGACGGTAATTTGCTTATTTCCACACTTAGGCTTAAAAACATGGCGTTAGAGGGTGAGAACTCGAAACAGCCCCCGAACGGCCCCGTGGGTGGCACCAACACCTCCCACGGGACCAACGTAACTCATAGGAACTGACCCCGCAGCCGCGGGTGTCCCGGTTTGAGAGTACGATGATAATTTGCTTATTTCCACACTTAGGCTTAAAAACATGGCGTTAGAGGGTGAGAACGCGAAACAGCCCCCGAACGGCCCCGTGGGTGACACCAACACCTCCCACGGGACCAACGTAACTCGTGGGAACGGACCCCGCAGCCGCGGGTGTCCCGGTTTGAGAGTTCGACGGTAATTTGCTTATTTCCACACTTAGGCTTAAAAACATGGCGTTAGAGGGTGAGAACTCGAAACAGCCCCCGAACGGCCCCGTGGGTGGCACCAACACCTCCCACGGGACCAACGTAACTCGTAGGAACTGACCCCGCAGCTGCGGGTGTCCCGGTTTGAGAGTACGATGATAATTTGCTTATTTCTACACTCAGGCTTAACATGGCGTTAGAGGGTGAAAACTCGAAACAGCCCCCGAACGGCCCCATGAGTGGCACCAACACCTCCCACGGGACAAACGTAACTCGTGGGAACGTACCCCGCTGCCGCGGGTCTCCCGGTTTGAGAGTACGACGGTAATTTGCTTATTTCCACACTTAGGCTTAAAAACATGGCGTTAGAGGGTGAGAACTCGAAACAGCCTCCGAACGGCCCCGTGGGTGGCACCAACACCTCCCACGGGACCAACGTAACTCGTGGGAACTAACCCCGCAGCCGCGGGTGTCCCGGTTTGAGAGTACGATGATAATTTGCTGATTTCCACACTTAGGCTTAAAAACATGGCGTTAGAGGGTGAGAACGCGAAACAGCCCCCGAACGGCCCCGTGGGTGGCACCAACACCTCCCACGGGACCAACGTAACTCGTGGGAACGGACCCCGCAGCCGCGGGTGTCCCGGTTTGAGAGTACGACGGTAATTTGCTTATTTCCACACTTAGGCTTAAAAACATGGCGTTAGAGGGTGAGAACTCGAAACAGCCCCCGAACGGCCCCGTGGGTGGCACCAACACCTCCCACGGGACCAACGTAACTCGTAGGAACTGACCCCGCAGCCGCGGGTGTCCCGGTTTGAGAGTACGACGGTAATTTGCTTATTTCTACACTCAGGCTTAACATGGCGTTAGAGGGTGAAAACTCGAAACAGCCCCCGAACGGCCCCGTGGGTGGCACCAACACCTCCCACGGGACCAACGTAACTCGTAGGAACTGACCCCGCAGCCGCGGGTGTCCCGGTTTGAGAGTACGATGATAATTTGCTTATTTCCACACTTAGGCTTAAAAACATGGCGTTAGAGGGTGAGAACTCGAAACAGCCTCCAAACGGCCCCGTGGGTGGCACTAACACCTCCCACGGGACCAACGTAACTCGTGGGAACTGACCCCGCAGCCGCGGGTGTCCCGGTTTGAGAGTACGACGGTAATTTGCTTATTTCCACACTTAGGCTTAAAAACATGGGGTTAGAGGGTGAGAACTCGAAACAGCCCCCGAACGGCCCCGTGGGTGGCACCAACACCTCCCACGGGACCAACGTAACTCGTAGGAACTGACCCTGCAGCCACGGGTGTCCCGGTTTGAGAGTACGATGATAATTTGCTTATTTCCACACTTAGGCTTAAAAACATGGCGTTAAAGGGTGAGAACGCGAAACAGCCCCCGAGAGGCCCCGTGGGTGGCACCAACACCTCCCACGGGACCAACGTAACTCGTGGGAACTGACCCCGCAGCCGCGGGTGTCCCGGTTTGAGAGTACGACGGTAATTTGCTTATTTCTACACTTAGGCTTAACATGGCGTTAGAGGCTGAGAACTCGAAACAGCCCCCGAACGGCCCCGTGGGTGGCACCAACACCTCCCACGGGACCAACGTAACTCGTAGGAACTGACCCTGCAGCCACGGGTGTCCCGGTTTGAGAGTACGATGATAATTTGCTTATTTCCACACTTAGGCTTAAAAACATGGCGTTAAAGGGTGAGAACGCGAAACAGCCCCCGAGAGGCCCCGTGGGTGGCACCAACACCTCCCACGGGACCAACGTAACTCGTGGGAACTGACCCCGCAGCCGCGGGTGTCCCGGTTTGAGAGTACGACGGTAATTTGCTTATTTCTACACTTAGGCTTAACATGGCGTTAGAGGCTGAGAACTCGAAACAGCCCTCGAACGGCCCCGTGGGTGGCACCAACACCTCCCACGGGACCAACGTAACTCGTGGGAACTGACCCCGCAGCCGCGGGTGTCCCGGTTTGAGAGTACGATGATAATTTGCTTATTTCCACACTTAGGCTTAAAAACATGGCGTTAGAGGGTGAGAACTCGAAACAGCCCCCGAACGGCCCCGTGGGTGGCACCAACACCTACCACGGGACCAACGTAACTCGTGGGAACGGACCCCGCAGCCGCGGGTGTCCCGGTTTGAGAGTACGACGGTAATTTGCTTATTTCCACACTTAGGCTTAAAAACATGGCGTTAGAGGGTGAGAACTCGAAACAGCCCCCTAACGGCCCCGTGGGTGGCACCAACACCTCCCACGGGACCAACGTAACTCGTGGGAACTGACCCCGCAGCCGCGGGTGTCCCGGTTTGAGAGTACGATGATAATTTGCTTATTTCCACACTTAGGCTTAAAAACATGGCGTTAGAGGGTGAGAACTCGAAACAGCCCCCGAACGGCCCCGTGGGTGGCACCAACACCTACCACGGGACCAACGTAACTCGTGGGAACGGACCCCGCAGCCGCGGGTGTCCCGGTTTGAGAGTACGACGGTAATTTGCTTATTTCCACACTTAGGCTTAAAAACATGGCGTTAGAGGGTGAGAACTCGAAACAGCCCCCTAACGGCCCCGTGGGTGGCACCAACACCTCCCACGGGACCAACGTAACTCGTCGGAACTGACCCCGCAGCCGCGGGTGTCCCGGTTTGAGAGTACGATGATAATTTGGTTATTTCCACACTTAGGCTTAAAAACATGGCGTTAGAGGGTGAGAACTCGAAACAGCCCCCGAACGGCCCCGTGGGTGGCACCAACACCTCCCACGGGACCAACGTAACTCGTAGGAACTGACCCCGCAGCCGCGGGTGTCCCGGTTTGAGAGTACGACGGTAATTTGCTTATTTCTACACTTAGGCTTAACATGGCGTTAGAGGGTGAATACTCGAAACAGCCCCCCAACGGCCCCGTGGGTGGCACTAACACCTCCCACGGGACCAACGTAACTCGTGGGAATGGACCCCGCAGCCGCGGGTCTCCCGGTTTGAGAGTACGACGGTAATTTGCTTATTTCCACACTTAGGCTTAAAAACATGGGGTTAGAGGGTGAGAACTCGAAACAGCCCCCGAACGGCCCCGTGGGTGGCACCAACACCTCCCACGGGACCAACGTAACTCGTAGGAACTGACCCCGTAGCCGCGGGTGTCCCGGTTTGAGAGTACGATGATAATTTGCTTATTTCCACACTTAGGCTTAAAAACATGGCGTTAGAGGGTGAGAACGCGAAACAGCCCCCGAGAGGCCCCGTGGGTGGCACCAACACCTCCCACGGGACCAACGTAACTCGTGGGAACTGACCCCGCAGCCGCGGGTGTCCCAGTTTGAGAGTACGACGGTAATTTGCTTATTTCTACACTTAGGCTTAAAAACATGGCGTTAGAGGGTGAGAACTCGAAACAGCCCCCAACGGCCCCGTGGGTGGCACCAACACCTCCCACGGGACCAACGTAACTCGTAGGAACTGACCCCGCAGCCGCGGGTGTCCCGGTTTGAGAGTACGATGATAATTTGCTTATTTCCACACTTAGGCTTAAAAACATGGCGTTAGAGGGTGAGAACTCGAAACAGCCCCCGAACGGCCCCGTGGGTGGCACCAACACCTCCCACGGGACCAACGTAACTCGTGGGAACTGACCCCGCAGCCGCGGGTGTCCCGGTTTGAGAGTACGATGATAATTTGCTTATTTCCACACTTAGGCTTAAAAACATGGCGTTAGAGGGTGAGAACTCGAAACAGCCCCCGAACGGCCCCGTGGGTGGCACCAACACCTCCCACGGGACCAACGTAACTCGTGGGAACGGACCCCGCAGCCGCGGGTGTCCCGGTTTGAGAGTACGACGGTAATTTGCTTATTTCCACACTTAGGCTTAAAAACATGGCGTTAGAGGGTGAGAACTCGAAACAGCCCCCTAACGGCCCCGTGGGTGGCACCAACACCTCCCACGGGACCAACGTAACTCGTCGAAACTGACCCCGCAGCCGCGGGTGTCCCGGTTTGAGAGTACGATGATAATTTGCTTATTTGCACACTTAGGCTTAAAAACATGGCGTTAGAGGGTGAGAACTCGAAACAGCCCCCGAACGGCCCCGTGGGTTGCACCAACACCTCCCACGGGACCAACGTAACTCGTAGGAACTGACCCCGCAGCCGCGGGTGTCCCGGTTTGAGAGTACGACGGTAATTTGCTTATTTCTACACTTAGGCTTAACATGGCGTTAGAGGGTGAATACTCGAAACAGCCCCCCAACGGCCCCGTGGGTGGCACTAACACCTCCCACGGGACCAACGTAACTCGTGGGAATGGACCCAGCAGCCGCGGGTCTCCCGGTTTGAGAGTACGACGGTAATTTGCTTATTTCCACACTTAGGCTTAAAAACATGGCGTTAGAGGGTGAGAACTCGAAACAGCCTCCGAACGGCCCCGTGGGTGGCACCAACACCTCCCACGGGACCAACGTAACTCGTCGAAACTGACCCCGCAGCCGCGGGTGTCCCGGTTTGAGAGTACGATGATAATTTGCTTATTTCCACACTTAGGCTTAAAAACATGGCGTTAGAGGGTGATAACTCGAAACAGCCCCCGAACGGCCCCGTGGGTGGCACCAACACCTCCCACGGGACCAACGTAACTCGTGGGAACTGACCCCGCAGCCGCGGGTGTCCCGGTTTGAGAGTACGACGGTAATTTGCTTATTTCTACACTCAGGCTTAACATGGCGTTAGAGGGTGAGAACTCGAAACAGCCCCCGAACGGCCCCGTGGGTGGCACCAACACCTCCCACGGGACCAACGTAACTCGTAGGAACTGACCCCGCAGCCGCGGGTGTCCCGGTTTGAGAGTACGATGATAATTTGCTTATTTCCACACTTAGGCTTAAAAACATGGCGTTAGACGGTGAGAACGCGAAACAGCCCCCGAACGGCCCCGTGGGTGGCACCAACACCTCCCACGGGACCAACGTAACTCGTGGGAACGGACTCCGCAGCCGCGGGTGTCCCGGTTTGAGAGTACGACGGTAATTTGCTTATTTCCACACTTAGGCTTAAAAACATGGCGTTAGAGGGTGAGAACTCGAAACAGCCCCCGAACGGCCCCGTGGGTGGCACCAACACCTCCCACGGGACCAACGTAACTCGTAGGAACTGACCCCGCAGCTGCGGGTGTCCCGGTTTGAGAGTACGATGATAATTTGCTTATTTCCACACTTAGGCTTAAAAATATGGCGTTAGAGGGTGAGAACTCGAAACAGCCCCCGAACGGCCCCGTGGGTGGCACCAACACCTCCCACGGGACCAACGTAACTCGTGGGAACTGACCCCGCAGCCGCGGGTGTCCCGGTTTGAGAGTACGACGGTAATTTGCTTATTTCTACACTCAGGCTTAACATGGCGTTAGAGGGTGAAAACTCGAAACAGCCCCCAAACGGCCCCGTGGGTGGCACCAACACCTCCCACGGGACCAACGTAACTCGTGGGAACGGACCCCGCAGCCGCGGGTGTCCCGGTTTGAGAGTACGACAGTAATTTGCTTATTTCCACACTTAGGCTTAAAAACATGGCGTTAGAGGGTGAGAACTCGAAACAGCCCCCGAACGGCCCCGTGGGTGGCACCAACACCTCCCACGGGACCAACGTAACTCGTGGGAACGGACCCCGCAGCCGCGGGTCTCCCGGTTTGAGAGTACGACGGTAATTTGCTTATTTCCACACTTAGGCTTAAAAACATGGCGTTAGAGGGTGAGAACTCGAAACAGCCTCCGAACGGCCCCGTGGGTGGCACCAACACCTCCCACGGGACCAACGTAACTCGTGGGAACTGACCCCGCAGCCGCGGGTGTCCCGGTTTGAGAGTACGATGATAATTTGCTTATTTCCACACTTAGGCTTAAAAACATGGCGTTAGAGGGTGAGAACGCGAAACAGCCCCCGAACGGCCCCGTGGGTGGCACCAACACCTCCCACGGGACCAACGTAACTCGTGGGAACGGACCCCGCAGCCGCGGGTGTCCCGGTTTGAGAGTACGACGGTAATTTGCTTATTTCCACACTTAGGCTTAAAAACATGGCGTTAGAGGGTGAGAACTCGAAACAGCCCCCGAACGGCCCCGTGGGTGGCACCAACACCTCCCACGGGACCAACGTAACTCGTGGGAACGGACCCCGCAGCCGCGGGTCTCCCGGTTTGAGAGTACGACGGTAATTTGCTTATTTCCACACTTAGGCTTAAAAACATGGCGTTAGAGGGTGAGAACTCGAAACAGCCTCCGAACGGCCCCGTGGGTGGCACCAACACCTCCCACGGGACCAACGTAACTCGTGGGAACTGACCCCGCAGCCGCGGGTGTCCCGGTTTGAGAGTACGATGATAATTTGCTTATTTCCACACTTAGGCTTAAAAACATGGCGTTAGAGGGTGAGAACGCGAAACAGCCCCCGAACGACCCCGTGGGTGGCACCAACACCTCCCACGGGACCAACGTAACTCGTGGGAACGGACCCCGCAGCCGCGGGTGTCCCGGTTTGAGAGTACGACAGTAATTTTGTTTATTTCCACACTTAGGCTTAAAAACATGGCGTTAGAGGGTGAGAACTCGAAACAGCCCCCGAACGGCCCCGTGGGTGGCACCAAGACCTCCCACGGGACCAACGTAACTCGTAGGAACTGACCCCGCAGCCGCGGGTGTCCCGGTTTGAGAGTACGACGGTAATTTGCTTATTTCTACACTTAGGCTTAACATGGCGTTAGAGGGTGAATACTCGAAACAGCCCCCCAACGGCCCCGTGGGTGGCACTAACACCTCCCACGGGACCAACGTAACTCGTGGGAATGGACCCCGCAGCCGCGGGTCTCCCGGTTTGAGAGTACGACGGTAATTTGCTTATTTCCACACTTAGGCTTAAAAACATGGCGTTAGAGGGTGAGAACTCGAAACAGCCTCCGAACGGCCCCGTGGGTGGCACCAACACCTCCCACGGGACCAACGTAACTCGTCGGAACTGACCCCGCAGCCGCGGGTGTCCCGGTTTGAGTGTACGATGATAATTTGCTTATTTCCACACTTAGGCTTAAAAACATGGCGTTAGAGGGTGATAACTCGAAACAGCCCCCGAACGGCCCCGTGGGTGGCACCAACACCTCCCACGGGACCAACGTAACTCGTGGGAACTGACCCCGCAGCCGCGGGTGTCCCGGTTTGAGAGTACGACGGTAATTTGCTTATTTCTACACTCAGGTTTAACATGGCGTTAGAGGGTGAAAACTCGAAACAGCCCCCGAACGGCCCCGTGGGTGGCACCAACACCTCCCACGGGACCAACGTAACTCGTAGGAACTGACCCCGCAGCCGCGGGTGTCCCGGTTTGAGAGTACGATGATAATTTTGCTTATTTCCACACTTAGGCTTAAAAACATGGCGTTAGAGGGTGAGAACTCGAAACAGCCTCCGAACGGCCCCGTGGGTGGCACTAACACCTCCCACGGGACCAACGTAACTCGTGGGAACTGACCCCGCAGCCACGGGTGTCCCGGTTTGAGAGTACGACGGTAATTTGCTTATTTCCACATTAAGGCTTAAAAACATGGGGTTAGAGGGTGAGAACTCGAAACAGCCCCCGAACGGCCCCGTGGGTGGTACCAACACCTCCCACGGGACCAACGTAACTCGTAGGAACTGACCCCGTAGCCGCGGGTGTCCCGGTTTGAGAGTACGATGATAATTTGCTTATTTCCACACTTAGGCTTAAAAACATGACGTTAGAGGGTGAGAACGCGAAACAGCCCCCGAGAGGCCCCGTGGGTGGCACCAACACCTCCCACGGGACCAACGTAACTCGTGGGAACTGACCCCGCAGCCGCGGGTGTCCCGGTTTGAGAGTACGACGGTAATTTGCTTATTTCTACACTTAGGCTTAACATGGCGTTAGAGGGTGAGAACTCGAAACAGCCCCCGAACGGCCCCGTGGTTGGCACCAACACCTCCCACGGGACCAACGTAACTCGTGGGAACGGACCCCGCAGTCGCGGGTGTCCCGGTTTGAGAGTACGACGGTAATTTGCTTATTTCCACACTTAGGCTTAAAAACATGGCGTTAGAGGGTGAGAACTCGAAACAGCCCCCTAACGGCCCCGTGGGTGGCACCAACACCTCCCACGGGACCAACGTAACTCGTCGGAACTGACCCCGCAGCCGCGGGTGTCCCGGTTTGAGAGTACGATGATAATTTGCTTATTTCCACACTTAGGCTTAAAAACATGGCGTTAGAGGGTGAAAACTCGAAACAGCCCCCGAACGGCCCCGTGGGTGGCACCAACACCTCCCACGGGACCAACGTAACTCGTGGGAACGGACCCCGCAGCCGCGGGTGTCCCGGTTTGAGAGTACGACGGTAATTTGCTTATTTCCACACTTAGGCTTAAAAACATGGCGTTAGAGGGTGAGAACTCGAAACAGCCCCCGAACGGCCCCGTGGGTGGCACCAACACCTCCCACGGGACCAACGTAACTCGTAGGAACTGACCCCGCAGCCGCGGGTGTCCCGGTTTGAGAGTACGACGGTAATTTGCTTATTTCTACACTTAGGCTTAACATTGCGTTAGAGGGTGAATACTCGAAACAGCCCCCCAACGGCCCCGTGGGTGGCACTAACACCTCCCACGGGACCAACGTAACTCGTGGGAATGGACCCCGCAGCCGCGGGTCTCCCGGTTTGAGAGTACGACGGTAATTTGCTTATTTCCACACTTAGGCTTAAAAACATGGCGTTAGAGGGTGAGAACTCGAAACAGCCTCCGAACGGCCCCGTGGGTGGCACTAACATCTCCCACGGGACCAACGTAACTCGTGGGAACTGACCCCGCAGCCGCGGGTGTCCCGGTTTGAGAGTACGACGGTAATTTGCTTATTTCCACACTTAGGCTTAAAAACATGGCGTTAGAGGGTGAGAACTCGAAACAGCCCCCGAACGGCCCCGTGGGTGGCACCAACACCTCCCACGGGACCAACGTAACTCGTGGGAACTGACCCCGCAGCCGCGGGTGTCCCGGTTTGAGAGTACGACGGTAATTTGCTTATTTCCACACTTAGGCTTAAAAACATGGGGTTAGAGGGTGAGAACTCGAAACAGCCCCCGAACGGCCCCGTGGGTGGCACCAACACCTCCCACGGGACCAACGTAACTCGTAGGAACTGACCCCGCAGCCGCGGGTGTCCCGGTTTGAGAGTACGATGATAATTTGCTTATTTCCACACTTAGGCTTAAAAACATGGCGTTAGAGGGTGAGAACGCGAAACAGCCCCCGAGAGGCCCCGTGGGTGGCACCAGCACCTCCCACGGGACCAACGTAACTCGTGGGAACTGACCCCGCAGCCGCGGGTGTCCCGGTTTGAGAGTACGACGGTAATTTGCTTATTTCTACACTTAGGCTTAACATGGCGTTAGAGGGTGAGAACTCAAAACAGCCCCCGAACGGCCCCGTGGGTGGCACCAACACCTCCCACGGGACCAACGTAACTCGTAGGAACTGACCCCGCAGCCGCGGGTGTCCCGGTTTGAGAGTACGATGATAATTTGCTTATTTCCACACTTAGGCTTAAAAACATGGCGTTAGAGGGTGAGAACTCGAAACAGCCCCCGAACGGCCCCGTGGGTGGCACCAACACCTCCCACGGGACCAACGTAACTCGTGGGAACTGACCCCGCAGCCGCGGGTGTCCCGGTTTGAGAGTACGATGATAATTTGCTTATTTCCACACTTAGGCTTAAAAACATGGCGTTAGAGGGTGAGAACTCGAAACAGCCCCCGAACGGCCCCGTGGGTGGCACCAAAACCTCCCACGGGACCAACGTAACTCGTGGGAACGGACCCCGCAGCCGCGGGTGTCCCGGTTTGAGAGTACGACGGTTATTTGCTTATTTCCACACTTAGGCTTAAAAACATGGCGTTAGAGGGTGAGAACTCGAAACAGCCCCCTAACGGCCCCGTGGGTGGCACCAACACCTCCCACGGGACCAACGTAACTCGTAGGAACTGACCCCGCAGCCGCGGGTGTCCCGGTTTGAGAGTACGATGATAATTTGCTTATTTCCACACTTAGGCTTAAAAACATGGCGTTAGAGGGTGAGAACGCGAAACAGCCCCCGAGAGGCCCCGTGGGTGGCACCAGCACCTCCCACGGGACCAACGTAACTCGTCGGAACTGACCCCGCAGTCGCGGGTGTCCCGGTTTGAGAGTACGATGATAATTTGCTTATTTCCACACTTAGGCTTAAAAACATGGCGTTAGAGGGTGAGAACTCGAAACAGCCCCCGAACGGCCCCGTGGGTGGCACCAACACCTCCCACGGGACCAACGTAACTCGTGGGAACGGACCCCGCAGCCGCGGGTGTCCCGGTTTGAGAGTACGACGGTAATTTGCTTATTTCCACACTTAGGCTTAAAAACATGGCGTTAGAGGGTGAGAACTCGAAACAGCCCCCGAACGGCCCCGTGGGTGGCACCAACACCTCCCACGGGACCAACGTAACTCGTAGGAACTGACCCCGCAGCCGCGGGTGTCCCGGTTTGAGAGTACGACGGTAATTTGCTTATTTCTACACTTAGGCTTAACATGGCGTTAGAGGGTGAAAACTCGAAACAGCCCCCGAACGGCACCGTGAGTGGCACTAACACCTCCCACGGGACCAACGTAACTCGTGGGAACGGACGCCGCAGCCGCGGGTGTCCCGGTTTGAGAGTACGACGGTAATTTGCTTATTTCCACACTTAGGCTTAAAAACATGGCGTTAGAGGGTGAGAACTCGAAACAGCCCCCGAACGGCCCCGTGGGTGGCACCAACACCTCCCACGGGACCAACGTAACTCGTAGGAACTGACCCCGCAGCCGCGGGTGTCCCGGTTTGAGAGTACGATGATAATTTGCTTATTTCCACACTTAGGCTTAAAAACATGGCGTTAGAGGGTGAGAACGCGAAACAGCCCCCGAACGGCCCCGTGGGTGGCACCAACACCTCCCACGGGACCAACGTAACTCGTGGGAACGGACCCCGCAGCCGCGGGTGTCCCGGTTTGAGAGTACGACGGTAATTTGCTTATTTCCACACTTAGGCTTAAAAACATGGCGTTAGAGGGTGAGAACTCGAAACAGCCCCCGAACGGCCCCGTGGGTGGCACCAACACCTCCCACGGGACCAACGTAACTCGTAGGAACTGACCCCGCAGCCGCGGTTGTCCCGGTTTGAGAGTACGACGGTAATTTGCTTATTTCTACACTTAGGCTTAACATGGCGTTAGAGGGTGAAAACTCGAAACAGCCCCCGAACGGCCCCGTGGGTGGCACTAACACCTCCCACGGGACCAACGTAACTCGTGGGAACGGACCCCGAAGCCGCGGGTGTCCCGGTTTGAGAGTACGACGGTAATTTGCTTATTTCCACACTTAGGCTTAAAAACATGGAGTTAGAGGGTGAGAACTCGAAACAGCCTCCGAACGGCCCCGTGGGTGGCACTAACACCTCCCACGGGACCAACGTAACTCGTGGGAACTGACCCCGCAGCCGCAGGTGTCCCGGTTTGAGAGTACGACGGTAATTTGCTTATTTCCACACTTAGGCTTAAAAACATGGCGTTAGAGGATGAGAACTCGAAACAGCCCCCGAACGGCCCCGTGGGTGGCACCAACACCTCCCACGGGACCAACGTAACTCGTAGGAACTGACCCCGCAGCCGCGGGTGTCCCGGTTTGAGAGTACGATGATAATTTGCTTATTTCCACACTTAGGCTTAAAAACATGGCGTTAGAGGGTGAGAACGTGAAACAGCCCCCGAACGGCCCCGTGGGTGGCACCAACACCTCCCACGGGACCAACGTAACTCGTGGGAACGGACCCCGCAGTCGCGGGTGTCCCGGTTTGAGAGTACGACGATAATTTGCTTATTTCCACACTTAGGCTTAAAAACATGGCGTTAGAGGGTGAGAACTCGAAACAGCCCCCGAACGGCCCCGTGGGTGGCACCAACACCTCCCACGGGACCAACGTAACTCGTAGGAACTGACCCCGCAGCCGCGGGTGTCCTGGTTTGAGAGTACGACGGTAATTTGCTTATTTCTACACTCAGGCTTAACATGGCGTTAGAGGGTGAAAACTCGAAACAGCCCCCGAACGGCCCCGTGGGTGGCACCAACACCTCCCACGGGACCAACGTAACTCGTGGGAACGGACCCCGCAGCCGCGGGTCTCCCGGTTTGAGAGTACGACGGTAATTTGCTTATTTCCACACTTAGGCTTAAAAACATGGCGTTAAAGGGTGAGAACTCGAAACAGCCTCCGAACGGCCCCGTGGGTGGCACCAACACCTCCCACGGGACCAACGTAACTCGTGGGAACTAACCCCGCAGCCGCGGGTGTCCCGGTTTGAGAGTACGATGATAATTTGCTTATTTCCACACTTAGGCTTAAAAACATGGCGTTAGAGGGTGAGAACGCGAAACAGCCCCCGAACGGCCCCGTGGGTGGCACCAACACCTCCCACGGGACCAACGTAACTCGTGGGAACGGACCCCGCAGCCGCGGGTGTCCCGGTTTGAGAGTACGACGGTAATTTGCTTATTTCCACACTTAGGCTTAAAAACATGGCGTTAGAGGGTGAGAACTCGAAACAGCCCCCGAACGGCCCCGTGGGTGGCACCAACACCTCCCACGGGACCAACGTAACTCGTAGGAACTGACCCCGCAGCCGCGGGTGTCCCGGTTTGAGAGTACGACGGTAATTTGCTTATTTCTACACTTAGGCTTAACATGGCGTTAGAGGGTGAAAACTCGAAACAGCCCCCGAACGGCACCGTGAGTGGCACTAACACCTCCCACGGGACCAACGTAACTCGTGGGAACGGACGCCGCAGCCGCGGGTGTCCCGGTTTGAGAGTACGACGGTAATTTGCTTATTTCCACACTTAGGCTTAAAAACATGGCGTTAGAGGGTGAGAACTCGAAACAGCCCCCGAACGGCCCCGTGGGTGGCACCAACACCTCCCACGGGACCAACGTAACTCGTAGGAACTGACCCCGCAGCCGCGGGTGTCCCGGTTTGAGAGTACGATGATAATTTGCTTATTTCCACACTTAGGCTTAAAAACATGGCGTTAGAGGGTGAGAACTCGAAACAGCCCCCGAACGGCCCCGTGGGTGGCACCAACACCTCCCACGGGACCAACGTAACTCGTGGGAACTGACCCCGCAGCCGCGGGTGTCCCGGTTTGAGAGTACGACGGTAATTTGCTTATTTCCACACTTAGGCTTAAAAACATGGGGTTAGAGGGTGAGAACTCGAAACAGCCCCCGAACGGCCCCGTGGGTGGCACCAACACCTCCCACGGGACCAACGTAACTCGTAGGAACTGACCCCGCAGCCGCGGGTGTCCCGGTTTGAGAGTACGATGATAATTTGCTTATTTCCACACTTAGGCTTAAAAACATGGCGTTAGAGGGTGAGAACGCGAAACAGCCCCCGAGAGGCCCCGTGGGTGGCACCAGCACCTCCCACGGGACCAACGTAACTCGTGGGAACTGACCCCGCAGCCGCGGGTGTCCCGGTTTGAGAGTACGACGGTAATTTGCTTATTTCTACACTTAGGCTTAACATGGCGTTAGAGGGTGAGAACTCAAAACAGCCCCCGAACGGCCCCGTGGGTGGCACCAACACCTCCCACGGGACCAACGTAACTCGTAGGAACTGACCCTGCAGCCGCGGGTGTCCCGGTTTGAGAGTACGATGATAATTTGCTTATTTCCACACTTAGGCTTAAAAACATGGCGTTAGAGGGTGAGAACTCGAAACAGCCCCCGAACGGCCCCGTGGGTGGCACCAACACCTCCCACGGGACCAACGTAACTCGTGGGAACTGACCCCGCAGCCGCGGGTGTCCCGGTTTGAGAGTACGATGATAATTTGCTTATTTCCACACTTAGGCTTAAAAACATGGCGTTAGAGGGTGAGAACTCGAAACAGCCCCCGAACGGCCCCGTGGGTGGCACCAAAACCTCCCACGGGACCAACGTAACTCGTGGGAACGGACCCCGCAGCCGCGGGTGTCCCGGTTTGAGAGTACGACGGTTATTTGCTTATTTACACACTTAGGCTTAAAAACATGGCGTTAGAGGGTGAGAACTCGAAACAGCCCCCTAACGGCCCCGTGGGTGGCACCAACACCTCCCACGGGACCAACGTAACTCGTAGGAACTGACCCCGCAGCCGCGGGTGTCCCGGTTTGAGAGTACGATGATAATTTGCTTATTTCCACACTTAGGCTTAAAAACATGGCGTTAGAGGGTGAGAACGCGAAACAGCCCCCGAGAGGCCCCGTGGGTGGCACCAGCACCTCCCACGGGACCAACGTAACTCGTCGGAACTGACCCCGCAGTCGCGGGTGTCCCGGTTTGAGAGTACGATGATAATTTGCTTATTTCCACACTTAGGCTTAAAAACATGGCGTTAGAGGGTGAGAACTCGAAACAGCCCCCGAACGGCCCCGTGGGTGGCACCAACACCTCCCACGGGACCAACGTAACTCGTGGGAACGGACCCCGCAGCCGCGGGTGTCCCGGTTTGAGAGTACGACGGTAATTTGCTTATTTCCACACTTAGGCTTAAAAACATGGCGTTAGAGGGTGAGAACTCGAAACAGCCCCCGAACGGCCCCGTGGGTGGCACCAACACCTCCCACGGGACCAACGTAACTCGTAGGAACTGACCCCGCAGCCGCGGGTGTCCCGGTTTGAGAGTACGACGGTAATTTGCTTATTTCTACACTTAGGCTTAACATGGCGTTAGAGGGTGAAAACTCGAAACAGCCCCCGAACGGCACCGTGAGTGGCACTAACACCTCCCACGGGACCAACGTAACTCGTGGGAACGGACGCCGCAGCCGCGGGTGTCCCGGTTTGAGAGTACGACGGTAATTTGCTTATTTCCACACTTAGGCTTAAAAACATGGCGTTAGAGGGTGAGAACTCGAAACAGCCCCCGAACGGCCCCGTGGGTGGCACCAACACCTCCCACGGGACCAACGTAACTCGTAGGAACTGACCCCGCAGCCGCGGGTGTCCCGGTTTGAGAGTACGATGATAATTTGCTTATTTCCACACTTAGGCTTAAAAACATGGCGTTAGAGGGTGAGAACGCGAAACAGCCCCCGAACGGCCCCGTGGGTGGCACCAACACCTCCCACGGGACCAACGTAACTCGTGGGAACGGACCCCGCAGCCGCGGGTGTCCCGGTTTGAGAGTACGACGGTAATTTGCTTATTTCCACACTTAGGCTTAAAAACATGGCGTTAGAGGGTGAGAACTCGAAACAGCCCCCGAACGGCCCCGTGGGTGGCACCAACACCTCCCACGGGACCAACGTAACTCGTAGGAACTGACCCCGCAGCCGCGGTTGTCCCGGTTTGAGAGTACGACGGTAATTTGCTTATTTCTACACTTAGGCTTAACATGGCGTTAGAGGGTGAAAACTCGAAACAGCCCCCGAACGGCCCCGTGGGTGGCACTAACACCTCCCACGGGACCAACGTAACTCGTGGGAACGGACCCCGAAGCCGCGGGTGTCCCGGTTTGAGAGTACGACGGTAATTTGCTTATTTCCACACTTAGGCTTAAAAACATGGAGTTAGAGGGTGAGAACTCGAAACAGCCTCCGAACGGCCCCGTGGGTGGCACTAACACCTCCCACGGGACCAACGTAACTCGTGGGAACTGACCCCGCAGCCGCAGGTGTCCCGGTTTGAGAGTACGACGGTAATTTGCTTATTTCCACACTTAGGCTTAAAAACATGGCGTTAGAGGATGAGAACTCGAAACAGCCCCCGAACGGCCCCGTGGGTGGCACCAACACCTCCCACGGGACCAACGTAACTCGTAGGAACTGACCCCGCAGCCGCGGGTGTCCCGGTTTGAGAGTACGATGATAATTTGCTTATTTCCACACTTAGGCTTAAAAACATGGCGTTAGAGGGTGAGAACGTGAAACAGCCCCCGAACGGCCCCGTGGGTGGCACCAACACCTCCCACGGGACCAACGTAACTCGTGGGAACGGACCCCGCAGTCGCGGGTGTCCCGGTTTGAGAGTACGACGATAATTTGCTTATTTCCACACTTAGGCTTAAAAACATGGCGTTAGAGGGTGAGAACTCGAAACAGCCCCCGAACGGCCCCGTGGGTGGCACCAACACCTCCCACGGGACCAACGTAACTCGTAGGAACTGACCCCGCAGCCGCGGGTGTCCTGGTTTGAGAGTACGACGGTAATTTGCTTATTTCTACACTCAGGCTTAACATGGCGTTAGAGGGTGAAAACTCGAAACAGCCCCCGAACGGCCCCGTGGGTGGCACCAACACCTCCCACGGGACCAACGTAACTCGTGGGAACGGACCCCGCAGCCGCGGGTCTCCCGGTTTGAGAGTACGACGGTAATTTGCTTATTTCCACACTTAGGCTTAAAAACATGGCGTTAGAGGGTGAGAACTCGAAACAGCCTCCGAACGGCCCCGTGGGTGGCACCAACACCTCCCACGGGACCAACGTAACTCGTGGGAACTAACCCCGCAGCCGCGGGTGTCCCGGTTTGAGAGTACGATGATAATTTGCTTATTTCCACACTTAGGCTTAAAAACATGGCGTTAGAGGGTGAGAACGCGAAACAGCCCCCGAACGGCCCCGTGGGTGGCACCAACACCTCCCACGGGACCAACGTAACTCGTGGGAACGGACCCCGCAGCCGCGGGTGTCCCGGTTTGAGAGTACGACGGTAATTTGCTTATTTCCACACTTAGGCTTAAAAACATGGCGTTAGAGGGTGAGAACTCGAAACAGCCCCCGAACGGCCCCGTGGGTGGCACCAACACCTCCCACGGGACCAACGTAACTCGTAGGAACTGACCCCGCAGCCGCGGGTGTCCCGGTTTGAGAGTACGACGGTAATTTGCTTATTTCTACACTTAGGCTTAACATGGCGTTAGAGGGTGAAAACTCGAAACAGCCCCCGAACGGCACCGTGAGTGGCACTAACACCTCCCACGGGACCAACGTAACTCGTGGGAACGGACGCCGCAGCCGCGGGTGTCCCGGTTTGAGAGTACGACGGTAATTTGCTTATTTCCACACTTAGGCTTAAAAACATGGCGTTAGAGGGTGAGAACTCGAAACAGCCCCCGAACGGCCCCGTGGGTGGCACCAACACCTCCCACGGGACCAACGTAACTCGTAGGAACTGACCCCGCAGCCGCGGGTGTCCCGGTTTGAGAGTACGATGATAATTTGCTTATTTCCACACTTAGGCTTAAAAACATGGCGTTAGAGGGTGAGAACGCGAAACAGCCCCCGAACGGCCCCGTGGGTGGCACCAACACCTCCCACGGGACCAACGTAACTCGTGGGAACGGACCCCGCAGCCGCGGGTGTCCCGGTTTGAGAGTACGACGGTAATTTGCTTATTTCCACACTTAGGCTTAAAAACATGGCGTTAGAGGGTGAGAACTCGAAACAGCCCCCGAACGGCCCCGTGGGTGGCACCAACACCTCCCACGGGACCAACGTAACTCGTAGGAACTGACCCCGCAGCCGCGGTTGTCCCGGTTTGAGAGTACGACGGTAATTTGCTTATTTCTACACTTAGGCTTAACATGGCGTTAGAGGGTGAAAACTCGAAACAGCCCCCGAACGGCCCCGTGGGTGGCACTAACACCTCCCACGGGACCAACGTAACTCGTGGGAACGGACCCCGAAGCCGCGGGTGTCCCGGTTTGAGAGTACGACGGTAATTTGCTTATTTCCACACTTAGGCTTAAAAACATGGAGTTAGAGGGTGAGAACTCGAAACAGCCTCCGAACGGCCCCGTGGGTGGCACTAACACCTCCCACGGGACCAACGTAACTCGTGGGAACTGACCCCGCAGCCGCAGGTGTCCCGGTTTGAGAGTACGACGGTAATTTGCTTATTTCCACACTTAGGCTTAAAAACATGGCGTTAGAGGATGAGAACTCGAAACAGCCCCCGAACGGCCCCGTGGGTGGCACCAACACCTCCCACGGGACCAACGTAACTCGTAGGAACTGACCCCGCAGCCGCGGGTGTCCCGGTTTGAGAGTACGATGATAATTTGCTTATTTCCACACTTAGGCTTAAAAACATGGCGTTAGAGGGTGAGAACGTGAAACAGCCCCCGAACGGCCCCGTGGGTGGCACCAACACCTCCCACGGGACCAACGTAACTCGTGGGAACGGACCCCGCAGTCGCGGGTGTCCCGGTTTGAGAGTACGACGATAATTTGCTTATTTCCACACTTAGGCTTAAAAACATGGCGTTAGAGGGTGAGAACTCGAAACAGCCCCCGAACGGCCCCGTGGGTGGCACCAACACCTCCCACGGGACCAACGTAACTCGTAGGAACTGACCCCGCAGCCGCGGGTGTCCTGGTTTGAGAGTACGACGGTAATTTGCTTATTTCTACACTCAGGCTTAACATGGCGTTAGAGGGTGAAAACTCGAAACAGCCCCCGAACGGCCCCGTGGGTGGCACCAACACCTCCCACGGGACCAACGTAACTCGTGGGAACGGACCCCGCAGCCGCGGGTCTCCCGGTTTGAGAGTACGACGGTAATTTGCTTATTTCCACACTTAGGCTTAAAAACATGGCGTTAGAGGGTGAGAACTCGAAACAGCCTCCGAACGGCCCCGTGGGTGGCACCAACACCTCCCACGGGACCAACGTAACTCGTGGGAACTAACCCCGCAGCCGCGGGTGTCCCGGTTTGAGAGTACGATGATAATTTGCTTATTTCCACACTTAGGCTTAAAAACATGGCGTTAGAGGGTGAGAACGCGAAACAGCCCCCGAACGGCCCCGTGGGTGGCACCAACACCTCCCACGGGACCAACGTAACTCGTGGGAACGGACCCCGCAGCCGCGGGTGTCCCGGTTTGAGAGTACGACGGTAATTTGCTTATTTCCACACTTAGGCTTAAAAACATGGCGTTAGAGGGTGAGAACTCGAAACAGCCCCCGAACGGCCCCGTGGGTGGCACCAACACCTCCCACGGGACCAACGTAACTCGTAGGAACTGACCCCGCAGCCGCGGGTGTCCCGGTTTGAGAGTACGACGGTAATTTGCTTATTTCTACACTTAGGCTTAACATGGCGTTAGAGGGTGAATACTCGAAACAGCCCCCTAACGGCCCCGTGGGTGGCACTAACACCTCCCACGGGACCAACGTAACTCGTGGGAATGGACCCCGCAGCCGCGGGTCTCCCGGTTTGAGAGTACGACGGTAATTTGCTTATTTCCACACTTAGGCTTAAAAACATGGCGTTAGAGGGTGAGAACTCGAAACAGCCTCCGAACGGCCCCGTGGGTGGCACCAACACCTCCCACGGGACCAACGTAACTCGTCGAAACTGACCCCGCAGCCGCGGGTGTCCCGGTTTGAGAGTACGATGATAATTTGCTTATTTCCACACTTAGGCTTAAAAACATGGCGTTAGAGGGTGATAACTCGAAACAGCCCCCGAACGGCCCCGTGGGTGGCACCAACACCTCCCACGGGACCAACGTAACTCGTGAGAACTGACCCCGCAGCCGCGGGTGTCCCGGTTTGAGAGTACGATGGTAATTTGCTTGTTTCTACACTCAGGCTTAACATGGCGTTAGAGGGTGAAAACTCGAAACAGCCCTCGAACGGCCCCGTGGGTGGCACCAACACCTCCCACGGGACCAACGTAACTCGTAGGAACTGACCCCGCAGCCGCGGGTGTCCCGGTTTGAGAGTACGATGATAATTTGCTTATTTCCACACTTAGGCTTAAAAACATGGCGTTAGAGGGTGAGAACTCGAAACAGCCTCCGAACGGCCCCGTGGGTGGCACTAACACCTCCCACGGGACCAACGTAACTCGTGGGAACTGACCCCGCAGCCGCGGGTGTCCCGGTTTGAGAGTACGACGGTAATTTGCTTATTTCCACACTTAGGCTTAAAAACATGGCGTTAGAGGGTGAGAACTCGAAACAGCCCCCGAACGGCCCCGTGGGTGGCACCAACACCTCCCACGGGACCAACGTAACTCGTAGGAACTGACCCCACAGCCGCGGGTGTCCCGGTTTGAGAGTACGATGATAATTTGCTTATTTCCACACTTAGGCTTAAAAACATGGCGTTAGAGGGTGAGAACGCGAAACAGCCCCCGAACGGCCCCGTGGGTGGCACCAACACCTCCCACGGGACCAACGTAACTCGTGGGAACGGACCCCGCAGCCGCGGGTGTCCCGGTTTGAGAGTACGACGGTAATTTGCTTATTTCCACACTTAGGCTTAAAAACATGGCGTTAGAGGGTGAGAACTCGAAATAGCCTCCGAACGGCCCCGTGGGTGGCACCAACACCTCCCACGGGACCAACGTAACTCGTGGGAACTGACCCCGCAGCCGCGGGTGTCCCGGTTTGAGAGTACGACGGTAATTTGCTTATTTCTACACTTAGGCTTAACATGGCGTTAGAGGGTGAAAACTCGAAACAGCCCCCGAACGGCCCCGTGGGTGGCACTAACACCTCCCACGGGACCAACGTAACTCGTGGGAACGGACGCCGCAGCCGCGGGTGTCTCGGTTTGAGTGTACGACGGTAATTTGCTTATTTCCACACTTAGGCTTAAAAACATGGCGTTAGAGGGTGAGAACTCGAAACAGCCCTCGAACGGCCCCGTGGGTGGCACCAACACCTCCCACGGGACCAACGTAACTCGTAGGAACTGACCCCGCAGCCGCGGGTGTCCCGATTTGAGAGTACGACGGTAATTTGCTTATTTCTACACTTAGGCTTAACATGGCGTTAGAGGGTGAATACTCGAAACAGCCCCCGAACGGCCCCGTGGGTGGCACTAACACCTCCCACGGGACCAACGTAACTCGTGGGAACGGACGCCGCAGCCGCGGGTGTCCTGGTTTGAGAGTACGACGGTAATTTGCTTATTTCTACACTTAGGATTAAAAACATGGCGTTAGAGGGTGAGAACTCGAAACAGCCCCCGAACGGCCCCGTGGGTGGCACCAACACCTCCCACTGGACCAACGTAACTCGTAGGAACTGACCCCGCAGCCGCGGGTGTCCCGGTTTGAGTGTACGATGGTAATTTGCTTATTTCCACACTTAGGCTTAAAAACATGGCGTTAGAGGGTGAGAACTCGAAACAACCCCCGAACGGCCTCGTGGGTGGCACCAACACCTCCCACGGGACCAACGTAACTCGTAGGAACTGACCCCGCAGCCGCGGGTCTCCCGGTTTGAGAGTACGGCAGTAATTTGCTTATTTCCACACTTAATTTTTATATTTCTACTTGGTTACTGATAATTTTAACTCATATATGCAATTTTTCAGCTTGATTAATTTTTTTGTAAAATTACTTGGTTACTGATACTTTTATTTTTTGTATCCTATCATTTGTAGGATTTTTGCGCGTGGATCAAATGAAGGAGGCAATGTTTTACAACATGATGATTATTTATATGTTGTGGACATTCAGGATAATGTTTTTTATGTGTTATAGCCGTGCAGGCTTTTATTGTTTAGTTTTATGGCCGTGCGGGCTTTTATAATTTGATTGTTGAATTTTATAGCCGTGCGGGCTTTATAATAAGCAGGTTTTTCATTTACAGGTTTTGGAATGTCAAGAAAATAGAGGAAACTCTGCCCAATTTTTTTTTGGTCTGTGAATTATTAAGACGTGTAATATTTTTATGTTTGTATATATATTTGTTTATTAACAACATTCTCAATTCGCAATTTGTGATTTTTTTTTATTGTTTTGCCTATAATAAATATTTGTAACACCTCGTAGCAACCGATGATGCACTCACAGGAACCCCAATTTTAGGATTGGGCAAAAAAAATACATTTTTTTTAAATTACAGATAAATATGGTCATGGACTTTGTCCATGACCATTTTTACTTTTTTTTGTCGTGCTTAAAAATGGTCGCGGCCAAAGTCCGCGACCATTTTTTTTATTTTTTGTCACGGTAATGGGTCGCGGACTAGGGCCGCGACCAATTTTTTTTAAATTTTTTTTGTCACACACATGGGTCGCGGCCAAAGTCCGCGACCAATTTGTCACGGTCGTGGGTCATGGACAAGGACCGTGACCAATTTTTTTAATTTTTTTTTGTCACGCACATGGTTCGCGGACTTTGGCCGCGACCAATTTGTCACGGTTGTGGGTCATGGACAAGGGCCGCGACCAATTTTTTTAATTTTTTTTTGTCACGCACATGGGTCGCGGACTTTGGCCGCGACCAATTTGTCACGGTTATGGGTCACGGATTAGAGCCGCGACCCATCACGGCATGGGTCACGGCCTAAGTCCGCGACCATCTGCCGTGACCCCTCTCGGCCGTGACCATTTTTTGGTCACGGACTTGGGCCGCGACCCACGAAAATGGTCACGCCCGAAATGGTCACGGCCCAAGTCCGCGACCCACAGGTTTGGTCAGGGATTTTGGCCGTGACCAATCGCCAGTTTTGGGGAATGTTGAAGATTCCACTGGTAACTACTTGGTAGTGAATGAGTGAGAGGTATCATCCTAACCTTTGTAAAATTTCTTATCAAGTATAAATGATAATTGGAGTGAATCTAAGGTTTTTTACCCCTATATGGGGGGTTTCCTAGTAAATATGTCTCATGTATGTTTATGAATGGTTATCACACTTTTAAGCACATTTTGATCACACACATCACTCAAATTTCTCACGTGTGTTGTGTATTAGGCTAAAATTGTCTTAGGGTTTTAGATCTAATTTTGATTTCTCTAGATTGACCTATTTATATGTTTGTGTGTGGATATCTTAGATCTATTTGGTTGTGCATGAAATTTGAAGTTGAAATTTAAAACTGGTCATAATTTGTGTTCAAATGCCCCTTTAGGTTTGTTAGTCATCTTCATAGGGATTAAAACACACTTCATCAAGCACCTAGTTCTTCTCCTTATGGGTTTTGGGCCTGGTCAAGCTACAACAAGTACATGGATGTGCTTAAAATGATTGTCTTGGAAGTGCATTATGATTTTTTGGAGATTTCACATAGTCCAAGAATAACCATGCTCTCCATCTCTTGGTCTCTCACTGGAGTGATGCCTCTCACACTTTCATGACAACCTAGGGAGAATTCACCATCAGACTTGAAGATATGTTTGATCTTTTTATTTTAGAACCATGTGGACAATTCCCTTATGAGTCCGCACAATTAGATATAGATAAAGAGAAGGAACGTTCTCTACTAGATCATCTCGTTCATAATTCAGTGGGTGATCACACGAATGCCACTTTTGGCCAATAGATTAAATATTTCTATAAGCCTTATATCAAGCTCACTCGAGAGAAGATCGACCAAGGGTTTGAGATAAATAGGGAATCTGGTGAAGGTTGTGGCAGTCATTTTGAACTATCTTCATACATCCTTTGCCCTCTTTCACGATTTTTATCCCTAGCAAGCCTAACGATCAACCACACAGGGACATGGTGAATATTTTTATCAGATTTTCTCGTAGAATCAACATTACTTTGGTATCTATAACTCTTGGATCTTAGTACACATGGTTGTACATATGTTACCTCGACATGGTGCACTTAGTTGGCCATTTTGACGTCTCTAATTTTGGCAATACCATTTTGTTGATGGGTTTCCTCCACGCAAAGTTCCCCGATCTTACTCCGAAAGTTGTGGAGATTAGCGTGCTTCCTCTTAAGCATCCACTTATAACTCAATGAAGAAAAAAGTAAAGAAAAAGGCATTGTTAACTTTGATTGACGATAGTAGTTGTTTTGAATTTTGTTCGTATGCTCAACAGGCTCATACTAAAACTTGGTCATTTTTCAAACCGAAAGTTTTGGTGGTGACACTTCTTTAGGAGGGTAGGAAAGTTGTTGAAGATAATCCATCTCTTGTCGTGGTTCTTATGATTTCTCCCAGTCATCTTCTATATCACATTAAGTAGGAGGTTGAAAGTGATGCCTATAATCCTCATAGGTGTGTTCGGAAGTCTGGTTATGACCAAGGAATAACCAAACTTGTTTGTGAATCAGATAGGGTAGATTACACATTTTTTATTGTAAATTTTAATTTCACAATACGGAATGTGATTCTTTCTAACTTCAAAACTTGGTTTTTCCTGAGGATCACAATATAGGATATGCTTCTCTGGGTTAGTATTGCCATCATTAGCTGACTCAACTCATAGCCATTAATTATTTTGTAAAGATTGAGCCTAGGTTATATGCCATAGAGATTTTTGGTCCCAATGAACTTAGGTTAAAGAATATCTCAACCAAGGATATGGAATTTCCCCTTAGACTTATAAAGATACCATACCGTAAGGAGTTTTCTCCCTTAGCTCCACCTGCTGAGATTGTTAATGTGGGAGTAAAAGAGAAGAAGAAAGTATCATGGTCATTGCTAGAATAAAAAGAAAAGTGACTTTGAATGCACGCTCATACAAGTGGAAGTTTTCCCTAGCCCCCCCCCCCCCCCCCCCCCCAAAGTCTAAGGATACCAAAGGTTAATCTAACCCTATCACTATCCCTAGAAAAATAAAGTTACTAAAGTCAACAATTGCCTTAATGTCTGGTGTTCTTTCTCGAATGGAGTCTATTGCTACCAGTCCTGAGGATATTTTGACTGGCTAGAGGAGGCACCATTTACCTGATAGTTTTGTACTAACTCAACTTATTAAGGAGACAGTTGCTTAGGTTAGGAAAGTGGAGAAGGTTCCTCCAACTATTGTTGCTTATCAACATAAGAAAAAGTTAACCAAGAAACATACTTGAAAACATGTTATTCCATCTCCCCCGCCTTTAGTCACTTCAGAGCTAACTTAAGATGTTGGACCAATTAATGAAGAGATATAATTTTTTACTCCAATTATCCCATTTAAATCTTCTCATGAAGTCCAAAAGGTAACTATTTTTTTTATGTTTGAAATTTCTTGAAGTGTTGAGTTGTTTCTAACAGTGCTAAATAATCTTTAGGATTCCCCTCCTCCACCAGTGGAAGTGTTGTCCATTCCTGGTGACAATCCTTACACGAGATCTTCTTCAATTCCAATTATTGAAGAAAATATTCTTCCAGGTCATAGTTTGTCCCCCTCTTCAATAATTGGGAGAGCTTCGTTAAGATGTGCTTCGTCAAGACGTGCTCCATCGAAATGTGTTGCTGAGGTGGCACAAAAGTTGCCCATGCATGAACAAATAGTGGGTGAGTCAGCTGGAACTGTTTATATTATAAGTCCAAGTACTCCCCTAGATTCACATGAGTTACCATTGTTTATTGTTCCTCTAGCTCCTTCAATAGAGTTAATTTGACTTGTACTTTGTCTTGATCACTTAACATTTTCTCAATATTTGTGGTTGTCAAGACTTGGTTGACTTTTTTATATGTAGGTGACTGAAATCCTTACACACTTTGGTCCTTCTATGGGTTTGTTGGCCCTCATGAGATCTATAAATGAAGAGGCCCTTCCTCCTAGCCTTGTGAGGTCAGTATTGAAATAGATATTCTAGTAAGACTACCTGCCTCTATGGTACCTATGGAAATTTTTTCCCATGTTCATCCAACTATCATTGAGGTATATGCCATCTAATTTTATTTCTTTCTAACTTTTACTTTGCTTTCTCATTTGCAAACTCTTTATAAGATTCTTCTACTTGTGGTGTTTCAACCTATTGTCACTAAAGACAGGGAGATGTCAACTACCCCCTTGAGGTTGCTCCTTCATCTATGGAGGTTGATCTTTCTCTAGCGGAGCCTATTATTTTGGCTTTTGAGGATGATCACACATTTTAAGTTCAAGCTGAATATGGGAATACAAACTTTCCCCCACTTTAGTCAATATTCTAGTTGTTGATGAGCTAGTTTGCATACCTCTTCGTAACGCTTTTTGTGTATGAATGGTTTTTATTGTTGTTAAAACCTGCTTGGATATAACTTAGTGAAAAGCGTCACCCGCATGGTGATTTACTCTCTTAGTTGAGTAATGTTCACAAAAATTTTAAGTATTGTTACCTTCTTGGTGTTGCACTCTACTTGAGTATGGTTACTTTAAAAATACACCTGCTTGGTGACTTATCTCAACTCTTGCTATGATTTTATAGTTACTTGCTTAGTAAAAATTCACCAAAATTTGTCTACATCTTTTGTTTTCTCTATTTTAAAGCTTGTGATAGAAAATATCCCTTATAAGGTGCCCGAGGCATCACATCCTAAAGTTTATGTTCCAGTGCATGCAATAGAGGTTGATCACATTTTAGTTGTGCCTCCATAAGATGAGTCTTCTAGTCAAAATTATCATGCCTCAAAGAATAGTGTAAATAGAGACGAGAATGGGTCTGGATGTGGTGCTCAATTGCCAAACGTTGCACCTGCTGAGGGTTATCGGTAGGTACTTTAAATCCTCCCTTTGATTCAATGCTCCCTACGAACTGTGTTAAATTGAATGATTGAGTCTCATCTAGAGACCTTCACTGATGACTGTGTGAGGCCCCACAGTTTTACTATAGGTTATAAACTTCAAGGTGTGGTGGTTGTTCTATCTAAAATTATCAACACCAATTTCTTCTTTAGAAAGATCAACCCTAAATCAACATTTGAGCACCCTCAAAGACCAGTAGAAGGATGGGTTCAATTTCTCAAGGCTCATCAACGGTTTGAGATACCTTAAGGATCCCCAGATGGAAACTTATCGTTACCACTACCTCAACAATGTGGAGGATCTTAAGGTTGAGAGGAAAAACTGAAGGAGGATCTTGCCCCCCAAATTCAAGAGTATAACCAAGAATTTGCAATAGCTGAAGGAGCTTTAGCTAATGCCCAAAGAAAAAGTGATGCCAAGCTAAAGGTAAAGGCATAAGTTGAATCACACACCTTTGTTATGTCTGAGTATAAATGAGAATTTGCTTTGCATGTAGCTGCTTCAATTGGGGAGGGTTTTTTCACTTCTCCTGATTTACGGTTCGTATTAGGGTAGATTTTCTTTTCTGTAATTATGGGCAATAGTCCTAATTTTTTCATTGTAACTATTTTATAAGTGAAATACAAAGGAAGTTTGTTCTTTAACATGTGGGTACACTAATCATTTTGCTTGCTTCAATACTTATCTATTTATAATAAACTTTAACCAACATTTACATGTCATTAATCACAATTTTTAAGTACGATAAATGAGAACAAACAAAAAAATTACATGTGCTCTATATACATAATAAAGCTTCAACTATTTGTTGTTAACTTTGAAAGGTCTGTCATCCTTAATCTTTGAAATCAAACAGTAAACTGAATCATGTGCCTCATTAACAACATATGGTCCCTTCCAACTTGCTACAAATTTTAGCAAAAGAAGTCCTCTGATGTGGTTGACAACAACATTTAAACCTAAGTTACCTTTCACAAATTTTCTTGGTTTTACTAAATTCTCATAAGCTCTGCAGAGTTTCTTTGTGTAAATTTGTAAGTGTCTTCTCGCATTGTCTCTATGGTTATTTAATGTTTCTAGTTAAATGTCCATGCTCTGTGGAAGCATGCTGCTTCGCAAGCCATATCTAGCAGAATGTACTTTTAACTCCACTCGAAGAATTGTTTCAGCTTCATAGACTGAGGAAAATGGTGTGTACCCTATTGGTTTCTTTTTGGTAGTTCGATAAGCCCACGTCACCATAAGTAATTTATCATCCCATGCATAAATAAAATCTTCCATCATCTTGGCTAAAATATTTACTAAGGTCTTATTTATGGCCTAAAATTGACCTTTGCCTTTAGAGTAATCCACTGTTGAAGTATTGAGGGTGATTGAATATTTATCAGCTAGCATTTCCAATTCGTCATTAATAAATAGAGTTCCATTATCTGACAGAATAACCTTGGAAATGCAAAATCGACACATGATGTATTGTTAATGAACTATGCCACCACACCTTATGTTGCCCTTTTTAAAGGTACTACCTCTGCCCATTTTGTAAAGCACTCAGTTGCCATGAGAATCCATATTTTGCCCCTGGAAGGAGGTTTGATTGTCCCCACAAGGTCAAACGCCCAAGTATCGAAAGGATAGGTAGTTTCTAATGAATAGAGTTCCACCGATGGAGCATGAAATATGTTACCATGAAGCTGGAAAGCCTTGCACGTTCGAACAAACTCAGATGAATCGTTCTCCATTATTGGCAAATAGTAATTTAGTTTCATGAATTTATCATACATATTGGCTCCTACAATATGAGATGGATTGTGGGCTTGCTTGAGGACTTTGTTTGCTTCCTCTCTTATGATGCATCACAATGGCCTATTGAAGTATCCTCTGTGACAGAGCTTTTTATCCAATAGGTAGAACCATGTATCCATTTTTATGATTCCTAAGGAATCTTCTTTCCCTATTGGAATAACTCCATCTTTGATAAATTAAATGTATAGATACCTCCAATCCTTTTGAGCTTCCAAGAAGTTACACTCAGCTGGTTGAAAGAAAAATTGACACTTAGCACATTCTATTTGTATTACTGCTGCATTTTGATTCATCGTTGGCAAAAAATACCCATCCCTTTGAATTCTTATATAGAGGGGAATCTCACTGGTTTCAGAATGCTCATTGTGAGTTTTATTCAACTATTTTTGTGCTTTCTCTGGACTTGAACATCAAGATAGTATGCCCCCGGAATTTTTATGGTATGAACTTCCTTGAATAAGAAATATTGTGCTAACTCCATAATCTTCATCTTTCCATCTCTTGCCTCTAACTACTTCCTTCTCCCTCCTCTCAAATTCAAATCATAATCACTAGGGAAGAGTTGGAGCATAGACAATGGAGTTGTTCTCCGATGACTCACCACAGTTGTAGATTCACCATCCATGAACACGTTTTGTGAAATTACGGCATATGCATCAGCATGACGATTCATTGCCCTTGGGTGCCTTTCCACCTTGAACCCATAAAATTTCCCTACCAACCTCTAGATAATGGTTATATAAGGTTCCAAATTGAGTTTCTTCAATGCGTATTAACTGTTCACTTTCTTAATCACCAATTTAGAATATCTGTTTATGCAAAGTGAATGAATGCCTCTTTGCAGAACTTCAAGAAACGTTAAGATCAATGATTCATACTTTGCCTCATCATTTGAACAATGAAAGTCCAATTTAAAAGATAAAGTTATATCTTCCTTACTTTGAACAAAATGACTCATGTTCCTCATTTCCCCTGACCAGACGAACCATCAAACTCCATAGAATACTCTTCCAGATCTGCCACACAATTGTTATCTTGTAAATCATCACCTGAAATATCTTCGTGAGGTGGATTCAGTAAGCTTGGAATTTCAGTGTACTTCCAAGAGAAAAAATATTTGTACTTTTGAATGAGCTAATCAACATCAGTTTTTTCGCATCCTCAAGGTGTGTTAAAATGAAGATTGGCCTTGATTCCTCTCTACCCTCAGCCAGATCAATTAGCTCCAACTCTTGTACTTGGGGTGTTGGGTGATCTTACAAACACTCAGGGTTATCTTCAATGTCATCAATGAACTCTTGGATGTTGGAATTGTCAATGATAAGATATTGTCCTTAATTATCCACCAGAAAGCACACACAATTCAGGTCAACTTCCTCTGCTTAAATGGGTCTATTGGGCTTAAATTTGGTGGAATACTAATAGAATATGGTGGCATAAGGTGGGTATATGGTGTAGCAATGGTGAAAAAGGCTTTAGGGAGATGGAATACCCTTGGCATTAGAGAGAGTGAGGGAGGAAACTTGATGGGGTTTTGGTGGGGGGGAACTTCCCCACCTCTCTCATCTTCTCTCCCAGATTAAACCGATAAATAACCCAAACAAGCTTTATAAAAATAACCCCTACATACAAAAATCCCTTTTTTGTCCAATTGGGGTTCACCAGAACTCAAAACGTCATCGGTCCAACGACCCAAAACATGACAACACATAAGGGCACCTGATTTCAAAATTTCTGGTCAACCTCTTTCGAACGAAAATGGAGCCTCATTTGAGCGAGAAAGGGTCTTCATTCAAACGACCTTCTAACGAATTCAAACATTGCCACCTCGTTCGATCCTTGTTAGAACCCAATTTTGAATGACCGTCGATTCTCGTTCAAATGACCTAATTATCGTAACAAAGATGAGGGAGTGAGCCGAATGCCTAGTGAGAAAATACAAGAATGCAGTATAGAATCGAACGATATAAAGGTGACTCTAATATGTTATATCTATGTGCACATGCAACTACCATATATATATATGCATGAAATCGTTTTTATTCCAAAAACGTTGTTTACCCCGATTAATTTACCTAAATATTGTAAAAGAAATCCCTTTTACTTGACTTCACCTTTATTTTCCGATTTAACAGACCCGATTAAATACTTAAAACAATCACACCTGGTTAAATGAGAATGGGTCTCGTTCGAACGAGAAAGGGACTTCATTCGAACGACCTTCTAACTACTTCAGGTAGTGGCACCTCGTTCGATCCTCGTTAGAATCTAGCTTTGAAAGATCGTCGATTCTCGTTCGAATGGCCTGATTCTCATTTGAATGAAGTGGGAATATCGTTCGAACTACCTCCAAGTTGTTTAATCTTTCCATATTTTCATAATCTCCAATTTTTACCAACAATATTCCAATAATTACCATCAAAGCCTAGAAATAATCAAATATAGCAGTAGAAGTCCATACTAATGATCCAAATCATAAGGGTTTTACATTATTATAGTTTTTATGAGAAAAATAATAAAATATTAAGCATGGGTATTACTTTCTTCACTCCTTAGGAAATTTCGTCCCCGAAATAATCAACCATAAATTCCTCCATTTCATGGGATTTACCAACTCTCATTATATGTCATAGAAATTTCCCAAGACTAATTTATCAAAGTCCTCACTAGCCAATATCACCTCATATGCTCTTACACACGGGTTGTCACTGATGGTTCAACATATAATGTATTCTAATGTTCACCTCCACACCAATAATTAACATCATATAACCGTCCTCAAGGCTTCACTCACTTTATGATCATGTTCAATCAAGTCTTAGGGTCACCTTTGCTAATACCCAAGCATACCGATGCCTATATCGGGCAACCATCTCTAGTGATCAATACTCACCCAAGTGTCAATCGTGATACAACCAATCGTCCAATTCATCATCAAGGACCTTCTCGAATATAAGAACAACACATTTTAGATTTCCTCAAATCCCCAGGTCATCATAACCACATAACCTCATTTAAGCTTCTAGCTAACCTCCTATCGTAAGTCATTCAGTTCGTGGAGAGATATACCAAACCAATTATTGTTCACTTGGCTAACACCTTCTGCTGCGTCACTCTAATGACCTTAGTATTACTCTAGGCTTCTAAATTTAATTCACACACCTGAGTATCACGCTAATCCACTCACTGCAGTAGAACCATACTATGTGCTAGGTTTACTCGAGTTCTAGCACTATACAATGTCCTCAAGTAACCATCTTGATCTTTATAATCAGGGCCACTGAATGCCATGCCAGACAATCCTAAGGTCGCTAATCCTAAGGTAAGAGAATGTTAAAAGAAAACCGTGCGATCGAAAGTGCAACCAACCGTACACAGAACTTTGTGCAATATCAAGAAAACCTCAGCTAGGGGTGCACGTAGTTATCGAGATTCATTGGCCTCTACTAGGACTAATCGCGTTGTACCATAACATGGTAAAAATTAGAGCTACAATAATCGTGGAAATACCGACCCTCGATTACCGAAATCAAAAGGGACACATATAAGAATCAAAGGAAGAAACGACCATTTTGAGAAAATATCATCCGTAAGTGCTAGACTAGTGTTTACGAAAAGTGAACCTACGCTGCCTGCTCTGAAGTTTATGACTCCCCCTAGACATTCTCATTGGTACTGACTTAGCCACCCACCCTGTCTCTAGTCACCAACTGTGATGAATCAGATCACAACCATTAGTCCTTATCCGACGAAAGCCACATACAAACCTGTTGTTATCTGGGAAGTCAAATGCCAGAGTTCCCTCATTAAGAGTAAGGCTCTCCCCCTTACATCCTTGACACACACGAACCACTCCGGATGAGGAATGCCTAACACCTTTGTCAAGCTGACCTTGTCCACATATTTAGTGATATTGTGACCAACCTGACATACCTAGGTCCTTGTCGTACCGTGATCGCATCTCAACACCCCATTACGAAGAACCCCGTTAATTGAAACATTCCTAGTAATTAACCTTTAACTGTATAAGGTTTTCACTGATCTTATCTATGATTTCTCCCCAAACCGAATTCACGTGACGGCGATACCGATCGTCATTGGCATTCCAAGGGTAGTAAGTACCACACATGGCTACTTCTTCTAATTTGTACCATTTTGGCAAGACATGCCAAGAACTAGTCCCTGCCTTACTAGGACTATCCTAACTCATAATGTCGACACATGCCAACATTCTAATCATGCTTCTATATTCCCCCTAAGGGTTCCACTTTCGAGTATCCATATTACATCACCAATCTAAGTCCCTAATACATTTATTGGTACTCACATCGCCTACACTAGTCATTCCATGACACCCGGGCATCATGCCCATTCATGACATAAGTTTCCAAATTCTCTTAGAAGGTCACACCACCCATATTTGCCAATTTGGATGATAGCAACCGACACGTACACTATTTGACTAAGTTATTACTGCGATCATCACCGGGACACTAGTAATTCTTCATATCGGACTTAACTGGTTTCTTAAGGACACCAAACATACTCCACATAAAAGTCCTTAAAACTCGACAAGATTTCATCATCCATGACTTTCTCATCGTAGGTGCGCTTTACAAATTTCTCAATATGCACATTATGATTACTAGGTGCTCGTAAAGACATTAGTCGACGAGCTTCAATATGTGGAACACCTTAACCACCGAACACCTTAAAATGTCAGAATAATTGATTTCTATTACCAATGACGCCACACACACAATTTATCCTACGGACACTTCAATATGCCCTTAAACAACATTCACAATAGGATTACCTCGCATCTAGCCATTACTTAATCTACTAAAATAGGTTCTGACACTTAGATGATAATCGTATCTCTCTTCCAAAAGGCCATGACCATAAGCCACGTACTAAATCACAAACTAAAACTACTAAGGATTCTATGAAGATACAAAACACTATATAAAACCTACAAGACTCTAGGCTTACATCATTAGGGATCCTATTTCTAAAATTTGCATCATAAATCCTAAAACCTTGATATGGAAGACTATCTAGAGTTCACCCCTAATCCCCCTTAACTATAATTGTTGAATACGTAATATACTTACTGCAATTTTCTCATAACTCTCATCATCATACCTTGCGAGCTACAACTTTCAATCAACAACCACCAAGATACTTACTTACAATAATAGTAACTTAGCGACTCTGACTGAGTACACATCTCAAGTGTTGACCAACACGGTTCCTCATGTCTACCAAATAATCATATGCCTTACAATATGATACTACACCATGGATCAAATTAGCCTAATTACATTATTATCATTATCTATTCGAAAGTACTCCACCCCTAAACTTAATGCATTCTTATCACAACCAACACCGCTAAGGTATGACGCTTTAGTCACCTAATCAACATGGTTAACTTTACAAAATTTATATCTCTAACTCAATGGACGTCATTAACATCTCAACAGATCTTTTATATCATCAAGGGTTGACACAAGCACCTCACACTAAAAACTTCGGTGTTGCCACTGTTGGTTCGTACTAACATTTACAAATCACTAACATACCTAAATCATAAGCGCTAATGCGATTGATGACAACTAGCTTGGTCGCATGCCATTTGTCAATGAGTTAGCCATCGGGCACATCTCCTTGACATTACCATTGAGAATACAAACTTAAATAGTCACCAATCTAGAATAGCGGGCCCAAAACCAATATCGACGTCGAAAGATCCAATACCGACCTCATCACGGAACTCCCAAAAGGAACCTTGAACTTAGAGCTCTGACACCACTTGTAACGCCCCCGCTTGGATTTATGGATTACCGTGGTCAACCTGGTCTGACCCAAGCGTTAGGTGTGATGTGCAATGGGATAACCTATGTAATGTTGCTAGTCCAATTTTATTTAATTAGAATTTCACTTATTTAGAATGTGATTTCCATTTAAATCAATCTATGCGAGGGACCCGTGGGAAGGGTCCCCGGAATCCAAGCATACAGAGCTACTAACGTAAAATAAAAAGAATACTTACCTGTGCAACGCTCTCAAAATATAGAATCGCGTCCAACCTGTTGTAACAAAGATGAGGGAGTGAGTCGAATGCCCAGTGGGAAAATACAAGAATGCAGTATAGAATCGAATCGAATGACAAAAAGGGGATTCTAACACGTTATATATACGTGCACATGTAACTACCATATATAACTTATGTATGTCACAAGTTTGGCTCATGATGTCATCCATAGGAATTTTTCCTCCATTTCCTATTTTACCCCTCAAATCCTTGATTTCCCCCTCTTTTTAAACACTCCAATTTGTTCCCCCTCTCCATTAAAATTCAAAATTGAGGGTAAGTTTGTAAACTTATCTAAACCAAGCTCTCTCTCATACGTTCCACACACTCAAACCCTCAATCCCATATCACTCTCCCGATTTTCACCCACCCTCCCATATGGTCACAACACACAAACCCTACTCTCTATCTCCCCCTTCCTCATCCGCCCCCTCTCTCTCTGGGTGAGTTTCATGTTCTAAGCTAGCATGAGATTTACTCTCCTTCTCCCTCATTCGCCTCCTCAAAATCTCTCTCATTTGTTTCGTAGATAGTTCAATATTTGATTGATCATGCCACGATTCAAAATCAGATATGTTCTTAACTTTATTTCATTTTTTATTAATGTGAAATTGTGTCTATTTCTCTCTCTCTCTTAGAATTAGCCGGTTCTAAGACTCCAACAGTTAAATTAAATGCTAGAATATTTTTCTCTCTCTTAGCATTAGCTGCTTTTATTGATTGATCGTTCCACGATTCAAAATCAGGTATGGATGTCTTTTTTTTATTGATTTGAAATTTGGTTTTCATTTACTTCGTAGATATTCAAAGACCTTTTCTTTTGATGTATTTATTTAACTGTTCATTTGTAGTTTGGATATTAAGTTTTTTTAAGATATGTTTTATCTTTTATTCAGAAAAGTGAGTGCATGTATATATTTGGATATGTTTTATGATTAAGCTGATGAGGGGGATGGAATTTACAGAAGGTGAAATTGGGGATGTTGATGTTGATGTTGTAAAGCTGGAATTAAATGCCAAAATAAAGAAAAGGGTGAAAGCTGAACTTTACAAAAAGGACACTGATATGTACATATTTGTTGAAGCTAAATGATTGCGTCTTGAGGTCCAGTTCACTTTATAAATGAACCTCATATTTTGTTGGTTAAGATTGCTTAAAAGGCTGTAAAGAATGCTCATTTTGGGAGATCTGGAAAGACTGATCAAAGCCAAGTGGTTGAACACGATGTTAGGGAATGACAAGTGATTTGGAATCCAGATGAAATGATGAAACCACATGGATATAGGCACAAATGGTCACTAAAAGCATCCAAAGTGAAGGTGAGATAATATTTTTACATATTTGATTTAGATGCACAATATTTCTCATTATCCTAGCTAATCGCTCACTTGAAATTCAACTGATTATTATGAGTATTTAGTGGGGAGTAATCGCAGATATTATGAACAAATTTGGAATTGTCGCACTAATGGGTCTGTTCATAGCCGATTTAGGACAGTTGGAGATGGGGTTGCTTTATCAAATCACAGTGGTGCAGTATTTCCATTGATGCAAAGTTGTCTGATCAACAAGTGGTGGACACTCACCCGTGTGATTGAAGAGGAATAGGTTGCTTTGTCATAATAATTCATTTCCTTTTCGTTTTAATTTATGGTCCCTGTGAAGCTGACACAACATAGTCCATTATGCAATGGAAGACTGGAACGCTCCCTTATCATTTATCGTTATCATTTAGCTCCAGTATGAGCTGAATATTATGTGTTAAATAAGTAACTTTTTTTAAGCCTGCTATTAATTTATGTGTGGATAATGCAGATGTGAATGGCATTTATTTGAGAAAATCACTTTATCTTCATTCATATACGTAACTAAAAGCAGATGATAATGACATTTATTTTAGAAAGCATGCTATTAATTAATCTTCTTCTTGCAGGTACCCTTACATCGGTTTACATGGAAATTAGTTCTTCATCGTGTCTGGGATGATAGAAGTTCTTCACTGACTTCTTGAACGTCATAATAATTAGCTAAGTGAGGAGAAAAAGGAGTACAAAATGAAAACGAGTGGGTAGTCTGAACTCCTAAAAAAGAAAATAAAAGAGGAAAAAAATACTAGCATAATCGATAAATAGGAAGACCCTCCATGTCTCTATTACCTTCTGCAGCAGTAAAAGGCATAGAGGAAGGCCACCAAACAAGCCCTTGAATTAGTAGGGCATGATCTGCAACCGTACTGACAGCTGCAGTAACCTCTCTAAAAGTGTGAGATATCTTGATTTGCATAGAATTAGCCTACTTCAAACACTTAATGCTTTCAAGTTTTTCACATATAAGGTTTCCATTTGATCAAAGTTCTTATATTCACTAAACAAATTTATTGAAAACATAAAGGTATGCAAACATAGCTTCTGTAGCACAATGCATTCACATTTGAGTTTTGGTGAACAGTTTGTTAAATATATAGTTTGTGAATAATTTGTAAATTATATATAAAGGTAAGCATATAGAGTTTTAGTGAGCAATTTGTGAAATGTTCTTGGTTTATGGAACTTATCCATATACGGAACTTAAGCACTACATCATCTTGGTTTATTCCAGAAAAAGTAGAGATTAGAAAATCTTCCAATGTTATATCTCATTTAAGGAATGGACAACTGATTACTAATCAAAATATTCTAAAGAGCATATGGTGGATTATTTCTTCAACCTTTATAAGGTTGATTTGAATGTCATTGATAATGGTTTGATTGATGAAGTGGTACCTAATTCTGTCTTCGAAGCTGATAATGCTATGCTAGCCTCTATCCCAAGAAATAAGGAGATTAAATCTACGGTGTTCTCTATGGATGCAAATTCAGCTCCAGGTCCGGATGGTTTTGGTGGTATTTTCTATCAAAAATGTTGGGGGATAGTAGAATATCATGTTTGTAAAGCTATTCAAAGCTTCTTCATCCATAATTGGATTCTTCCTGGATTCCATTCCAATCATATAGCTCTGATTCCTAAAGTAGCGGAAGTAGATTCTATTAATCTTTTCAGACCTATTGCTCTTGCCAACTCTTCCTTCAAAATAATTTCTAAGATTTTGGCCAATAGATTCAAATTGATTGTCGCTAAAATTTTATCTCCAAACCAATATGGATTCATCAATGGCAGAAACATCATTCATGCTATATTTATAGCTTCTGTAAATTTCAATCTTCTTGATTGTAAACGCTATAAGGGAAATGCTGGAATTAAGTTTGATATATTTAAGGCCTTTGATACCTTAGATTGGAACTTTATTTTGAAGACTTTAACAACTTTTGACTTCTGTAATTAGGTGGTGCAATGGATTTCTAATATTCTTTAGTCAACTCATATTAGAAAATCGAATAATGGATTTCATATACTCGTTATTACTTATTTGTTATGATATATGATATTTTTGCATCGAGTCATTACTACACTACACATTTAAGAGTTTTCTTTTTAATTTGTTTTAAATTTATCATTTTGTGATAAACCGATATTAGCAGAGACCTGTATAATGTGGAACTTATAGCCTTCCCTTTCCTTTGTAGAACGTGGCACAAATATTTTGTACAACAGGCCTGTAGAATGTGGCATTTTGTACTGATATTAGCAGACATGCTGACATCCATCCATTACAAAATGAAGTTTGGAATGACATATACCAGCTGACCTCTCTACATTTTGTGATGTGTATGAATTGAAAATTTCATTTAGTGCCTTCTATTTACTTTGTTTTTGTAAAGGAAAGAAAAAAGTACCACATCATCAAAACAAGTGCTACCATCTGGGCACATCACACCAAATTTATACTAACAAGTTGACAACATAAATAAGAGGGTGATAAAAAATCGATATTAAGACTTTAACCACTAATTTTTTATGGTATTTATAGTTTAGCCACCACAATAATTGAAACCTGACTTTACCCATCACTTTTGACGGATCTGCTAACGACCATTAACATTGCTCTTTTAATTAATAGTTTTTTTAGGTTGTATAACTGATGTCTAATTTGTTTATGCTAATTATGTAGTTATTTTATACATGCCATGTTTAGTGCTATGATATTTGATTCACATAGTTATTTGAAGATCAACTGTAGCTTTGGCGAGAGCACTTTCCATTGCACCAAGGCACGACTTTATGCTTTTCAAAATTATCAGCGTGCCTTCAGGCACGGGCATACCCTAGTGTGTGTGTGTGTGTGTGTGTGTGTATATATATATATATACACACTTATATGCATGAAAATGTTTTTATTCCAAAAACATTATTTACCCCGATTAATTTATGTAAATCTTATAAAAGAAATCCCTTTTACTTGACTTGACCTTTATTTCCTAATTCAACACACTCAGTTAAATACTTAAAACAATCACACTTTCTTTAAGGAAACCCACTTCTTTTCTTGAAATTACCCCTTTATTTATACCAATTCATGTTAACATTTTCTTTGAAAATCACCCTTTCAACACACGTAAACACCGTGTTAGAAAATGTATATTTTCCTTTAATAACCTTTCATAACACACCATTGTGTTAATTATGGGTTTAACCTCTTTAGGTTGCTTAAGTACCCATTTATTCCCTTATCTTTACCATTCCTTTACCTTATGGACATTAATCAATTTTCACCTTACTGTCCATTTTACCCTTTACGGAACATTTATTAATTCATTCAAGTTAGGTTGTCTTTTCACATATTCACCACACAACCCATTTCTTAATATGTTCCCTTTTCATTATCTTTTTCTCAGAATCTTCTAATATTCGTATACTTTAACAGGCTCCACACCGTCGGCTATGCTACCATATGCACTGGCCAATGATTTTAGGTCTTTCATCTTAGGGCTCCGGGCCATCCTTAATTATTTCCGGTGTTAACTGAGTCCTTATTAATGTTTTTAACATTTTACAAATGTCCAAAGTATTTCTTATTTTCCTTTTCTCGGTCGAAGCCAAAAATTCGGGCTTCACCACTTTAAAAATCATCATTTCTTGTTCTCTTTACTCTAACATTGATTTTATCCCCAAATCATGTTCATTTAGGAACATTTTTTGTAACACCTTTTTCAAATTTTTTATTTCATAAAAAATTCTACTTTACGTAAAATTACCATTTTATGCATTTATTTTCAAACTTATCGTTTCCTCCATTTTCACAAGTGTTATTTCCCAAAATAAGATTAAGTTACCCACACTAAGTTCCTAAGTATTTATAACACATTAACACTTTCTTAGCATTTTGGAGTAACATTCTTCTCAAGTTGGAAACCTCTTTATTTCATTACTTTCTTTTTCAAGAATTCATTGAACAACTAAGACTACTTTATAAGAAAAATTCCATTTTTTTATTAATACATGTAGTCATGAATCCTTACACTTATCACATTTTAACACCCTTTTCACACACTTTAAGGGATGAAAATTTTATTTTCTCCATTTCATGTTTAAACCCAGTAAAATCCCCAGTAAAGTTATTTATTTTCTCAACTTCAAATTACTACAAGTTTATATGCATGAGAAGATGGATTTTAAAGCCAAAAATTCTATCAAATGGGTCTAACATGTGATTTACTATAGAAATTTCATAATACTTACAAAAATATATTTTTCAAGACTAAATGACATTTTTATTCTTCAAAACTTCAACAAATGTCAGATTTTATAAATTATTCATTTTTATAAGAAACCCTAAATCACAGTTCACCCAGAATATCTTTAGCAAGATAAATATCATTTTCAAAACATTTTACTCCATAAAATGTTTAATACGAAGCTTCTTAAAATACATCATTTATTCAACATTCTTAAATCATTCATAAGCCATTTACACAAAAGCTTATTAACTTTCTTTTAAACTTAAGTACTCTAGCAATTTTAGCTACAAAACTACTAATATGCAAAATAGAGTCTTAAACTAAGAGTGTAGTTTTCCCACCTCAAATGGAGCTCCAAAAATGGTAGAATGAAGAAGAAGATGATGGTAACCCCCCACCTCCTAAATTGGCCGCAAAGATGTTGCGTATCTCCACAAATCTAGCCTCCATAAAATCTCCAAGAACCCCCCCCCCCCCCCCTTCAAACTCCATAAATCTTCAATTTCATCTTCTCCAAAACCCCCTGACAACACCTCCAAAATTCATAGTTTTGCAAAAAACTTATGGAAATGGGTGTATAGGGCTTAAATTTCTTGGAATACTAATATAATATGGTGGCATAAGGTGGGAAATGGTGAAAAGGGCTTTGGGGAGATGTAATACCCTTGGCATTAGAGGGAGAGGGAGGAAACTTGATGGGGTTTTGGTGGGGGGGGACCTCCCCAACTCTCTCGTCTTTTATCCCAAATTAAACCCACAAATAACCCAAACAAGCTTTATAAAAATAACCCCTACATACAAAAATCCCATTTTTGTCCAATTTGGGTTCACCAGAACTCGACACGTAATCGGTTCAACGACCCAAAATGTGACAACACATAAGGGGACCTGATTTCAAAATTTCTCGGCAACCTTTTTTGAACAAAAATGGGGCCTCGTTCAAAAGAGAAAGGGTCTTCATTCGAACGACCTTCTAACGAATTCAGACATAGCCACCTCGTTCGATCCTTGTTAGAACCCAATTTTGAGTGATTTTCGATTCTCCTTCAAATGACCTAATTCTCGTAACAAAGACGAGGGAGTGAGCCGAATACCCTGTGAGAAAATACAAGAATGCAGTATAGAATCAAATGATATAAATGTGACTGCAGTATGTTATATCTATGTGCACATACAACTACCATATATATATATATATATATATATATATATGTGCATGTAACCGTTTTTATTCCAAAAACGTTGTTTACCCTGATTAATTTACTTAAATCTTATAAAAGAAAACCCTTTTACTTGACTTTGCCTTTATTTCCCGATTTAACACACCCAATTAAATACAAAAAACAATCACACCAGTTTAAACGAGAATGGGGATCGTTGGAACGAGAAAGGGGCTTTGTTCGTACGACCTTCTAACGAATTCAGACAGTGGCATCTCGTTCGATCCTCATTAGAACCTTGCTTTGAACGATCGTTGATTCTCGTTTGAATGACCTGATTCTCATTTAAACGAAGTGGGAATCTCGTTCAAACTACCTCCAAGTCGTTTTATCTTGTCAAATTTCCTTAATCTCCATTTTTGACCCACAATCTTCCAACAATTACCATCAAAGCCCAGGAATAATCAAATATATTAATAGAAGTCCATACTAATGATCTAAATCCTAAGGGTTTTACATTATCACGATTTGTATAGGAAAATAAAATAATATTGGGCATGGGTATTACACTAGAAATCCTACTTAACACACTCTGGAATCTCACTTCTTTCTCAATTGGGTCAATCCTTAGTCGCATTTTATCTCTCACTTTCTTAGAGATAACGTGGGATTCGATAATAAACTCATTCGTTTCCTCAATTTTCACATCTTCCTTCATCTTTTTGTCTCGATCCACCATTGGTCCCAACCTATCCTTGATCGTGGTCACCCTCACACCTTCGACATGCCTGGTAAGAATACGTGTACCTTTGTTCATCTCCGTGTAAAAGGCAAGTCAACTAAGTGAGCTTTAACCTTGGAGAAAGACTTCTTACTTTCCCATATCACAACCTCAATCCCCTTAAAAATTGCATTGGCACATTGATAGTATGTTAAAGGAACCAAACCATGATTATGCATCCAAACTCTTCATATAAAAAATGGTATGAAGTGGGTGGCTCAATCACATGAAACTTTATGTGCGATATTATATTACCATCACTATTCGAACATTCACATAACCAATAGACTTGGAAGTTTAGTTGTCATAGCCCGAAATTAAAATCGGCATCGCGATCAACCTTTTTTTTTAGATATTAGTTGTGTAAAAAGAGCTAATTGATATAATATTGACCGAAGCACTTCCATCCATCAAATATCTAGAAAAGCTAGTTCTGTTTATACATGCAGTCACATACAAAGGCCTCTTATGAAGGAACCTGGTCTCTCTGTCTATGAAATTAATCTCATATATAAATTGTCATATTAACCTAGCCATAGGCCATTTCCATCTGAGCGAGGAAATAACATTTTTCCTTGCTATATCCAAAATCTCCTGACTGATCTCTAACCTAATCTCCTGGGGCATACCAACTTGGTCTAAGAGCCATGCAAATTTTAGCAACTTAGACAAAGCTTGGTGATCCACCTCATCATCCTTTGTCTTTTAGGCTTGGTCGTTATCTCTTATGCTTGGTTGGTCATAGGCAATGAACACATTGGTCATTCCTACTAGACACATATCATACATCCTCTAGAAGTCCTCATCTTCTCTTACCTCATTTATCGTCTAAAATTTTTTCTCATCATTAAAAGTATCCACCATGTGTGCCTTATGTGGTGGAAAAGGGTTATTGTTGACAACGCCTTAAGGAATATTCAAGGTTCCAACCAGCATGCATTTGTTGATAATCCTTCTCAAGTTAAGGCATGAAACTATGGGATGACAAACAAACCAATGAATATCACAATTTTTAAGGTTAGCTTGCATGGATTCCCTACCACTTGAGCATATTTACCACCCTCAGTATATCTTACTTATGGTGTCTATCTAACCTTTTTCTTCCACGCAACATTGGTCATAATATGGTTGAGGAGAACAATTCAGGAGATGTTTCAAGCAACCCAAATGTGCCTTCTCAAGTTTCATTAATTAAATGACAAATATACTATGATATTAAGCCCTCAGATCATATGTGAAAAATCTTGTTCTCCATAGAATCTTCTCTCACATCCAATGATCGTTCAATAAACCTTATGATTAAGTCGCCACTTCCTCCCTTGGACTTTTTCTCTCCTGAGCGAGCTGGGATAACGTGAACTCTTCTTCTACCACAAAATGTTTTTTTGAAAAAATTGAACGTGCATATCCTCCCATGTACCCGCACTCCTTGGAGATAAGTGAGAGTACCACGTTTAAGATTCTTTGGTAAGGGATTTAGAAAACTCTTTGTAAGGAAAAATTTCCTAATATAGTCAATTGGAATGTTTTAGCGTATTCTTTGCTTGGAAAAAACTCTTTGATCATAGGTTATGACTTGAGTGTGTTGACCTTTCAAGCCTATGACGTTGTTTCTTGAAAATGCAGTGTCAAGTTAGAATATTTACGTCATCATGCCATGTTTCATGCTCGTTTCCATCTCCACGTTTCAAGGATCTCTCAGGCATGAATGCGTAAATATTTTGATCTTTAGAGATTTTATTTTTATGTGTTAAGTTTTTATAAAAATGTTTTATAATTATTTTATCTCCTTTTAATATTTTTTAGAGAAAACAATATTTTTAGCGAATTCATTAGAACGACACTGGGTATGTCGTTCGAAAGAGATATGGTACCTTACTAGAATAGGTTCCAATGAACTTCAAGCGAACCATCTTTGGCCTTTGATAGAATGTTGCTTGATAGATCTTTGGATGCGTGCTCAAATGAGATCATATATTTTGTTCAAACGAGGTTCAAAGTCATTCGAATAAGCGTGCAAATCTTTATTATATATGTACCCTCTTTATCAAAAGATAAAAAGGGTATATATATAAGCTTAGGTTGCACACGAGGAACCTCATGCGCATTAAATGTTAGGTCACACTAGCATGCCTAACATGTCATTATCATTAAATGCTAATGGAAATTCTTGAGTGACCAACCATTGTGTCTGGTGGTGCCACAGGTGCATCGACACCCTTTTGACAAACAGCTCACTAATTGAACATTGTATTGAGATAGGTTTGATTTGACATGTGTAGTTATTGTATGACATCACTCAGATCTTGTGAAAATATACTATTTTTAGGCCAAAATTCTATGGCTGAGTAAGATCATGGTTGATAGCTTTGGTTGCTCGAGTGTGCTCAAATGGGCAAAGTTGGATGTTTTTACCTGGTGTTATTAAAATGGTTCAATCATGCTTTAACATAGACTTGAGATTTATCGTCTAAACATGTTCCCTCAAATGTTCCTAAATGAGGTTGTTCGATAGAGCATCAAAGCTCTCCCAGGTCCTGCCAGATCTGGTCCATCGTTGGTAACCTTATCATTATTACAACATAACTCGTAATTACATAAAAATAAATAAGATACATGGTCGATCGACTAGCTTCTTCTGGAAGTCTCTCTCAATCTTTGATTAAGCTCAAATTTCTCTTGATCAGTCGTTAGTCTCTTAATGAGGAGATTTATCTCTAAGTAAGGAGGTTTACCTATAAGTCCCTCCTAAACATAGGATTGTCAAAATGAAAACAAATGATAAATTTGGGAAAAAGGATCCAGAATTTATCAAAAATTTATTTTTCTCTTAGAGTTTCATTCAGAAATAAATGAAATCTCTTCATCACATGATTCGATGAAATATCTTGAATCTTTATCGAATTTGTAGTTGTACATGTACCAATCAAGTGAATTTTGTTCTGACGAGGATCAAGTCAATAAAAGAAAAGAAATTGGGATAGGTTTTGAAAAAATTCATTGCATTTTACCCTCGTCTTTCAAGGTAAATTCATTTTCTTATTCAAAAATAAGTTTATTGCCACTATGAGTTTAGAGCATGTACTTATGTATAGAGATGATATTATACATTTCTATACCTCTGAAACATCATTACAATCATCTCATTACCACCTAATAACCTATAATAGTTATATATATCTAGTGGAATTAGTGTAACTATCACAGGTTGATTGTCGCTTACAAGAATGGTCACCCTATTAGACTTAAAATTCTGTTTTCTCATTAGTTTTTAATTTCTTCCACTATTTTATTTTTTCCAATCTGACATGGTTTCCTTATACATGTTATTAGCAAAAGATACTCCCAAAATGAAATTGGAAACTTAAAATATCTTTAAAAAGGTTTTCAAGAATAAATGTCCACATCTACGCCTACAATTTAAGGGTTTCCTATGACTCCAAATATTTTTCAAAAAATAGTTAATTGGCTTTGATGATATGAATTCAAACATGATTATTTTTAACTCACTATCTTCATTATGTGTCTCTGAATACATGGGAATTTAAGATAGACATGTATCCAAGATTTAAACGAATACACAAAATGAGGCAAAGGGTTAAGAAGATCGATAATTGAAGAGGACACCATAAGAAACCATACAAAGGGGCTCAAGATCTCAACAAAGAACACAAATTGAGAATAAGTTCAAGGTCCTTAAATTAAATCTGAGTGATGTCATTCTGTATATACACATGTCAAATCAAACCTATCTCAATGGAGTGTTGAGTTGGTAAGTTGTTGGCCGAAAAGGTGATGATGCACCTGTGGCGCCACCTGATATAATGGTTGGTCACTCGAGAATTTCCACCATCAGTTAATTCTAATTACATGTTGGGTATGGTAGTCTGTCCCAGTATTCAATGTGCATAAGGTTCCACACATGTTACTTGAGCCTATATATACCCATTTATCCTTTGATAAACCATAAGATCTTTGAGCCAAAAGATCACTTTGAGATATTTCTTACAAATCAGAGCTCTTGCTCTCCTCCATTAATACTCTTTTTTAAGTTATTACTAAGAACTCAAGCATTTATTGATCTTTAAATACTATTCCTTCCATAGTTTGGTCTTTACCTACATACCTTGGGTGTATTTATAGTGTTTAGTTCTCTCTCCCTCTATCTAACTTCCATTAATATGTACTTGAGTTTATTTTTTATCATTAAAAGTACAATTATCACTGTTTTATCACTATTAATATGAGTTATGCCTTAGTAGTATATACACCCTAGAAAAGAGAACTACTTTCTTTCATTTCGAGACTACACTGGGGAGGTATTATCTTAGAAATAGTGAATGAAAATGTCAACCGTACGCTTTTGATGATGTTCAACATGAGGAGGATCAGATTAATTTTGTTGGTTAGCTTCCTCTAAACCCCACTAGGATGGGTAACATTAACATTGAACAAGATTCCATGTGTTATATTATGGGTCCCAATAAACTAACTAACCTCATGGCTAAATTTTTAGAGTTTTTCCCAACTCAGTCTGGAATGGCAATTTTTCGTTCAACGATGGACCCAAGATCTTTCGCTACTTCGATAGCACCATCTGCAGTTCCTTATACTAAAGTGCCCACTAGTCTCTTTGTGATCAATATTTTTTCCAGTTTCTACACTAATCATTGAAGTACCCATTTCTATCAATTCCTCACCTGAGGTCACTCTACCAAAGGCCAAAGCAGTGGAGTCAGTTTCCTCACCATCCTTAACAGTTGAAGAGGTCAAGAAAGACACAATGAAACTGATGGTGCTGTCCTCATAAATTTCTAGTGAGGAAACATTAATTTTTGATATTTTTGTACTTGTAATCCAAAGGAGTACAACGATAAACCCTACCCATAGGGGAATGTTTCCCTAATCTTTGAAAAATTCAAGGGGAAAGGGGGAAACCCGAAAGAAGACATCAAACGGTTTGTTGAGCATTTATGAGCTCACTACAAGAACAAAAAGATTTTACTATGGGACTTTTCCAAATTTTTGACCAATAAAGCTTACATATGTACTCTCATTAGGCCGCAAGGATTGTGGTTGCGTGGGAGGATATGCATATTCAATTTCTCTAGATTTTTTTTGGCTAAAGATGACTATACACTGGTCTAGCTCACTCGGGAGAAGCAAAGGCCACGAGAGAAGGTGGTGAATTATATCAAAAGGTTTAGAGAAAGATATTTGTACGTTAGAAAAGATGCCACAGAGAGAATGATTCTTCAAATTTTTGCTGAGGAGTTACTACCAGAGTAAATTTATCATTTGATAAATGAGACAAGATAAGGAAAATTTAGAGCTTTCACGAGGGTTGCCTAAAACATCTTATTGGTTATTTTCCCTAACCATACTATGCCTAATGTCGCATGGAATCAACAAGCTGACCAAAAAAGTAGAAGAGGCCAAGTATCGCGACTGAACTATATAGGGGGTGGCGAATAAGCTTAAGTTAATAGTGAAACAAAGAAGAAGAATAACAAGAGGAAGCTTGATCGTGAGGATATAACCCCCATTGCCTTGTTGGGTTTAAGAGGCAATAAGTTATTAAAATACAATGGTAACAGATAGTATAGTTTATCCACCTAAGAACTCTCCACCTTATGCTCCTATGACAGACATGCAAGCTGACCCCAAATATTTCCATATACACTCGCATGTTTATCACCCAACGATTTAATGTTTCACTTTGAGTAGGATCATTAACAAGCACATGTTTTCTGGAACGTTGAAGATTCCTTAAGGCAATGTTAACAACAATCCTCTTCCATCTCGTAAGGCACATATAGTGGTTTTTTTTATGAGGATGTAGAAGCTCAAATGTGAAAGGAAATGAGAGATGAGTAAGAATTGTAGTTTATGTATGATAAATATTTGGTAGGAATGGCCAACATGGTCACTGCCTACGATGAACCAAGTATCAGAGATTGAAAGAAAGCTTATATAATGGAGGAATATGAGGTATATCCAAGCTTGGAGTACCTAGTTGTGTCAAAGTCACAAAAATATTCATGATTTTTTTACCTAGTTTGTATGCCTCAGGAGAGCAGGTTGGAGATTACGCAGGTGGTTTTGGAAATAGCAAGGAAAAATAATGTTCCTTTGCTCATATGGAAAGGTCCAATGGCCAAGTTGATGTGACAGTTTATGTCTGCGATAACTTTCTTAGACGTAGATAGATCATTCAGGTTCCCTCACAACAAGTTTTTATATGTAACAACAAGCATAAATGGAACGATTTTTTCCAAGGCATTAATGGACGGAGGTTCATCCATTAACATCATACCATTTAGTTCATTTTGTGCAGCTAACATCTCTAAGAATAGGTTAATCGTGATGCCACTTTTAATCTCGAGATATGATAAAGAAACTTCTAAGCCCATTATGTATGTTAATGTTGGAATAATGATGGTCAATCTCACAACAAATATAATGTTCCACTTGGCTGAGTTAGTCAATTCTTACGATATTTTGATAGGAAGACTTTGGATGCACAACCACGATTTGGTCCCTTCGACTTACCATTAGTGTGACAAGGCAAACATCAAAGGAACTGAGATTGTGATCCAAGCGATGACGAATACCCTTTTCAAAGAAGAAGCACCCATGGTAGATAATGCCTTCTACATAGATCTTAATAAAGATAAACACATTCGGATAAGGCTTATCGAAGGGGTAAGGGTGCACACCATCAAGGATAGGTTTGGACCTATGGTGGATAGAGAAGAAAAACTAATGGAAGATGAGCAAGTTAACAAAATGAATATAGTTATTACCTAAACCCATGCTATATTTTAAGAACTGCGATATAGAATGCGACCAAGGATTGACCTAATTAGAAATAAGTGAGACATCAGAGTGCGTTAAGTATGATTTCCAGAATAAGGTTGGAGCAAATGGAGAACTCCAAGAAGAGGAAGTCACCTACAACTCCTAAGAAAAATGCTTTTCTTTTTCTTGGTGATGTAAGGGTGGTCTATAGTATGTGTTTGAATATGAGTTTTTTATGGTATATAATCAAGGATAATGTCTTATTATTGAAATACCAACATCCAAAAAGTTTATTGAAGATATTAAAGATGAGCCTAAATACATGTAAGGTCACCAAAATACATAAGTATAAGAGTTGGAGAGGATTCATCTGGTTGGTGGTGGAGAAGAACCAAGGACAATCTTTATTTCGAAATATCTAGAGGATGAAATGAAGTTAGAGGTGATTAAGCTCATTCAAATGTACAAAAATATCTTCACGTGGAAGTACATTGAGATGCTGGGGTTAGACTAAGATTGAGCTGCCAAAAGTTGAATGTTATGTCCTTAACAATACCGATTAAGCAGGTAACCAGAACGTACAAGCCTGAGTTGGATCTCAAGATAAAAGTTGAGGTGGAACGATGATTAGAAGCTAGATTTATCAAGATGATTCAAAAACCAATTTGGCTTTCTTGAAGTGTTCAGTAGGGAAGAAAGATAAACACAAATTCGTATTTTTGTGGATTTAAGAGTTATTAGTTGAGCATGCCCTAAAGTTGAGTTCCCTCTACCTTAAATTGATAGCTTGATCAATTGAACATCGGCCATGAGATATACAGCTTCATGGATGGTTATGTAGGTTATAACCAAATCAAGATGGATCCGCTCGATGCAGAGAAAATAATTTTAACGTACTCCTTAGGCAAATTCATCTATAATGTCATGCCTTTTGGTCTGAAAATGCGGGGCAACCTACCAGAGAACAATGATGGCCATTTTTCATGACCTCTTTGATGAAATTTTGGAGTTTATATGGATGATTCGATCATCAAGTCGAAGAAGAAAGTCTTCAACATGTGTAGTAAGTACAAACGAAAGATGAACCCAATCAAGCATGCCTTTGGTGTAAAAAGGGGAAAATTATTAGGTTCGGTGGTGGATCAACAAAGGGTTTAGATGGACTAAGACAAGAATAAATCCATCTATGACATGACTTATCCAAAGACACAAATGGAGATGAAAAATTTCCTTCTACTTGAGAAGATTTGTGCTAGGTCTATCTGAGATCACTCATCCATTGATGCAGCTATTGCAAAAGACGGTAAAGTTTAAATGGGAGGAACCACACTAGAAAGCTTTTGATAAGCTTAAGATATTGCTCACTTTTCCCCAAATGATGATTCCAACCCAAACGGGTCTACTATTGCTTTATCTCACCTACGAGGTCCATCGGTGCACTACTAGCACAAAAGGTTGATGGACGAGAGAGACATGTCTACTATCTGAGTAAAATTATCCATGGTCTTGAGGCAAGGTATAACAATATAGAGAGGCATTGTTAGCTTTAGTCTTTATTGCCCAAAAACTTGACATTATATGATATCTCAAACTATTCATATAGTGATAGGATGTGATCCAATTAAGTTTTAACGACACGAACAATGTCAATTATGAGAGCAGTGGTTCCTCATTCTTTCTGAGTATGATTTGAAGTGTGTGGTCCCTCGCTTGATCAAGTACAAAACCTAAGCAAATCTCTTGGACATTTTCCCTTTGGTCTCATTTGAGTCACCTCACGAAGATATTGATGATTTAAAAGCCAATCTTTATAAGGATGATCTGGAAGAGTGGTTCATGGAGTTTGATGGCTCATCTACTAAATGCAAGAGTGGAGCACAAGTTATCTTATCCAAAGGGAAGGAAGAAGTACTTTGTATTTTAAGTTGGACTTTTGTTTTTCAAATAATGACGATGAGTAAGAAGCATTGATCTTGGGGTTGCTCGAAGCGCTACAAATAGGCATCCGTTCACTTTTCATCAAAGGAGATTCTAACTTGGTGGTTACATAAGTGAATGGCGAATACGCATGGAAACATCTCACTTCGGTAACTTACAGAACAATTATTAAGAGGTTCATGGGGAAATTTCATTAGGTCGAGGTGGAGATGGAACCTAGGATAATGAATCGGCATGGGGATGACTATGCTAAGATTACATAAAACTGATCATGAATGATGATTCTACAACTGTGGTGATTCATAGAAGAATAGATCCATCATTTGTGATCCAACTATACCCTAATGATGATGATACAAATTAGAGAGGAGAGATATAGAAGCAGTTAGAGGCAAGAGATGGCAAGATGAAACTTACAGAGTTAGCAAAATATTTCTTCTTCAAGTAAGTTTGTACTATAAAAATCCTGGGGCTTTGTTATCTAGATATATAGGAACAGAGGAAGCAAGAAAATGATTGAAGAAAACTCATGATGATCACTATGAAACCACTGATATTCTCCTCTATAGAAGAATTAAAAAAGAGGGTTATTTTCGGCCAACAATGAAGAAAGACACAACAACAATACAAAGATAATGTGTTAAGTGTCAAGCTTTCTATCAACCAGTTGAGTAACTTCGTTGAAGCTCAAACGGTATGGAGGCGACCTTACATTGATTTCATCAGAGATGGAGTTTTTCCAAGTGAAAATATGATTCCATATCTATAAGAAGAAGTACCATAAGTTTTTTTCCTGATGGAAGAGAAGCTCTATCGCAGAGGGTATTTTAACAGCCCATTGTGATCCATCGCGAGGGATAAAATAAAGGAAGTCCCCAGGAAAGCTCACGATCCAGCTCACACTGGAGGAGCCAAGTTTTATGATTAACTCATGGCCCTTGGTTATTATTGGCCAACGATAGAAAAATATCCATCTGAGTTAGTTCGTAAGTGCAAGGCTTGGTGATATATATAACTATAGTCTTATCCTAATGACACCCAGATGACTTGCCACTCCATAGTATCGTCCCATAGACGAGACCAATCTTCTCATCCATACCTTATATGTACAAGTATGATCTCATCTGGATGACACACTAACATCCTACCTGGCTCAATAGTCTTATCTAACAGAGGAGACCAACCTCATTCACATCAATATGGGTGTCGGCCTCAGACGACACTCATATTACAAGATAGCAACTGCTAGCCTAAGATGGGTGCTGCAGTTACAGACGACCACTCTAACTTGTCATGGCCTCCATCATGGAGCAGAGCATCATACAATATCGACTTGATTGATACCTCTAACCTTCGATATGTTCTTACTGGCATGAAAAATATGTCAGTGGCATTTTAGCCATATCTACACAAAACCGTTATTAGAGATCAACAAGCCACATGAGGGAATATTCATCATGATGATATTACTTTATGCACATATATCTTGCAATCTCTCATAGGCCATGACCTCAGCTAGGCATGCGACATGTGACGCGACCACAAATGTGCATGCTATATAGGCTCAAGCGCAAGCCTGTTGCTCAAGTAATAATCCCGGTAAGTCGGGGTCAAATCCTCAGGGAAATAGAAAGAATTTTCGTGACAATGATCAATAAGATGGTGAACCCTAACCTGAATCTAAAAAGAAACAAAAAGATGATTTAAGAAAGAATCTATCTACGAACTGCATGCGTGTAAAAATTAACTACAAACTACATTAAGTGCTATTAAAATCTAACTTATTAATTTAACATAAGTGCAAATGACAAGTTTATGCAATAATTAACTATGAATGAGAACAAATAGGTTGGGTTACAATCCCCTGGACCCTAGTAAATCTACCTCGTAGAATGCTAGATTTATGAATTAGAATTCTAAATGAACCCGTACTTTATTAATCATAAGAATTACATATATGAAGGAACGAAGCCCGAATCATACGTAATCAAAGGAAAGAACAAAGTGGGGTCGCGATAGCTAACTCGTGCGTCGCACTCTTAAGAACCACGATTACCTAGGACAAATGAGATCAAAAGTCCTATGACGGTTATGATAGTTACACGACATGATTCAATTAACATTTAATTCTAAAACCTATTTCCTGCAATGGTAAATTACATCGGGTTGGGTTCATGCACCCCAACCCTTAAAAACTTAGTTGGACATGTTCAACCTAATGAAAAACATATGATCTAATGTGCATGTAATTATAACCATGAAGAAACTAGACCTAAATATGTAAATAATAATTGGAATCTCAGAAATTATGGAAAACATGCGACGAAAAATTAACCTGAAAGAATAGAGATGAAGAACATAAACTTTAAAGAAGAAAACCTTAAATTCATTCCATAAAACTTGAGTATTGTTGAAGAAAATAAAACTCTAGGGTTCTTGGGTGCAAGAACCCTCTAAAACTATTAAAAACCTATCTCCCTAATGTCTGGTATCCAAAATAACTAAGTACAACACGTTATATTCAGTCATTCGTCCATGCACAACTCTATTTTTGAAATAAAAAAAAATAGCATTTTGGCGTGCCGAACCTGTTCACTTTTCCAGAGTTGATGTGAAAATCGAGGTGAATTTTTTTCCAAGTCTATTCTTCCTTATTTTGCCATGATTTCGTCCCAACTTTGAGCCATTATAACTTTTCACTCGTGACTCGAATTTGGATGCCATTTCTTCCAACGCGCTCTTAGATCCATGAACTTTAAGTTTTTCTCAGGAGTCTATTCCGAATTCTGGGTGTAAAATTGTGAAATTTCCCCTTGACTTTCCTTCTCTTGCATTTTGTCTTTCTCTTTTGAATTTTTTTTCTCAATCTTCAAAATGGCATAACTCTTTCACCGTAGCTCTAATTGGGGTGCCATTTTTTTAGTTTTCTTGTAATTTTGAACTCTTCAACTTTATACGACCCCACCTTCGAAATCAGGCTGAAGAATTACGAAAATGCCCTTGAACACTCCATTTCTTGGGCTTTCTTCGTTCTTTCGAGTTCCCTTTCGCACTAACTTGCTTGAAATACCTATAAAATACATAAGAGATATACAAAACATGAGGTAATCGCTAAGGAGAGTTAGTAGCATGATTATTAAATAAAACCAAGTCAATTACGCTGAACGAGATCATAAAAAATACCAAAATTAAGGGAATAAATATAGAATATTTATACATAATCAACATGTGTTGGGGGTGACACTGTGCACCCATAGTCTATGAAAGTCACACTATGTCTTTTTCACCTGGATGGATCTTTTACCAACCCTACTATTACTCTGTAGAATTGATTCTAGAGAGAGAAATCTTTAGTGTGTACCTTCCATGGCCATTAGTGTCCTATTATAAAGAAAACACTCTTTTATACTTTATACATTGGATGTAAGCTAAAGACGAATCACTTAAATACTTATTTTCATCTTTGTTCTCTCTCATCTATTCTATAAAATTGCTTGTCAATTATGGTTTCATTATATTTGTGCAATATATACAACTAGGGTGAATCCATTATATAATCTAAGTATCATCAATTTGTTGTCGTCTGTTGGGACATTTTTATCATTCTCATCATTAGCTTGGATTTATCTCTTATCTCTGGTTGTGAATCAAATCCACCATTATTGGATCTAAATCACCATTGAAAGAGCTTGGGTGGAGGAGTTCAACACCTTCTAGTTTGATTCATCTTATTCTTTGGGTTTTTGCACCCACGATGTTTTTTGTTTGATTTCTCTAATCGATGAGGTCTTACGATCCGTAATCAAATGTCAGGGTTGGTTCCAGCCAACCGCCTCCTCAGTCTGAAATGGGTGATGTAGCAGTGTCATTGAGATATCTATTAACATTCAGCAGGCCATGTAACACCATTTATTGGCATTCATCCAAGACATAATGAGCCGGATCCTAGAGGATCTGACAGTCAATTTCATTACATCGGACGTCATGAAATGAAACTTACCACCAATAGCTAGGGGACCACCCCCATCTCTAATCAAATAGGTTCAGTGTGGCCTAAAGAAAACATATTGATGATCCCCATCGTCCCTACCTTGGAAAAAAGGTGTAAGGTGAACTTTAAGGCACGATGTAAAAGGGGAGAATTGTTGGGACTACGACGAACAATATGAGATGATAGGCATGTCATACTGATCATGCAAAAGTCCTCTTCCTAATCTTTAAGATAAAAGTGTTCAATATACTCCTCAGAGTCAGCATTGAAATATAAGGCTTAGTAAAAGGGTCAACATTTAATCATTTCTTCCAAAGAGAGAGTTGTAGCCGAGATATTATCCTGAATAGGATCTGTGGTACAAGGATAAATGGTCGGCTCGGCCAAGATCACCCAAGGAACCATCTAGACAAGAGGGAATGTCGAAAGGGTAATAGTTCTAAAAGGGACCCAAAAAGATTATCCACCTACAGAGTCATCCCTAAGGTAGAAGGTTCAGGTGATAATATTGATGAAGATGAGAAGCCTTGGAACAGATCGATCCAAAGGCTAGAGGATAAGATCGACTACCTTATCAAAAACCGAGAACCTAATCATAGGGGATATCCACAGGGTTCTCTTTTGTACCAAGAATTATCGGCTATCCAATGCGTGGAATGTTCAAACCACCTGTGGTAATGTCGAGATATGATGGAAGCACAAATCACGTTCATTGCATAAAATGAACCAGTCGATGGACGACAACTACTCTATTCTAGATAAGATGAGATGTCGAGCATTTTCTAGCACTCTCACTAGCGTTGCCTATGTATGGTATACCGGTCTGCCGAGAGGAGGGATAAAAAATTTCAAGTAGCTATTTAAAAAATTATCTATAATTTTTTTTTTGACATAAAGCATACAAAATGTGTGACTCATATGTTGAATGTAAGGTAAGGAAGAATGAGCCGTGAAGAGATTGTGTATCTTCGTTCAATAAATAAAAGTTAGAGGTTGAGGATTATGATGAAAGTATTGCGATAACAACCCTCATCAGTGGGATCCAACAAAGAAAACTCTATTGAAACCTCTTCAAATATCCTCCAGGAAGTCCATGACAGAACATCTAGCTAAGGTCGGGATAATCATGAATGCGGAGGAGGCCATGGATGCCAAGAGAGGAGAACAAAAGGATTCAGACATCAACAAATCTGGGTGAAATTGAGACAAAAACAATGAGAAAGAGGGGAAGAAGAAGTTAAGAGATAATAAGTTTGCAAAATGCACTCCATTGACTGTTATCCCGATCTCATTTGGAATGAGATCAAAGATGATAAAGAACATATACGGCCTAAACAACTATGGGCCCTATCCACAAAAGAGACAAGAGCAAGTGGTTTGAGTTCCACTATAACCATGGACACACAATAGATAGGTGGTATGCTCTGAAAGATAATATCGAGAAGTTTTTAAAACAGGGGAAACTACAAAAGTACATCGATAAAGGTGGAAGTCAAGACAATAGCACGAAAAGTTACTCCTCATCAAGGGACGACAAGACGAAAAAAAATAAGTACAAATGAATTAGAATGAAAAAGAGTCAGATGATAATGAGGAGGATAATATAGGTCTCCTAGAAAAGCCCAGATCCGTTAAAGGAAATCTCCACATGATCTCGTTTGATGTTAAATTGATCTCAGGAGGAATAACATGTGGAGGAATATAGTCGACCGACATAAAGGCCCATGTTATGGAATCCAAGTCTGGGCCAAAGAGAAAAGATGTTAACCTGAAAAAATCCAAAGGAAAGCCGAGCAAGCTGAGGAAAGTGGATATTGAGAGTTTCATAGTGGGGTTATTCAAGATGAATTTCAAAGTGTCCTAGCCCCCACGATGACCCACTCATCATCAGCACATGAGTTCATGGCTATAATGTGTCTCGTATCTTGGTTGATGGGGGAAACTCAATCGATGTTATGTTATGGGACTGCTAAGGTCTGAAGATAAGCAAGAAGAGACTCATGCCATAACATCATCCACTGATTGGATTTAATGGCGAGAAATTTCACCGTTGGGAATGTTTGAAATGGATGTCTGTATGGAAATTTGGCAAAAATTTTTGACAAAAATAATAAAACATTTCATGATGGATGTGAATGTATTTTCATCCTATAACATGATCTTGGGGAGAGTATCCTTAAAAGAGTTTGAAGTCGTGCCTTCCACTCTACATCAGATGATGAAATTCCTAACACCTTATGGAGTAGGGGAAGTCAATGGTGATCAAATGGAATCATGTGAGTGCTATTTCACCTCGGTTGAGGAGAGAGAACCCCATTAAAGGAAAACAATCTCTGATAACATTGATACCCTTGATCCAAGAGATGAATAGAAATGGAAAAAAGGAGAGCCAGTGAAATAGGTAGAATGCATCGTCCTTAATGAGGACGAATCGAAAAAACTATCTAAATTGGATTGTCCCTTGAACCCTCCTTAAAGGAAGAACTGGTTAAATTGCTGCGAATAAGGCAGAGCATCTTTGTATGGAGTCACAGTGACATGTCGGGGATTGACCCGACGTCACGTGTCATAGAGAATGACAAGGTAAAACTAGTGAAGCAAAGAAGATGAATTTTTTTAGGATAGATAAGAAGTAATGCAGGAAAAAAGTAAAAATTTGTAGACAACAGACTTCATCAAAGAGGTCTAATACCCATAGTGGATATCAAATGCCGTCTTGGTACCAAAACAAAATGAAAAGTGGAGGATGTTTGTAGATTTTACAGATCTCAACAAAGTGTGTCCCAAAGATAGTTTCCCTTTGCCTAGAACTGATCAAATAATGGATGTCATGGCTGGGCATGAACTTATGAGCTTCATAGACACTTATTCAGGCAATAACCAGATCTCAATGTTTAAAGGAGATGCCAAGAAAATGTCTTTTATCACAAATAAAGGGACTTACTATTATAAAGTGATACCCTTCGGCCTAAAAAATGCCAGTGCCACTTATTAGAGACTTGTTAACAAGATGTTTAAAGATCAGATCGACAAGGCAATGGATGTATATATCGATGACATGCTAACAAAAAGTATAAAGGGAGAGATTCACGTAAAAGATCTAAAAAAAAATTTTGACACTAGGGACCACTACAAGATGAAGTTGAATCTAGTCAAGTGTGTCTTCGGTGTTGGCGCGAGAATGTTTTTGGGGTTCATAGTCAATCAAAGGGGTATAGATCCACCTGAAAAGTCCAATAAACTCTAAATATATCCAAAGGATGAGTTGCTTCACTCAATAGGTTCATCTACTTACCTTTTTTGAAAATTGCTTGCCTTTTTTGAAAATTTTATGGAAAGCATTTAGATGGGATAAAGAATGAAAAATAGCGTTCAAGGAACTGAAAGCATCTTTGGGTTCACTGATGCTTCTTTCTGTACCCATTTAAGGGAGAAACTTTATTTGTACCTGGTTGTCTCAGAATTGGCAATCGGCGTTACAATTGTCCAAGACGATAATGGGACGTAACAACTGGTATACTATAGCAGTAAATTATTAAAAGGGGCCAAAACGAGATACCCAATAATGGTAAAACTTACATACACCTTAATACACACGTTAAGGAATATGATGCCTTACTTCCAAGCTCATATGATATTAGTGCTCACTGACACACCTTTCTGACAAGTCATTTGTAAACCTGAGAAATTAGGTAGGCTAATGTCTTGGTCGGTTGATTTGGGGGAGTTTGATATCATATATCAGCCAAGAAGCGCATTCAAGGGGAAGGATCTGGCAGATTTTATACAAAGTTTACTTAAGAATCGATTGATGAGATTGAGCTAGAAATACAAGTTCAGAATCCAGAACAAGCTGAAATCTCATAACGTTCAACCGAGATCATTGAAGTCGACACTATAGTTGGAGTTCCACAACCGAGAGTGAGTACAAGGACTTTCTAAAATCACTTGCGCTTGCTAAGGAGCTAGGTGTCGACTAACTTCTATCCCATAGGGATTCACAATTGATAGTGAACCAAGTACTGGTAATCTATGAGGCAAAAGATGAAAAAATGTTAAAATGCCTTAAAAGGGTGAAGAAGACACTGGAAATTTTTTAAGGACTAAAGGTAAAGAGAATTATGAGAAATGAGAAAGTAAAGGAGGATGCCCTTGTAAGACTTGCTTTAGCTACAAAAGTCAAGATTCGAAGAACTGTTCCAGTCGAGATCCTCTAGGAGCCAAGCATTGACTGTGAGGAGGCCAACAATACAAAGTGTTTTAACTTGAACTTGGGACCATCTTATATGGACCCAATCATTGAGTACTTGAGGGAGGGTAATCTCCCAAAATTCAAGGCTGAAATAAGGAAAGTATGATATTGAGCCACTAAATTCACCATCATAGGGAATGTGTTGTACAAACAGGGTTATCTTCTCCCACTCTTAATATGCGTGCCTCTAACATAAATAAGTTATATTCTCAAAGATATTCACGAGGGGAGTTGTGCAAGCCATATCGGAGGAAGGTCGTTGGTAAAGAGAATCATAATGCAAGGCTTCTATTGGCCAAATTTAGCTAAGGATGCTGCCGAGCATGTTCTTAAATGCGACAAGTGTCGAAACTTTGACAATATGCCTCATCAACCTCATCATCCATTTTCTCCTAACATCATTATTTTATGATGACACTTAATATCATTATTTTATGGTGAAAGTAAAATAAGATCTCTCTCTCTCTCCATGTTACAAGAATTCCTGGAGTCTCGTCTCCTAGGCATGTCTCAACATAAATCCTACGAGGTGGAAAAATTAACACCAATATTTTATGGTGACAATTAAAATCATTACTTTACGGTGAAAGTAAAATGAAAATATCTCTCTCGGTGGTATGAGAATGCTTGGAGTCTTGTCTCGTGGGCATGTCTCAATATAAACACTGAGTGGTGGGAAAATTAGCATCATTATTTTATGGTGACAATTAACATCATTAATTTACATTGAGACTTATTGTATATAGAAAAGGTAGAACGACACAAGTATGTAGGCATGATGAATAAATATGATGCAAAGAATATTACAAATACCATTCACCAAAACACCCCAATAGAGGGGTATTGAAAATCTGAGTATCTATTACTCTATATAAAAGTTCATTTGTATTGACAGAGTAAATAGTACACTGCCACGTCAAAATTAAGAACTCACCAAATTTCTTGAAGGTTTTTCGTGAAGAGAGAGAACACGCATCTCTTTATAGACCCATCATAAAACCGCGTGTCCCTTGTAGTTCCAACTCAAACTCTTTCCCCCATTTTTCTCTCTCACCCTCCCCACAAAGTCCGCATGATGCTATAAACCCTCACCCAAATCACATACAAACCTTTACTTCCCACAGCTACCCTATAACCCCAAGTCCCGTCATCTTCCCTACAACCGTGAAGTTCAAATCATTTCGTTGACATTTCGTATCCTGACCTGAGGTAATTTTCCTTTTTTTTTTCAAATGTAAGTTGTTTGGTTTCTTTGGAAATATAGGAGTGGGGGAAGAAGAGGTATTTAAGAAGTGGGTTTTTGTTTTTGTGTTTCTAATGCTGCTGAAACGATATAAAATTTTGGGGTTATTGTTCTCTCCCATATGGGAGCCTCTCTATCTCTCTCTCTCTCTCTCTCTCTCTCTCTCTCTCTCTCTCTCTCTCTCTCTCTCTATATATATATATATATATATATATATATATGTGTGTGTGTGTGTGTGTGTGTGTGTGTGTGTGTGTCCCCACTTCGCTGATAGGAGTTTGGTTTATTTACTTTACAGAAGTTTCATTTGTGGAAACAAAATGACATACAATTGAAACATATACAAACATATATAACCAGATAACAAATTTTCATCAATGCAATTTTTCTTTCAATTCAACAGAGTGTTTTTTAGTTATTATTATCTTTAATATGTTGCCTAATTATTTATTGAATGTTAGTAAAAAAATTTGAAGGAGATTTTACTTTGTTTGTGAGAGCCATGAAGTTGTTTATTTTTTAACTTAAAGTTTCAACAAGAAAAATCTATTAGCAAGAGGCATTTAGTTATATTCCACCTTTGGAAAATTGGAGAATCACCTTATGTATATTTGTACTCTGTAGAGATTGTTTATTTATTTTTTCATTTTTCTATTTTTTCTATTTAACACTCAACTCTATAAATAAGTGTAGCCATGTTAATTATTCTTATTATTTTTATAAGTTCTTGTCTAATTTTTTGTATTGTAAGTATATTTCCTTACAAATTTAATACTTTGTCTAGCCTACAAAATGTGACAATCATGTTTTCTAATAGTGTGCTCAAGATGTTTTATATGTAATGAGTGTTGATATCAAATTTAGTTTGCTGACATGGATCAATTATGTGGGGACACGCGTCAACCTACATGGCACCTACAAGCACTTTCAATGAACAACACACTGAATCCGAGGAACTTAAACTCCCCGACCAACTCAGGCATCCCAAGCAACCCATGTTCTCCGAGGAACTCTCTTGTACCGAACGACTTAAGCGGTCCGAGTAACTCAAGCGGCCCGAGCAACTTAGCGTGCAGAACAAGAATATCAAAGAGGCGACTGTGCATTAAAGGCTCATCATTATCATACACATGTAAATATCTAATAGATAACAGCGCATTGTCCTTTCATTTGTGCAGCCTCAGAGCAATAAATACATTGTAACCTCCTCATTATAGGGGATCGGAATTTCTCAAGAAAACCATTCCTCGAGAATTCCAAGCAAACAGTCAGCAATACAAAAATAGTGGACGTAGGCCATTCTCATAAGGTTGAACCACTTTAAAAATCTATTGTCTATTATTTCATTATTCGTTTTTATCTGTGATTAAAATAATTAGCTCAAATCTCGTTTTTTACATCAACAGATTGGCGCCGTCTGTGGGAAACGACTGTAATTATCATTTTTCACCAAAACAATTCGTCACCAATGGTTGATCATCCGGAATCCAGCAATCGAAACGCTGGGATCCCTCTAAATCCTCCATCTACTCCTCCAAATGTCCAAGATCTGGCTGGTATAATGGATAATTTAGCCCAGGGCCAGACGACCATGCAAGAGACCATGCGATAACTCATGCAAACTATCCAGGGTGGAGCTCCGGCCCAGTCAGGACAACGAAGCATTCAGAGAAATACCCGATTACCTTCTTCGCGAAATAGGCGAACGTTATTCCTAGAGGAATATCGATCCACACGCACCGAACCATATCGTACCGAGAGATATAACGATCCTTCTTATCAACCAGGTCGGACTTCCTTAGTACAAGCAATAGAATCTCAGCGAAACATCACTCTCTCTCCAGAAAGAACTAGTGCTCTAGAAAGATTGAGTAGAATCTCTCCTTTTGATCGTTTGGGCCCTGGGAGTAATAGAAGCCCTCCTAGGATCGCGTCGAGGAACTCTCCACGACCATCCGACCTAAGGGAAGGCTCTGCCCAATCACGACCAACTGCTCGTAATGAAAGATCCCAAGAAGCAAATTCAACGCGATCAATTGCTCGAACCAATACGCCCGAAGAAGGAAATGATGCATAAAAGGGCTCTATTCAAAGGTTGGAAGATAGATTAGGGGAAATGGATAAGGCCAAGAATCCTTTATAAAGGACTTTTGTTCAAGGGGCACCCTTTGTACAAGCGATTGTGGATTTTCCAACACCATCAAAATTCAAAGCTCTAATGGTAACGCCTAAATATGATGGAAAAACTGACCCTGTCCTTCACATAGAACAATACCAAGCTGTTGCCGATATCTATGCAGTTCCAGATGAGATGAGATGCAGGGCATTTTCAGGAACTCTTACCGAATTTGCTCAAATATGGTATAACAATATTCCTCGGGGAAAGATAGCGACGTTCTTTCAACTGGCAGAGCTCTTTATTGGGAACTTCTGTTTTGGAGCAAAACCAGCCAAACGAGTAGCACACTTATTGAGTGTTAGACAAAAGGTAGGTGAAAGCACCAGTGATTACATTACTCATTTTAATAACGAGAAACTCGAAGTAATTGATTACGAGGAGAAGACAACAATTACTGCTCTGATGAGTGGATTGTTGCCAGATAAATTGTATTACACTCTAGCGAAAGACCCGCCTAGAACCATGGCAGAACTAATAGCAAAGGCAGCCAAGATTATGAACGCCGAGGAAGCTATGGCTGGGAAGAAGAGTATGGACACTAAGGAGACCAAAGTTGAGGCGGATAAGGTTTAGAAGAAGGAATAGAAGAACAATGGTGGCAATAGACAATTAAAAGCAAAGCAAGCATTGGAACAGTTGAAGCAATTTGGAAACTATACTCCTTTGAAGGTAGACATAAACTACATTCTGGAAGAGATCAAGAACAGTGAGGAGCTAAACTGTCCTGAAAAAATGAAGGCAGATCCTGACAAGAGGAATAAATCAAAATATTACGAGTTCTATAAGGACCATGGTCACACGACCAAAAATTGCATAGCTCTCCAGAATGAAATTGAAGAGCTCATCAGACGGGGAAAATTAACCAAGTATGTGGATCGCCTAAATAATGGAAAGGTCAACGACCGATAAAGGCAGAGGTCTAGATCTCCTCGACGAGCAAAAGAGGACAAGAAGAGAAGTCATGAAGAAGACCCAGAAGATGATCAAGATGACCCCGATCTCCCCAAAAGACCAAAATAGCAAGAGCGTGAGGTATTTTCAATCCATTTTGGATCATTTAAATGTAATGTTATTACAGGTGGAGATGCAGGAGGTGGAGATATGCATGCAGAGAGAAAAGCTTCCCTCAATGAGGCTCAAGCTTGCTCGTACATTCAGCGAATAAATCTAGCTAAAGATGATCGCACGAGGAAGGTAAATAAAGACAAGTTGGTCATTGGTTTCTCTAAGAACGACTTAGCAGGTGTACTATATCCTCATGATGACCCATTGGTAATCAAGATGAGAATGAAAGAAGTGGTGATTTCACGAGTACTGGTGGATAATGGTAGCTCGACAGATATCATGTTCTATCCATGCTTTGATAGTTTGAACCTAAAGCTAGCCCAGTTAGAGCCATATCATAGACCCCTCCTTGGTTTTACTGGTGAAAAGATTTTTCCACTTGGGACGATCAAGTTGGATATGCTTATCGGTACATGGCCTGCTTGTCGAACAGAAAGAGTACGCTTTTTTGTAATGGATAAAAACGTCAAATCAGCTTATAACATCATCATGGGAAGAGTAGGCCAAAATAAGTTCAAAGAAGTACCATCTACTGTGCATCAATGTTTAAAATTCCTAACTAAGTTTGGGGTGGGAGTTGTGAAAGGCGACCAGAAAATAGCTCGGGAATGCTACTATTCATCTACTGAGCAGGAAGAGTGTGAAGAATCTAGGCAAAAGACTATCACCTATCAAGTGGATGAGATAGGAGATGCAGAGATTGAAACATTAGACCCTAGAGACGTGTCTCAAATCGTGAAAGGACAGGTCATGGAAGCTACCGAGAATGTCATTTTGGACGACGAGCATCCAGAACGAACAACTCAAATTGGTGCATCATTGGATGTATCAATAAAAAAAGAACTGATAGCATTTCTAAGATGTAGAAAGCAGACTTTTTCATGGAGTCATGAAGACATGCCAGGAATATATCCTAATTTCTTGTGTCACGAGCTCAATGTGAACAAGGAAACTAAGCCAGTAAAGCAGCGAAGAAGAGTGTTCAGTCCTGAGAAGAATTAAGTTATACAAGAGGAAGTAGAGAATCTACAAAAAGCCTCTTTTATTGAAGATGTCAAATATCCTGATTGCCTAGCAAATGTGGTGATGGTAAAGAAGAAAAATAACAAGTGGAGGATGTGTGTAGACTTCAAAGATCTTAATAAGGCATGCCCAAAGGATCATTTTCCTTTGCCCTGAATCGATCAACTAGTGGATGCTACCTCGGGGCACGAATTATTGAGTTTCATGAATGCTTATTCTGGTTACAATCAGATTAAAATGAAGCCTGAGGACAGGGAGAGTACCTCTTTTATCGCCCCAAGGGGAACTTATTGTTATAATGTTATGCCTTTTGGACTTAAAAATGCAGGTGTCACATATCAGCAGTTGATGAATAAGGTGTTTGCAGAGCAAATCAGTCATAACATGGAGGTTTATGGTTATGACATGCTTACGAAGAGCAAGAAAGCTGTTGATCATCTAATTAACTTAGGTCAGACCTTTGATCAACTAGAGAAATATCAAATGAAGTTGAATCCTACCAAATGCATATTCGGAGTACGAGAAGGCATGTTTCTCGGATATATTGTCAACCAACGAGGTATTGAAGCGAACCCTGAAAAGATTAAGGCTCTATTGAGGCTATGATCTCCAACGGCGAAGAAGGAAGTGCAAAGTCTCACAGGGCGAGTTGCAGCACTCAATAGATTTATGTCACGAGCAACTGATAGATGTCATCCATTCTTTAAAACACTCCGAAAAACGTTTGAGTGGAATAATGAATATGAGGAGGCCTTTCAAGAATTGAAGAAATATCAAGGGACACCTCCATTGTTGTCCAAACCAGTGAAGGGAGAAAGATTATACTTGTATCTAGCAGTATCAGAGAATGAAGTTAGCTCGGCATTAATCAGATTGGAGAATGGAGTACAAAAACCAGTCTATTATACCAGCAAAGATTTTCGAGGAGCAGAAATCAGATATCCAAGACTAGAAAAGTTGGAACTAGCACTGATTGAGGCAAGCAGAAGGATGAGGCCATACTTCCAAGCTCATACTATAGTTGTGTATACACATATGCCGTTAAGGCAAGCTCTGCACAAACCAGAGAAATCAGTAAGGTTGATGTATTGGGCAGTATAACTGAGGGAATATGATATAATTTATGAGCCTAGATCATCGCTCAAAGGACAGGCGGTAGCGGATTTTATCACAGAGTTTACTCAGGAGTATACCCCCAATGAGCAAGAGTTAAATATGGACCAACCTGTGGATGTTACAGGATCATCAAATTTAACCCTGGCCAATTTACGTCGGTGGACGAGCAACGAGAAGCGTTGGAGGAGAATAAAAAGAAGCATCGAATATTCCACCATGGAACTCTGTCTGACCAAAAGTTTCATAATGAGATTCCCGTGTGGAATTTATATGTAGATGGCTCTTCTTGCACTACAGGCAGTGGATCAGGGATCATTTTAAACAGCTCGGATGAGATGGATGTGGAGTATGCTCTACGTTTTCAATTTAAGGCTTCTAATAATATGGTTGAATATGAAGCTATGATCGTGGGTCTCAGTCTGGCCAAAACTATGAGAGCAGAGCAAGTCGTTGTATTCAGTGACTCATAGTTGATCGTAAATCAAATGTTGGGGGTGTATCTAGCAAAAGGATAATTAATGATCCAGTATCATGCGAAAGCATTAAAAATTGTATTAAGCTTTAACGCAGTACAGTTGATTAGAATACCAAGGTTGGAGAATGCAAGAGCAGATGCCTTAGCTCGATTAGCCTTAGCCACTCGCACCGAGCTACGAAGAATAATCCCAATAGAAATCTTGGCTAGATGGAGCATTGACAAAGACCTAATGGTGAACTTCATTGCTCTCGACTTGGGACCATCTTGGATGGATCCCATCAGGGCCTATATTGACAAGGGGGCTTTACCATCTGATAAACTTGCAGCCAAGAAACTAAAGTTTAAAGCTGCTCATTATGTACTGACCAATGGAATTTTATATAGACAAGGTATTATAGCAGGGCTACAAAGATGTGTCCATCCCTCTGAAGTGAAAGATCTGATCGAAAAGGTTCATGAGGGGTCTTGTGGAGCCCATGTAGCAGGTCGGACGCTTTTACAAAGGATAACGACGCAGGGGTATTATTGGCCGACAATGAGAGCTGATTGTGTAGCTTATGCAAAGAAATGTGATAACTGTCAACGCTTCTCCTCTATCCGAAGAACTCTCCAAGCATTGTTAACACCCATCATGTCTCCTTGGCCATTCGCCATGTGGGGAATAGACTTGCTCGGGCCACTTCCAACGACCCGAGGAAGATTTAAATACCTAGTAGCCGCTGTGGATTATTTTACTAAATGGGTGGAGGCTGAGCCTCTTATTGATAGACATATGACAAGGTATATAAATTCATTTAGAAAAACATTATCTGCAGATATGTTCTACCACATGCATTCATCACAAACCATGGAACTCAGTTTGATAACGAGGAGTTTGCTGCGTATTGTCATCAATCCAATGTTCTGAAGATCCACTTTGCACCACGCCATCCCCAAAGCAATGGACAAACTGAGGTGACAAACAAAATGCTGCTGAATGGTTTGAAGAAATGACTAGATGCTGGAAAGTTAAATTGGATTAACGAGCTACATTCTATGTTGTGGGCTTATCGTACAACACCATGAGAAACAACAGGAGATTCTCCATACATGTTGGCATTTGGAAGTGAAGTTGTTATACCTGTTGAATTGGGTCTACCTACACACAGAGTATTGAATTTTAATTCTCCTATCAATGACTTGATGAGGCGATTAGATCTGGATATGTTCGAAGAAGTTAGAGAAGAAGCATCAATCAGGAATACTGCATACCAATAACGAACAGCTCTGTTCTACAACAAGAGAGTAAAGATGTTTGATTTGAAGGAAGGGGACTATGTTCTTAAGAAAGTAATTCAAAATCACAAAAAATTAGAAGCCAACTGGCATGGACCCTACAGAGTAACAAGAGTTGTTCATCCAGGGACATATAGGATTGAAACATTGGAAGGATAAGAATTCAAGAATGCATGGAATGCAGAGCATCTACGCAAGTATTATTAGTAGTTGGAATTCCTATGTAATGCAGTTTTCTTCAGTATGAATAAAGTGTTGAATGTTTTACTCAGTTCTCTCTTTTTGTTGAATTTTTTCGGAGTATTAGTGCTACACACTACGCATCAAGTTCAGAATCAATCTCTTCTAACTTCGGTTGGTCGGGAACAAATTACAACCAACTCCGATTGGTCGGATAATAATCTCCTTCAACTTCGATTGGTTGGACATCAATCTCCTCCAACTCTGGTTGGTCAGGAATCAATCTCTTCCAACTCCGGTTGGTCGGGAACAAATTACAACCAACTTTGGTTGGTCGGATAATAATCTCCTCCAACTTCGGTTCGTCGGGAACCAATTTCCTCCAACTTCGGTTTGTTGGACATCAATCTCCTCCAACTTCGGTTGGTCAGATAATAATCTCCTCCAACTCCGGTTGGTCGGGAACCAATCTCCTCCAACTCCGGTTGGTCGGGAACCAATTTCCTCCAACTTCGGTTGGTTGGATATCAGTCTCCTCCAACTCCGGTTGTTCGGGAACAAATTACAACCAACTTCGGTTGGTCGAATAATAATCTCCTCCAACTCCTATTGGTCAGATATCAATCTCCACCAACTCCGGTTGGTCGGGAACTAATTTCCTCCAACTCCGGTTGGTTGGACATCAATCTCCTCCAACTCCGGTTGGTTGGGAACAAATATCCACCAACCTCGGTTGGTCAAAAAATCAATTTACAATCAACTCTGGTTGGTTAAACTAAGCAGAATCATGGGATGAAAATTATTTCATTGCTTAGGATCAAAGAGTGATAAGTAGCTATAATAAAAAAATAAAACAGAATGGACACATCAAAATATGCATATATTCACAAACAAAGACATTCTGTAAAATACTTAGAAGAAAGTAAAATAGCAAAAGACTAAAAATTTCTTCATTTAAATAAAAAAGAATTATATATGATGTGAAAAGTACAAGCCATAACATAAAAAAACCTATTCTATTGGTTTTTTCCCTTCTGCCTTTGAAATAGGTTCTACCCCAGCAGGAGGATCATCTAAGGCATAAGAAGAGTTTATAAAATTTACATCTCGAAGCATCCTAACATTCATTACAGATGGTCGATCAAGTAAATGTTCTGGGCGAGATATCTCGAAGTTGGCATGAAGACTGTAGTCGCCAAGATACTTGGAGATCAAGCACTGAGGAATGGCCTGAGCAGTAATCCAACTAATGTCGAGCTTAAAAGGAGGCACGGGTAACTCAAGCAATCTAGGGTCATAGCAATCCCATAAGTAATGCCCCTGCTTCACTTTTAACACACACAATGCATTCAACCATCCTTGCTTGTACCCCCTCGTTATTTGATTGCTGGATTCGATCATCAAGATGGTAGAGGGATTCATTGTAACCAGCCATCCAAAACTCTCTGGGTTGTTTATGGAATTGGAAAGTTAACCTCTCCAGTTGCTCGTGAAGATTCTTCACCAGAAGTTCTTTATTTTCCAAAGCAGAGCTTTGGGTAGAAAGTTGCTCGCTGAGGTTCAGAATCTTCTTGGACATCTCTGCTAAGGCTTGGTTCTTCTCTACCAACTGAAAGGACTGATTCTCTAAGGTCGCTTAAGTTCTTGCTTCTTCAATAGAAATCCGACCAGCCCTTGCTCGTCCCCGAGAAGAAGATATTGCTCATCCACGAGTAGAAGTGGAGGGTCCAGCTCTTTTCAAAGTTTCCAACTCATCTCGTAAGTTGGCGTTTTCTACCTCCAAAAAAGAAAAACCTTTATCATTGACAAGGACCAAGGCTCTCGAGGAAGACGCAGCAGACTTGAGATGTTTTACCTCCTCTTGCAAGGCAATGCTCTCTTTCTCCAGCAACTTGGCGATATGCCTATGCTCTTCAACTTCAAGCTTTAGAACGCTCTCTCTCTTCTCGTAAGCAGAGATGAATTTATCATATCCTTTTTCAGCACTTAACTGCTGATATTTCTTCTCATACCCTTGGTGAAAAAGAGTGGAGGACTCTTTGTACTGCTGCTGGAGTTCCTCTATAGTTCCTTGGAGATCCTCGATCATCTCACAGTAGGCCACGTTATTGGTAACTGAACGATCGAGTAAACACTTGAGATACTGGTAAGCTTCAACTACTCGTTCAGAAGTATTTGAACCAAGGATATCAATGATTTGAGCTTTATTTAGACCTGCATGACCAGCTTTGAAGTAGTCATTGCATTTCTTCATCAATTTTGTGTCATGAGATGATAAGAGCTCCATCCTAGCCAAAAACTAGCAAAGATAAATAAAGAGAATCATTAAGGATGCATACAGAGCAAGTAAAGGAGAAATTCAAAGTGATCAACCAAAGTTTGAATTTTATTTCATCGAAGAAGAAAATACAAAGTCTGAGGTTACATTCAAAAATAACAAAATAAACACCCGAACAACTCTACACCTTCTCCTTGTTCCTTACGAACTCCTCAGAAAGTTTGGAAGAAATGACTGGTTGCTCAGAGGATGAAGGTAGCTGCTCGACAGAAGTGCTGGTGGGTTGGAGTTGCTCGGAGAAAATTTGAACAACTGGAGCAGAAGGAACCTGATCTCCAGTCATCATGGAAGACTCATCTGAGGCAGCTTCGCCCTCTTCTTCTTCTCCAAGAGAGGGAGGAGGGCCATGAGTGTGTTGCTGGAATAACTTAGAATTCTCAGCAATTTTTAGCTCTTGCAAGGTAGCAACCCATCCGTCCTTAAAATATTTAAGGCTGGCATACTCCATTTGTGAAGATATGGCAGCCAGGCCTTTATTCTAGCCTTTATCCCAACCAAAGCTAAAAGATTTTTTGACTACCTTCTTCCTCTTTGCCTTCTCCGAGGAGATCATTTCCCTAAGAAGCTCTTCGGAAGCCTTCAATTTCTCCTCCACCTCTTTTTTCTATCGCTCAACATTTTGAAGAGCAACAACTTCATTTTCAGCAGTCTTGAGTTTATCCTCAAGATCCTTGTTGCTCTGTTCGAGATCTTTGTTGCTCTGCTCATATTCTTTCAACTTTCTCTCCAAGTCCTTAGAGGATTTCACAGCCTTGTTTCTATCCATATCAATGGACTTGAGTTACTTATCCCAAGCAACCTTATCCTCCTCGTACTTTTGACGAAAGTCTTTTAAGGACTGCGTCAGACCAACAAAGGCTTCTTCTACTCCTCCTTAGGAACTTGAAGCCTTGATTTCCTCATTATTCTTCAAAAGGCTGTTGAAACACATCACCAGCTGAAAAAAGAAATGACTTCAAGTTAATACATGAACATATAAATAATAACAAAACAAAAGGGGTCAAGTTGAGTAGACTTACTGAGGCAATGTGTTGAGCATCTAGGGCATTAATTCTCTCATGAGAAAATGAATCCTTGATGCCTTGGACTTATGGGATAGTCCAAGATTTTACCAAGTTCACAACGGAGCTCGGAGGAACAAAGGTTGGAACATCACTTTCAATAGTTGAAGGTTGAGAGACAAATTCATCAGGTTTATCAGAAGAACTTTTTTTTAACTTCCTCGAAGGAGCAGGGACATTTTCAACTAAAGACATTGTATTTGTTGGTGATATGACAATAACCTCACTTAGAGGAGAAATAACAATAGTCTTGCTTGGAGCCACAGGAAGCTTCTCGCCAGTCTTCTTGGCAGCAGCAGGAGGAAGTGCACCAATGGTTTACATTCCCTATTTTCAGGGATATCTTTTCTACTTTTCTTTGCCTCTACAGCAGGAAAGGCAGACTTGTTGAAATAGGCAGGAGCTTTTCTCCTCTTCATTATGTCACTGATGGGAATATTTGACTCAGAGGAAGAACCTTCCACACTAGAATCAGCAGCTGGTACTTGGTCAGGATTAAACACCACTGGACGAGCAGTGAAAGACGAGGTGTAGCTCTTTTACTGCAACAAATAAGAGGCCGATCTAATATGTTCCTCGGTAATAGATTGGTGCAAATCCCAGATAAGTTTCAAATGCTTCAACTTAATGTCAGCTTCTTTTGGAGACTTTCTCTTACTGTCAACTGTAACAAATAGAAGTAAATGTCAGTGATACATTTTATCAAACACCAAGAAAACAATATTTCAAAAAAAATAAAGACAACCTATTCCATTGCCATAGGGAGGACACCTAGGACCCTGATATACATCATCTCCATTTAATGGAGTATGTTGCTAATTTTTCATAACAACTCCATGCTCAAAGTAATCCCTATTGGCACCTGGAAGATTGATAACTAAAGCCCTATTCAGAAACCTAGTTTTTAAATAGAAAGTGGAATCATTGACAACCCATCTATAACAGTACATAATCTCTGAAATGCCTAAACGGGTTCCATGGATTTGGTTCAATCTATGTACACCATTAACTATTCTCCAGGTATTTGGAGCTATTTTTGCAGGTACAATGTCAAAATACTGACAGAACTCCAAACATTGGGGATTTGGAGGAAAAGAAAATCCACATTCGGCCACAAAGAGACTAGGGAACTAATGTCCCTCAGCCAAAGAAAAATAATCAGAGGGCTCATAAAGTTCTTCCAGAATAACCCACGAAGGAATTGAAAATTCAGATCAAAATTTATCCAATGGCTCAACAAGATAAACCATGATGAACAAAGTAAATAGAAAAAAGGGAAGAAAATCTTACAGAGAAAAAGAGATCAGGTGACAACGAACGATGAAAAGAACAAAGGCACAAGATAGAGAGAAAATGAAGAGCTCAAAGATACAGATTTAAATGGTAAAAGAAGATAGGATTTTTGCCGCATTTAAATACTTTACCTCGGGAATAGTGAAAAGCAATGATTACCAGGGCGGACGTTTGCGTATCCAGCGGCTAAAAAGAAGAAAAGGGGCACAAAAATTGAAGCGGTCATGAATATTTAAAATATTTACGAGGTTTGATACTATGAATTCAAAAAGGAGTTATATACAACGATCGTTTCCCTAAAAACCATACAAACTGATAATCTATGCAATTTTCAAGAATAATGTTCCATACTTTTCTTCGACATCAAACTATGAAACATTGAGGGCTTCTGTTGACATCAAATTTAGTCTGCTGATGTGGATCAATTATGTGGAGACACGCATCAACCTACATGGCACCTACAAGAACTTTCAATGAACAACACACTGAATCCGAGGAACTTAAACTCCCCGACCAACTCAGGCATCCCGAGCAACCCATGTTCTTCGAGGAACTCTCTTGTACCGAACAACTTAAGCGGTCCGAGCAACTCAGGCGGCCCGAGCAACTTAGCTTGCAGAACAAGAATATCAAAGAGGCGACTGCGCATTAAACGCTCATTATTATCATACAGATGTAAATATCTAATAGATAACAGCGCATTGTCCTTTCATTTGTGCAGTCTCAGAGCTATAAATACATTGTAACCTCCTCATTATAGGGGATCGGAATTTCTCAAGAAAACCATTCCTCGAGAATTCCAAGCAAACAGTCAGCAATACAAAAATAGTGGACGTAGGCCATTCTCATAAGGCTGAACCACTTTAAAAATCTATTGTCTATTATTTCTTTATTCATTTTTATCTGTGATTAAAATAATTAGGTCAAATGTAGTTTTTTACATCAACAATGAGTATTCTGAGTTTTTTTAGTGAATTCAATAATGTGTAGTGAGTTTTATGTGTATGTATATAAGTATATATAATATCCGTGCATCGCACGGGTTGCATACTAGTTATTCTTAAAATCCCAAGAGAGGGGTGAGATTAAAGTTTAGAAAAAAATGTGGGCAAATATTATACAAGTTAGGTCTTAGCCGCCAAGTAACTAGCAATTATGACTTCAATTACGGTTGATTTTTCTTAAACAATGGTGGCGTCTTGGACACCAACCTGACTCTCATCCTTAGCAATCTCAGTTGTCACATCGCCACCAACCTCGGCTTCAACGGTCTCATTACTGGTGCCCTCGACCTGGATCTCCTCCAAAGAAGCAATGTTTTCTGGATAAAAAAACTCAGGGAGTTAAAAGTATCGACCACGTCATGGTACTTTGAGACGAGGTCAAAAATTTGATTGACCACTCATCTGGAAGTGGCCTTGGACCCCTTATCCAAGTACTGGTCGACATAACCTGATAATTCCTCAGAGTATTTAAATTTTTCCATGACTGCTTCATATCTTGTGTTTAGATGCTCCTTCTCATCCTCGTCTCGCTACTTCAAGGTTTCCTTATGACTTTCCTTCAAGGAGCTTGAACATGTCTTCTTCGTGAAAGGCCTCCTGGTTGTCTAGTTTCTTCTACATATTAGCCAATATCTTCTCAACCTATCTAATCTTTGACATAGACACCACAACCCACTGATGAAGGTGCTGGAGAGCGATGCCAACCTATAAAAAAGCCGATATGATAAATAAAAGTTAGTAAGAGATGATATAACAATTTATACTAATTACGAAGTATAATAGTTACCTGAGTGACCCTCTATAGAGAAGGACGACACTCTGCTGATGTTCTGTGCGCTTAAGAGGCAGTTGTCACAAAGAGGGATCATAGATGAGATAACCTCTTTGGCTTTGGTTTGGTTCCCAAAAAGAGACTCGGGATTCAAGGGCAGCTGAGTAAGACGCATGAGAACCAATGTGTCATCAGGGATTAGCATACTGGATGAAGGGGGTCGTATCAAAATTTTTAGTTTTGTTCGTTGTTGAGGAATGGCTCATGACCCAAAGGCATATTTCACATTTCGCAAGCCCTCTGCTGAAAGTTGTAGCATTTTTCTTTGGTCCCATTGGCTGGGCAGTCTTGCCCTCCAATTTTGACAAAATGTTGACAGTGATTAGGCCTACCAATACCCAAATGTGGTCAGGATTATTCTCAGCACGATCTACAAAATAATGAAACTCAACAACTTTGTGTATCGTCGAATCATTGAGACGACATTAAAACCTACGAAAATTTCAAATAGCTGAGAATATTACGAAGGGACTCTAATAAGTCTAACCCCATTCTAGAAAATTAGAGTATTTTATGCTTGATCAGATCCTCAAATAAGATGAGACCATCAAGTCTTCTCAATTGGTCAATCCCCTCCCAATTAATCGTATTCAGACCAAGTTCAATTTTGGCCGAGACGGTAATTATATCCCCCTTTCAAGGCACCTTAATTTCCATGTACACCGGTGACTCATCATTTCCAAACTCCCATATGCCTAAGATGAAAAATATTGATACTTCCAGTAATGATTGGATGTCTGGTTCATATATCTAAGCTTCTGGTCTGGTTTTCAGGCGACAAAGTGTGAGTAGAAAGGGTTAAATTTCCTGGTAACAATTGAATAACAAGATCGAAAGACATCCTGGGGTAAATCCTCCTCATAGGCAAGACTTCGGAGAATGACCGACCACATAATAATCATCTAATCATTGAGGGGTAGTTCGGTTGGGGAAAATCTGATAGGAGAAAGAATCTCCCTAATACACGGCCCAAAAGGAAACTAAAATCCTACTTTGAACATTTGATCGTAGATGAAAATCTTATCTTTATTCCTGAGATCATAGGACTTCACGTCCTTGGACGTCGCCCTCATGTGTATTTATGGGTTATAGTACAAATGTCACCAGATGATAAGATTAATGTATTGAATGTCCCTTTGATAGGACGAGACGACACTTGTGTCAACCTCAAAAACTTCCTCCTCCTCCTCCTAAACATGAGCCTTTCCATATCGATGTCGTCATAAATATGCCTCCTAAATCATTGCGGTTATGGGTTAGGTCATTATAGGAGGTGGAGGAATGTTATCTCGAGTCTTGTCATTATAAATATCATAGATTGGGGGCTCGGGATCCCCAAACGGACGAGACGAGGTGCTAGGACGACCTCTGTTACTTTATTCAACTAAGTTTGTTGTCTAGGCCATGTCAGGATGAGCAACAGTCACCTTCGTGGACCCATCAAAGAAATCAGAGAAATCTGTGACAACCCGTCTATTTACATAACATGTGGTCATCTCTCTACTAAAATAAAACATGAATCTCATACTGACTCATTTTTAGCATCACTGACAAAAAACAAATGAATTACTAATAACCTATTAAGGTTGGTCTCAAATTTTAAAGCTTATTTACATGTGAAAATAAAACTTCCATTCACACAGCAAACCATTTTAATAAATTAAATGCCCATTCACCACGATAATAAACTGAATAGTGAATGAATTTAACACTCAAACTAATCGAATCACACTCGGTAAATATCCCAATATATTAATCCATTTGAACTGAAATGAAATAAAGTCAAAATAAAATAAACATTATCTGATAATGGGCGACATGCCCGTATAAACAACTGACTGAAGTCCTATATAGAAATCAAAGATAGATGCATTCAGGAAATCCTTGTAGGCATCCACAGATGCTACAAAATTGTCTGCCCGGAAGGAATGATTACGCCTGGCGTCCCTATGGCTAGGCACCTAAAAGATATTGGAAATGATTTTGATACGGGTCAGAGCCAAAAAACAATTGAAAATATTTTGCAAGAGTTTAAAATTCAATAACACATATGCAATGTTATCGTTCATATTTAAACTGGTGTCACACTCCCATTAGATACTCCTCGCCCCTCATCTATAGCGTGCACTTAACGCATGTATTTTCAACATGCTAGTTATGTTACCCTGCCGAACTAGTGCTAACACTTACCTTAGTCCCATACGCTACACTTCTAGACAAACGGTGTCACGTGTATTTATTATTTCCTTTACTTACCATTTATCTAACACATACACTAAATCATTATAATTCTCATCATTAACCTATTTATATAACTTCACGCTAGTTATTAATTCAATGTTCAAACATTCGTTTTATTCACACATATATAGTCAACACGATTATGTAGGTCTATAAACATCACATCTCGTACACATACATATATATCACTCTCTATATAATAATAGCAGCATCCCTAGAGCTGAGACCTCACGGATGCATTTTCTAGCATGTTATCGGCTTCAGGTACATCATGTACCACTCCTGGGCGAACAGGTCGAAATCTCACCACCGAACCCAAATCGCAAACACATAACTAGAGGCGGTCATAGACTTACATCCGTGGGTCATAACAATACCCCATTACCCCACTATACCCTAAACTCACTTACAGTGGTCATGCGATTCTCCTATGACCGCAGGAATCGATCCAACACATGCTAGTCAAAGCCAGGGTGGACTACCCGCTACACGCAACCTCCAACGATAGCATCCATAGAGTAGGAATGTTTCACATATCTCAATCACACACACACACACACACACACACACACATATATATATATATATATATATATATATATATGCACTATCACTCTGTATATATCTAATAGATATAGGTATGCATATGTCACTCGTAGTACCTAGCCCATAATTCTCAAGTCTAACCCCGAGTTCCTAATACATAAGTAGTCACTTGCTTATAATTAATTCAAAAATATTTTTATTATTCTATATACCAAACTATTCTACTTCACCTTGTATCCCAATTCTATTCGAAACCCTAAACCGATTTCATTAATTAATTTTCGAGTGTTGTTCATCCTAAATACCCATATTTCTATACCCCGAATTTTATTCCCGACTAACCCATGGTACTATAATGTCCCACATATCTTCCAGAAGTCCTAAATCCCATTTACGAACTCCCTAAATTAATTCGAACCCCAAGCGATTCGCGAAGGGACCAAAATAACCCACCTGGGAAGAACAAGTGGCCGAACTGGTTCGCCATCTGGTTTTGGCTTAGGCGGTCCTGTTATGTGTATGATGAATTTCCCCAATTCTCTATACGCTATATGGATACCAATCTTCATCCCATTAATTCTAAACATAAAGATGCACATTTTTACGTCCCAAACCATCAGATAACATATTAATCCATGGGATTCGACATCATCAACAAGCAATCAATTACTTTCTAAATTCAATTTCAAGATTCTATAAATTCTCCCAAGAACCATTCAAGATTACATCTTCTCTATAAATAAATCTCAGATTTTATTCAAGATCACATCTTTTATGTATATAGATCAATATCAAACTTTATATGGGATTACAGTTAAATCGACTTTTATAATATCATTCCTCAAAAAAATCCCCTTTTCTTATGTGAATCCCACAAAAAAAAATCCATATTTTACCCCAACTAGAATATGAATTATTGGCATAGCATAAAATATCAAGGAAAGTTTAAACACTTGCCTTCAATCATAGAGAATTCTGATCTTCCTCTTAGGATTCTCTTTATGTGTTTATTTTTGCCAGAAAATTGGTCCAATTCCCTTTCGAATTGATTTTCTTATATTCCTTTAGAGTCCTACCTTTTCCTTTCTCTTTTCTCTCAAGTTTAGATCTCTTGGTAGGGTGGAGTGGCTGCCAACTCCATCCAAATTTCCTACTTGTAACACAAATCCCGAAATTAGGTTATAGGCTAAGTGTAAAATGACCCGAATGCCCTTATACGGATCCTAATTAGTCTTAAAGTGACCGGAACCTGATTACCACCGCCGGGAACCTAATTTTGACTACCTAGACCCATCTCGGATCATCTATGCACTCGAAATCACCATATGAGTCACCTAACATAAATTTACCATCTCATTGCCATTACAACCCCACACGTGTGTCTCGAATGAGATACTATCAAAACCTGTCGATTTTTACTCACTTATGATGTAATATCATTTAACATAATTTTATTTACATATCACAATAGTAAATATAATTTGACATAAATATTAAGCCTTTTCTCACTAATTAATATTTATTTAATGTTCATTATTTCCCATTTTTTCTAAATTACGTTCACATGTGTAATTTAAAATGTCAAAGTAATTATTCAATAATACGGGGTGTTACATAATCCCCCCTTACAAAGGAATTTCATCCCCGAAATTCAGACATGTCGGCATAAAGAGCTCAGGATACTTTTCTCGCATATCATCTTACCACTCCCATGTCGACTCGTCGGCATTATGGTGCTTCCACTAAACACGAACCGAGGGTACCCCTTTTTACTGCAGCTTGAGCTCACTATGATCCATAATAACAACCATTCTCTCCTCATATGAGATGTCAGGCTTCAAATCAATCTCCTCCAATGGAATGTGGCAATATGCCATCTCACTTCTTTGGTACTTCTTCAACTACGACACATGAAACACGTCGTGAATCCATTACAGATGCTCTGGCAGGGAGACTCTATACACCGTATGCCTCAGTGTTAGCTTCTCCTTCTTCACAAAAAGCATAACCCCTTTCATAGGAGACACCCGTAACAATACCTAATCACCCACATCCAACTCTAATTACTTCCTACCAGCATATATGTAACTCTTCTGCCTGTCCTGAGCTATCCGTATACGGCCCCGAATTAGCTCGATCTTGGCAGAATCATCTTGGATCATCTCAGGTACAAGAATCTTGTTATCCCCCACCCTAACTCACAAGTAGACGAACAATAAGCTCGGACATACAAAGCCTCGTAAGGCGCCATGCCGATAGTGAACTGGTAAGATTTATTATAAGCGAACTCTTCCAATGGAAGGTACTGCTCCCAACCTCCCCTAAAATACAGTATACACGTCCTGAGCATATCCTCTAGCATATGATTAACCCCCTTAATTTGCCTATCAGTCTACGAATGGTAAGCCGTACTCGATTGTAACTCAGTCCCCATCGCCTCCAATAAACTCTGTAAAAATTGGATATGAAGATCTCGTCCTCGTCGGACACAATATTAATCGGTACCCCATATAACCTCATTATATCGGCTATAAAAATTTAGGCATACTGTCCCACCGTATAATCCATCCACACTGGAAAAAAGTGGCCCACCTTGGTCAAACGATCCACAATGACCCATACTGAATCGTGACCCCTTTGTGGTGTCGCTAGCTTCGTAATAAAGTCCATCGATATACTCTCCCACTTACAAATCAGAATCCCCAATAGTTACAACATACCGATTTTCCTTTGATGGTCTACCTTCTATAATTGACAAGTGGCACACTTCATGAAAAATTCAACAATGTGTCGCTTCATTCCAGCCCACTAATATTGTCCGCACATGTCCTGGTACATTTTATCCCCCGCGGGATGTATCGCAAATCACGACACATGAGACTCTATCATAACAACATGTCATAAGTCCCCATTTTTGGGGACTATAAGCCTCCTATTAAAGCATAAACCCCCCTCTAAATCGATCGAGTAAGACTTCTCCCCCTCTGCCAATAACTGAACAACCATGTCCTAATAGAACTAATCTACGACCTACACCTTTACAACCCATATAACGATCTCTAGTGTGAAAGTCAACACTACCATACGTGCCTTGGAAACTACATCATCCTATCGAAGCTCACTCCACTTCGCTTTATAAACCGTCACTAACTCTCTTGTAGTTCGTCAGCTCAACGCATCTACCACCATATTAGCCTTCCCCGGGTGGTACTGAATGTCAAATTGATAGTCCTTTAATAACTCTAACCATATATGCTATTGCATATTGAGATCCTTCTGAGTGAGAAGATACTTCAATGACTTATTATCCATGAACAGACAAAATTTCTCCCCTAAGAGATAATGCCTCCAAATCCTCAAGGCAAAAACTACCACTGCTAGATCCAAATTGTGTGTTGGGTAATTCCTCTCGTGGGGCTTATGCTTGCAAGAAGCATAAGCTATAGCTCGATCCTCCTACTGTGGCACACCCACAAGTCCTTGTAAGGATGCATTAGTATATATAAGGTACTTCACTCCTCCCCTAGGGAATGCGATCATGGGTGCTGAAGTCAACTTGTCCCTTAGCTCATCAAAAGCTAACTCATAGTAATCATCCCACATAAATGACCCCCTTTGCGAGTCAAATTCGTGAATGGACCCATAATCTTTAAAAACCCCTTAATAAAATGACGATAATACCCTCCCAATCCCAAGAAGTTATGAATCTCTGTCGATGTCGTTGGCTGACCCGACTCCCTCACCGCAAAAACCTTACTCAAGTCCATTGAAATGCCTCTGTTAGACAAAATATGACCTAAGAACTGTAGCTCATGCAACCAGAACCCACACTTCTCAAACTTAGTATATAATTAATGGTCCCGTAACATCTGTAGAATCATACACAAATGCTCTGCATGCTCGCCCTCAGTTTGAGAATAGATCAAAATGTCATCTATGAAAACAATCAAGAAATTATCTAGGAAGTCTCTGAACACCCTGTTCATGAGATCCATGAATACTAATGGTGCGTTGGTCAACCCGAACGGCATAATCCTCAACTCATACGACCCGTATCTCATCAAGAATGTAGTCTTAGTGACATCTTGCTCCCAAATACATAATCGGTGATAACAAGATCTCAAGTCTATCTTTTAGAAGTAAGTTGCTCCTCTCAATTGGTCAAACAAGTCATCGATTTGAGGCAACGGA